>VZTJ01000638.1:1052723-1083726 GCA_013397795.1 Orthonyx spaldingii | reverse complement strand
CAATCTGGACCCAATTACCCAACGACTTTCCCACTGTACAGAGGCGACAGGGGAGAGGGGACACTGCGGGCTGCGGAGGGGTGGGGTGGGGTGTGTCTGGGAGGCACCGGGCGAGGAGGGGACAGGGCGGCTGGGGAGCCCCCAGCCCTACTCCCACCGGAGCAGCCGAAGCCCCCGGCCACGGCCAGGAGCGGGATTTATGTGTGCAGAAAGCGTGGGGTGGGGTGGGCAGGGAGGGGAGAAGAGGGAATGGAAGTCCTGCCACGGCAGGCGGTATATGCCATGCACAGGTGATGTACCGTAGGTGGGAGCTGCGAGCTAAACGGGAGCCGATAAATATGTTAAAATGGCTGTTAAAAATCCCTCTCCCCAGCACACTCGCAAACATATATGCACGTGCTGCCTTCTCCATATGTGCAGGCATAAACCCTGAATAGTGATATCCTGCAGCACTGAACGGGACAACTTTCTCCCTTGTTCCCTCGCTCCATCCCACAGACCTTCCACAGGCACAGAAAATTCTACTCGTGCAATACTTTCTTTTTCTTTTCTTTTCTTTTTTTTTTTTACCAGAATAGCTTCCAAACGCACAGAAATCATCCCTTTCCCTTCCGCATAGATCTCAATTAATTTCCGTGTCGAAGTAATTTCCACACCTATTGATCTCTGCCTGCCAATTGCTGTGAACCCCGTGCACGTGTGGGAGCGGGAGTGCAGGGGTCTGCACGCACAGGAGATCATGGCGATGATGCAGGAGCCCCAGGAACACAAATGTGCACATGCACTCACTGCCAAGCACACGTCTGGAAAGTTATAGCACCGTGTTTTCTCACAATGCACATGAGCTGGATGGGTGTATCTGGCATTGTGAAAAAATATTCCAGACAACAGCTAAACCAAAGTGTGACAATGTTGAGTGTGTTAAAAATATAACAACAACAAAAAAAAACCCAAAAAAACAAACAAACAAAAAAAACCCCAGAAAAACCCCCAAAAAAACCAAAACAAACAAACAAACAAACAAAAAAACCCAAAAAACCAAACCAACAAACAAACAAAAAAAAAAAAAAAAAAAAAAAACTGCTGGATTTTTAGGATTTCATTTACCAAAATTCAAATTTCGCTTATTTCACTTACTGAGTCTGGAAGGCACAGTCAGATGCTGTTCTCTTTTTAGCACTAATGTCACTACATCAGCTTCTCTGCCACACCATGGAGTTACTTCCAATTTACTTTTAATGAAAAACCACCTGCAAAAGAGAAAAAAATTGTATTAAGTTATTACTAAGGTCTTTGCTCTTTAATTACATCCAAATACTTTATTAACACAAATATTCACGCATGCGTGCACGCTTATACATATAAATACATACGTATATAGATATAGTTTCTGGAATACCCCTCAGTACAGACTCCTACATAATCATATCCTGTTGCTATGATATCATTGCAGTTCCCAGTACACCATTTATTTTAAGAAAAGCAAATAGCATTTCAAAGAAAATCCAGCTAGCTATCTACATCTGTATGCAATTTAAGGGAAGTGCCTTTTGGGGTCAAGAAGGTACCAGTGTTAGTCCTGGGTTACAGACTAGAAAAGGAAAGTAATGATACAGTAATGACATTCAGAGAAGATACTAAACTGGGAAGAGTTACAAGTACCAGCTGACACAGAAGTAGACCAAAGGATTAAGTAACGAAAATCAGAGTCAGCTTCAGAAAATGCATGCAGAGAAAAAGAAGGCAGACTGTGCAATCATAAGAGAGGTAAGAAGTCGAGTAGTAGAACGCAGTGGCCATCACATTTGAGGAAGGGATCTCAGTGACATACGTCACTGCTAGCGACACCATGCTAAGGCACTGAGGAGCAGTGCAATAGTGCAATGGCATTTAGAATTATGCCTATGGGACTTAGGAACCTCTGTCCTGGCCCCTGGAGTTGCTGAGGGCTCATCTCCATGATGAAGAGAGTGTGTCATGAGCTTGTGGGCTCTTGCCAACCCACACAGCTGTTCCCCATTCCCTTGGGAGATGGGGGTCCCCTGGTCAAACGTATCTGAGAGCTTCAACCGGGTCTCCCTTTGGTGACAATGAAGAGAAATGGGAAGTCTGAGGGTGTGATTCACATCATCCTAAAGCAGGAGCTAAACTAGGTCAGACAAATCATGCTTCAGAAGTGTTTTAGAAGCTTATTTTCTTCCCACTGACAAGGCCTTTTTAGGGAACCTCCCTGTGCTAGGGAGCCCTGACGAGGAAAGCCTTCCCAGCCCCCATCTTTCCCAGACACCCACCTAGAGCAGGAGCAGGCTGGCAGCAGAACTGTGCTGGTGCAGTCAGCGAGGGTCAGGCCATTTTCCTGTGCTCACACAAGGCAGTTGCTCACTACCTTCCATCACAGCCAAAGGCAGAGCCAGCTCTCTTCATGCTCAGCCCCATGAGCTCTGTATGCTCCAGCTTACTGCAAGTAACTTTTGGCACATAGGCAAAACCTCCTTCATATGTTCCCCAAACATATAGACTTAGTGGTGAGTGGCCAGTCCACTGTAGACTCACATCTGTGTTTCCTCTGAATTAATCTTGTTAAATAGAAGAGCCATAAATCAAAACATGATTTTTCAGGGCATGTCAGTTCCTAACACTACTGTCTTTCAAATCTGGACCCTTTATGTATATTTAAAAGTTGGACCTGAAATTCTTAAGCAAATTACATGGTTCTGAAAATCATATCCCTGCATCCCTTGCCCTGCCATTTTGGCTGTTTTCACTTCAAACTGTGAAGTAAATTATCTCATAACACAGAAGGAAGAAAGGACAAGTCCACAGCAATGAAAAGGCCAGAGAGAATGAGAGAGAAATAAAGGCACAAACTTCAGCCAGGGAATTAATGAAAATCAGATGCAAAAGTTAAGGGAAGAAGAACAGGTGAATCTCCATCTCTTTAAGTGCCCAAGTCAAGATGGGATGCTTTCATCCAAATAACACCTTTGTCTCTCCAGGCCACTGCCAACTCTGGCTCATTCAGCACTGCTTCAGACTCGCAGGACAACCCTGCATCATGCAGTGCAGACATGCCCTGAAAGGGCCCTTTGACCTTGGCTTTTGAATCTACACAACTAAAATGAAGAGAAGTTCCAAAGAATAACATGAATGGGGGACCAGGGAAGGGAGCTAGAAGAAGGGGGTGAACAATGACCATAGATTTTAAAAGCTTCGTTTGTGAGACTTGACTGAATGACAGCTAAGGTGGGTGGAGAAGTGTGATATTTTCAAAAGCTATAAACCTCTAGAAGGGAATCATTTGGAGTGATATATAGTCCACTGCTTGGTGTTTGCTGCATGTTGCTTCACTGTGAAGGAGGGTAGGGTTCATATAAAGTAATTATTAAGGTGACTCCTTTAATTCAAAGTCATATCTTTAATTTAAAAGAGTAAAGATAATTTCAAAGTAACAAGATGTATTAGTGGTTATTACAAAATAGGGTGAGTGGAGTAAGAGACACAAAACTGTGCTTTTTAAGGCTGTTCAGTTCTGCTGCAAGGCTATCCCAGAGCTTGAGGTGCCCTATAGGTTGAAAGAAAAAGCATCTTCAGTCCAGCTATTAATTGAGGTTCAATAGCAAGAGATCAGATTCAGTTTCATTTTGAAGAAGCACACAGTTTTGACCTGCTCCTGGGACTGTAACCAGGTTGATTCCCTGGCCAAACAAAACTAAACAAAACCAAGAAGAAAACAGTTTGCCTGTAAGAGCTGTCCCAGTGGTAACCACACTAAACTGAAGAGGCGTCTCTTTGAGAGCAGTACTGCGAAAGTCCCGTTACTAGGGATATTTAAAGCTTCAGTAAAAACAGCTCTAAAGTGAGCGACTTGCTTTCATTGGGAGATAGACTGGGTTTTCTCTCTATTCATATAGTGTTCCACATATAGTGGTAGCCTCGCCTTTTGTTAGCCAACTTTCATGCCAGAGGGAAAAAAGCCAATTTTATAAAGATTTTTTTGGTATCCTCATTTGAATAGGCATTCCTGAAAATCCCCCTGTGGGACCACTTGCATTTTCGGTCTCCTCAGGAGCTTTGCAGCTGTGGTCTCATTTGCCCTCACTTTCAGTCATCTATGTCTTAGTAACACAAAACAGTGTAGTGCAAAACTACAACCAAACTCAATTTCTAAATGATTTAGACACAGTCATGAATCTCCTTGGAGGAGTACCCATTTCTCAGTATAAGGATCACTTAAGTCAATTTACCTTGGATTTCTGTTAATCCTGAATTATTAATATTAGAAAAGGAGAGCCTAGTTTATTTTGACCTAAGACTGAAATAAGAGGCTTTAAAGCCGTGATTTTCAAAAGCCACAATGCCACTTACTCTTGCAGAGGAGGCTTCAGAAAATGCCAGTCCAGGAATTCTCTAACTCATTCAGTGCTTTTAATGACTGCTGGGTTACTTATCCTGGAGGATACTGAACTCACGTGACATTAGCACCTGTTGCCATCAAGTTAGTCACAGAGATGTGCACAGGTGCTCTGCATTTATTCCCTGTGATTTCCATTTTTCTTCCCATGCCTGCACAGCCAGGCTCACAGCACTGAAGACACCTGACTTTACAATATCACACATAATAAGAAATGGCCTCAATAATTTCCCTGTTTTCATCATTTTAGAAATAATGTGTTTTCTGTAAATTGTTTGGTGTATACAAACTGGAATACCTGGGTACGAGCAAGGGTAGAATAATTTTAACATGCACAAAGAATGGTCTGTACAACCCCTGGGTCAATGTTAATTATTACTGAGCTTCAGAATCATCAAAAAGGCAAACATAACAATTAAATCCCAGCACAGCTTAGTGCTGAAACTGTAACTCTTCAATAAAATGAAATCTCAACTGCTTGTCTGTCAAAAAGAAAAATGTCATCACAGAAAGCAGTCAACCTATCAGCTATTATTTTCAGTGTCGTTGTAGTCTGCCATGGGGGAATGTGATACTTTACAAGCCAAACCAAATGTGAGACAGGATGACCCAGGAAGCCCCTTTCTTCTTCTCCAGGGACCCTTCAATATGTGCCGTTGTACACAGTCCCTCCTGCTGTAGCACAGGCTCAGGAAATCAAGCTTTGAACAAGAATCAGTGTCGCCCAGGAGCTCAGCATGGGCCAATTTACCCTGCTTCTCAGGCTGGCTCCACCCTTTACTCTAAGTCCTGCAGTGCCGTGACAAGTGGCTGTCAGTTTCCAGGCTCACCACCTGACAGTGCCACGTGGGGATGTCTGTGCTGTTCCTGCTGCGGGGTGTGATGGGGCTGAGATGGAGACAAATGCTGAGGTGTGAGTCCTACACACTGACTGCGCACACGATTGGAGAAGAAGAGTCCACCCTCAGTTCTGTTTTTCTCCCCTCCTGGCTTCTTCTGGTGATATATTGCTATTCCCCCAACACTGCAGTGCTGAATATGGGAGCTGCCCAGTGATACCAGTATAATGACATGACAGCATTATGGTGTGAGGCACGATTTCCTGAGCCTTCTTTGGACCACTTGGTCCTGCTCTGCACATGCCCACAATGTCCCTCACTGATGCCAGGGTGGGGACGATGACCTGGATGCTTCAGCACTGGGAGGGAGAGTGGGCAGGGACAGATTCATCCTCCTTCTGTGCTGTCCCCTCAGCTGACTTGAATCCTTCTCTCCAGCAAAAGAGCTGGCTTGAGTTGAAGCAGCCTGCATGTGGGAAGGTACATGGGGTACCCTGGACCCTGACAGGAAATAAATGAGAAGGAAAAAAGCTGAAGACTTTCCTATGCCCGTAACTGGCACTTCAGTGTCAGCTGTGGAGTGAAGTTTCCAGAGATGATGAACACCCAACAGGCCAAACCTGCCTTAGCCTTCAGCATTTCAGGAAAGGGCATAAAAAATGTCTAACCATGGTCACGCTTCACTCACAGGCACTTGGTGACCAGGCCACCCATTGATCAGGATCACAGAAGCAAACTCCAAAACACAGACTGTTAAAGGACATAGGAAGTATTTGTATTGGAGAAGTGGTGGAGTGAGCTCACAGGACCCATTCACTTATCCACAGCTGCACATGGCAGAGTTAGAACAGCAAAGATCTACCAAGAACTAAATAAGTAGGAAAACTATAAACATCCACTTGCCTTTAAGGCCCCCAAAAGACTCTCTCCTTACCTTGGCTGCATTTAGTTTAGCCACAAGATACCCACTGAGAGGAAAGTTCATATCCGTCAGTCTGCCAGGCAGACATGGGATCTGCAGAGGATTGTTCCCTTGCAGTAGGATCCTCAACACAAAACTCACTGCATCTAATTAAAGTGGAAAAACTCCACAATTCAAAATGCAGTGCACAGGGCCTGGACAGGGAATGGGTCATAGTTCAGTCTCACTATATTTAAAATTTCGTTACAATTCCCTTTAATTAGAATGCTGCTAGAAGTGGGATATAGACCCATAGTGATTTTGATGCAATTCATTATCAAACCTATACGAATTTCAGGTTGGAACTGAAACACTCTTATATGCTAAAAAGTGTTTCATTTCATCCATAAAATCGTCTATAGTGGAGAATGGAAATTCATAGCTAAAATTCCCATAGATTATCATCCAGCAGCATCAGAGCTGTGTTTTGTGTGCATGTATTAAAAGAGTTCTACATTAGCAGATCCACACCATACCCAAGCTTCTTAAGAGTGCCCTGGTACAGCAATTATTATTTCTTTTCCAAGACCTCATTGTTAGCCAAAGGAATTCACCCCAGAGGGCAGGAAACACAGATGGAATTTTATTAAGAGTCCAGGTCTGTGCAGGCGGGAATCCAAATCTGCTGCCCCGTGCATGGAAACTGCATTACAGCAAAAGGCCCTGTTTTAGCTCAGCTCTACAGGATACAGAGCCATGTTTCTGGACTGTGATTTTCTGGAGGTTTAAAGGTTCCTTTAAGCATAATGGTGAATTTTCTGTGTAAATCTGAGGGATTAACTCTTTCCCCGAGCAATTCTGGTGGCAAGGAGAAAAAAGAAACTTTCTGGAGAGGGGCAGCCAAATTTCTCAAAGCAGTCCCACTCACTGCCTGACAGAACTGTTTCATACAATGAAGTGCCATATCCCATGCACACCTGGCACTGTGACATGCTAGAGCAGCCAGTCCTGTTTCCCAATTGCTGCACCCCTTCCTTTGCCCAACCACCTGCATGCACAATTCACTCAGCTTATCCCTGGTGTAGTTGCCACCCATAGCTGGTCAGTCCCTTCTGTGCAGTAGCTGAGGCACAACCTGACACAAGGAGAGGCCAGAGAGGGTTTCTTGGCCAGCAGAAGGCAGCAGGAAGCAGCAACGGAGGTGATGAGGACCCACAGTGAAGCACACAGAGACCTTTATGCCTGCTCTGGTAATGACACAGCAGATGCAGGGCTCAGTGGAGGTAGAAAGGTCTCCTTCAGCTCGAGGGGGAAAGGAGGAAAAAGGCATTTGTTTACCTCCTACATCAGAGAAGACAAGCATGTTGACCTTGATGGTCTTCTCGTGTGAGTTCATCTCAGTGGGGTCAAGTTAAAATTTATTTTAATATTGTACGCTATGAAATTTGAAGGGTAATGCTTCCTTGTTGCCCTAATTTATTCAGCTAGAGAGGAGGAAAAAGAAGTTCATTCTCTGTTTGTTATGAAAACTAAGCTCAAATATGAACAATGTTCCATAGTAAATGATGGAGAGTTTGACAATCTTATCTGTATCACATCATCATATATTGAAAGGTTCTATTGTTAAGAATACATACAAGAGAATACAATTTTATCTGCTTCGGGAAGTGTAATTCTGAGCTTTCTCATTTTAGAGTTCTTTTCAAGTCAGGGATCTGTGTTAGGTCTTTATAAAGTCAGAAAAGCAAATTATATATGTCCAGCTTTCTCAAAGTTAGTCATAGTTCAAAAATAACACTGGCATTGCCTGGGCTGCATCCAAAGCAGCGTGGCCAGCAGGGCAAGAGAGGGGATTCTGCCCCTCTACTCTGCTCTCATGAGACCCCCACCTGGAGTGTTGCACCCAGATTTGGGGTCCTCAGCACAGGAGGGACATGGACCTGTTGGAACGAGTCCAGAGAGGGTCACCAAGATGGCTGGAGGCATGGAACACCTCCCTTACAAGACAGGCTGAGAGAGTTGGGATTGTTCAGCCTGGAGAAGAGAAGGCTTGAGGCTGACCTAATTATGGCCTTCTAGTACCTGAAGGGAGCCTGCAAGAAAGAGGGACTTTTAATAAGGGCATGCAGGGACAGGACAAGGGGGAATGGCTTCAAACTGAGAGAGAGTAGGTTTACATTGGGTACTTGGAAGAAATTCTTTACTGTGTGGGTGGTGCAGCACTGGAAGGCATTGGCCAAAGAACTAGTGGATGCCCCATCCCTGGAAGTGTTCATGGTCAGGTTGGACGGGGCTTAGAGCAACCTGATCTAGTGGAAGGGTCCATGTCTCTGCCCATATCAGGGATTTGGAACTAGATGATCTTTAAGATCCCTTCCAATCCAAACCATTCTATGATTCTGTTCAAGAACAGTACTGAGTTCTGCCTAGAACTTCACGTGTCATTAATTTCCTTCTTAAGGCTAAAAGCTTAAAAGAAAAATCAGAGAAAACAAAACACCAAGTCCTTGGGCAACAGGAAACACAAAAGTGTAACAAACTGACAGTGTCAGATGATCTCCACATTGCACATGACACAGGCCAGGCCCTTCCCTGCTTAGCTATCAGCCACTAACATGGAATAGAGCAGCATGGCCATTTTCATTCTTGCATTAAGCTCAGCAGTTACCAAGCCATGGCTTGAGGCATGGTGATGCCCTCAAGGTCTTCCAGGATTTCCTGCAACCCCTGGGAACTAATAGGCTAAAACTGAGCCCAACAGGGAGAGGAAAGCTGCTGAAACACAGCTCATTTAGTATTGTTTCTTGGAAGCCAGTGAAGGTTATAAATTCTCAGATCTTTGGCGAAAGCTGCCTCCTTTGTATGTTTAGTCATCCAAGAAGTCAAAATAGTCTCACAAAGGATTCTGAGCTACTTGTCTGACTTAACTGATCATACTGTGCCCACTGAAAATGGGACTTTGCTGGATCTCCCTCTTTAGCATCTCCTCAAACTCCTGCAGGCTCTTATTAGATCTTCTTCACATGCAGTCCAACTTACTGGCCCCAAATTTGTCTCGTTATTTCCCAGGACATCAACAGGTCCTTTCTGTGTAACACATCCCAGGAAAATTAAAGGATGGTTTTGTACTTTGAAAAATTATGTCATGCTCAGCATTGAAGCCCTATTTCTCTACATGCAATGAATTTAGGAAGCATTTGTTTTATCTTCATTGACTTAAAACTGATCTTAAATCCTATTTTCCTCCAACATTCTATTGCAAAAATACTTTGTACTAGTTTGAAAACAAACCAGTGGGAGATTGCAAGTCAGAATTATAATTTAATAGGAAAATTAAAATAAATGCAATAATACAAGAAAAAAAAACCTGACAGAGTCAGGATACAACCTGACACCCTGTTAGTCAGGGTGGTGGTAGCAGTCCAAGTGAAGTGGTTCAGTTGAAGCGGTGATCCTGTAGAAGGGTCTGGTCTCCACCTGAAGGTCCAGTGGTAGCTCTTGTCCTCTGGGAATCCAGTAGGCAGAGTTGACTTGTGCAGTTCCAAAGCCCAGGTTATATCCAGCTGGGAATGCTTGGCTCCTCTCCCCTGGGCAGAGCATCTCACAATGGGATGAGGTAATTCCATGAGTCATGAGGTGGGTTCTTGATGTCCCATTAACAGAGATAGCACCTGGAGGGAGTTATCAGGGGTGAGTCATGACAGGAGATAACAAACAGTGCCCCACCTGTTTTAACAGCTTGTGGAGATGGTAATGGAATATATCTTATATTGCAACCTAGGACATACTTTCTGTCTTTCTTGTAGCAGTGAGGTAATCTACATATCAAAGTTGTTTGTGCTCGACATGTCATTTCACCTAATACTGAGAATTTCACCACAGTTTCTACAAAGACATTATTAAAAGGCATAAGAGATGGTAAATCTTTCTACCCTCTCCTGAAATGCTATTAAGTGGATAGAAATTCTACTTGGCAGCCATACTCTGCTTTTCAACCCCCAAAAGCAAAATTCAGTAACATTACTGAAAATTTAAAATTCTTTCATTACATCCAGTGCAGTCATGCGTTTCTGTAAAATCTATCCAAGCATTTCAATCATAAACCCATGGGGATTTTGTTTGCTTTGTCTTGTTGTGGGTTTTTTTGCTTGCTTTGGTTTGGGTTTTTTTGTTTGCTTCGATTCACTGGAAATTCTTGGATCTGCTGTGGATTCTCTCTTTCTAAGATCCCTCTTCCTAGGAGGTAAATCCATAGAAGGATCAAAGTTAGAAGTCCTCAGACTGTCCAAAAGATGCACTGATAAACATTAGTTGACAAGTGGATTTCAAACTTGGAATAATTTGGTTTCAGTTTTTCCAATTTCTTTGCAACATCCTAATGAACCCAATTCACTTACACTATCATTGACTTAAAGCACATGTTTTTCCCTCCTCAGTCACTCCAGTCAAGGACCTAATAGACTCTGCTGCTTTCTCCTGATCCTGGTGTTCAATTGCTCTTAAGTAAAGCTTAAAGTAAATAATTATCTCCTGAAACAAATGGACATTTTCATAGACTTCAGGAAACAATTCTTTAACAGGAACATGTGTAAAGCTCAGCAACAACAACCTTTTCTCAATGTATGCACACTTATGCCCTGGCAACAGCACTATCTATTTTTCTAAGGCTTTGCCCAGAGTTCATATTATTTAAAAGCTATATACTTCCACTGAAGTGATTAGAAAGCACTCACTCCTTTCTTTTACAATTTCAAATAGTTCCATATCTGTTTTTCACAGCAGTGTTATATTTACTGCTCCTAACATGCTTTGGGACCTTGATAAATTTACTTCAGTTTCTCAATTACCACATTCCTAAAGGAAAAGACAAAATCCTCACTGATCATTATTTGAGTCCCTTTGAAATACATCATAGTTCATCTTTGTTATTAGTCACTGCCAAACATATCCACGGTTAAGGTAATTAACATTACTGCATGTGATGAAGACACTTTTTGAAATGTCTCAAATCTGATTCTTTTGAAGTCATGTGTGGAAAAACTCTTATTCTGTGACCCTGTGGTACACAATATCCCCAAATCTACCCTATGTTCTTAATATTTCCCCTCTATTGTACTTTTCATAAACTCTCCCTGACACAGCCATCTCCTTGAACCTGCATGGTTCCCTCATTTGACTTCTGTAACCCCAAATAACTTCTTTTGGCCTATCTGTAAGGGAAGAAACAGAACTTGCCATGGCTCTTTCAGAATTAAGTGTCTGCTGATTAGTCAGACATTCTCTACCTCAGAATGTATCAGAGCTGAAACTCTTAGAGGCTGGAAGAGCGTCTGGGAGAAGCATCTTTGCTGTTTCTTTTATTGCTTCTCTCTGCCCCTAGTTTTGGCTCCTGAATAAAGACAGTTAGACTTTGGTCTACCCAAAGATGGTCACTGTCAAGCTGCTAAAGAGACCTAGTAATGCTTGAGTTTCCCTGCCTCTCCTTGACTGATTTGAATCTTTCTCTGCCATCTACCCAGAAATGATATTTATGAACCTCCTGGAGGGTGAGCTATCTTTGTGACTGCTGTCTCGTTGTCAGACATGGGTGAGATGAGATGAGATAGGGAGTTGAAGTTTCCTCATGACAGGGACAGACTGACATTCTGAGTCAGCAGAATCACCAGCACGTTGGGTAGGTTTCTTTGCTAATGTAGTGCACTTTTAATATAAGTTGCTCCATGGATGAGTTTCCAAATCAATGAATGGCATTTCAGACCCATCAGAAGCTACTCCCACAGCAGCTGGCTGCAAACATATTCCTTCTGCAATTTCTGGACTTCCCAGCTGTTACTGGGCAGCAATATTTAACTGAGCGCTGTGGTGTAGGGCTCATTCAGAGGATGATGTGTGTGGTGCTTGTGGTAGCAAAGAACTGCTTTGAGCTGCAGCACTGTTAGGGCTAAAAACACCCTTCCAGGCTTTCCTACTCAGCAGGAAGCAGTCGCACAGCCATGCAAGTAAATTACAGGCTTATCATTCCTCATTCAAGCATCAGCACAGTCATTCAGCAGAATCCCCATGTCCCTACAGCAAGACCATAGAAATATAGTGGTTTAAGCTGTACTGTGTATTTGTGCTTCACCTTTTTTATTGCCCCTGCTCTGTAACTCTGCTTCATGGTTATTCAACAGGTGCCCTTTGAATAAGGAGCATGTGGCACAGAGATGACTGGCAGACAAGGCAGTAGAAAAGAGCAGTCTAGGAAGCAGTTGTGCTTATTATAAAGGGCAGCTAACTGATTCATCACTGCCCTCCCCAGCAAACCATGCCATATAAATGTTATTTTGAAATTAGCCTTGTGCAATAAGGAAGATTAGTTGGCATGCTTGAAGTGTGAATACCTAATGTCCTCTCTCCCTTAAGGAAAATAGGTTGGTTTTTTTCCCCTCCAACTTCATGGTGCATAGCTTCAACTCAATTTATGATGTGTGCCCCAAGGCCATTTTTTCAGTTAATTCTAGTTTAAAAGAATTAGCAGGATTTTCATTCTCCAGCATTCGACTGGTAGTGTGACTCTAACTCTTTTCCAATGCTGGAGGAAGAAGGTAAAAAATAGGGTTGCAATCCAGCGTAATAAGATTCTGCAATAGGAAGAGCTAGGAACCAGGGTTGCCTCTTTTTGTAGGTCTTGCAAGGAAAAACAGCAAATCTGCCAGGCTACAGATTGCTGTGTTAGCATGCAGTGAGGTTGGAAGAGCATATGGCAGGAGTGGCTGCCTGGCTGAAGTGCACCTATTGCCAGCCCTGTCATTGCGGGCTGTAGAGACAAGATAAAGCTTTATTTTAGTGCCCTGACAGCTGGCAGGAACTTGTCATATGCAGAAGCTGCTTATATTTAGTCAGGGGAAGAAGAAGAAGAGAAGAGAAAAGCAATCCCATCCTTGGTGCATACTTGTGTAATCTCTGGGCACAAGAGATAGGGTGAGATCTCCCATGTATTCTGTGCACACAGTGCCTAGAACTAAGGGGTGCCAACAAGTGCAAGAAGGACATAGCAGAAAAAATTGCCAGAAGAATCCGGACTGAACTTTATTTCATGTTATACCCTCTTTTCAAAAAACATGGGGAATCTGTTGCTGCTTGGTATGGGTAAAACTGCTCTGAGTTTTCCCTGTAACTATTCAAAATGGAGAAGAATCTGAGCTGGCAGGATCTTTCTTGCAGTGCTCCTAGTAAGTGTAGAGTTCATTCCCACAGTGCCAGAGATGGGAGATGGGGAGGAAGAAGAGGATTTTTTCTTGGGGGAAAAACTTGATTCTTCCTGCAAAATCCGTAACAGTTATTGGGCTGGAAACATAAACACTGCAGTGTTTTATTTAAAATTTTCTGCAGACTGCAGATACTTTCTGATAGTGCATTTAGGAAAAAAAGAGACTAAAAAGAAAAGAAAGTCCCACAGGACAGTTCTGCCTAAGTTTTTGAGCTCATCTTTCTCTCTATTTAGTTTTAGTCACATGATTTAGACACAGTCCCTCTATTGAGTATTCCAACAACAGCTTCCACTGCCTTTACTGTTTATTCCAGGTAATTCATCACATAATAGGATTTAGGCTGTAGGCACTGCTGTATCACTTCCATTCCAAGCAAACATGCAGCCAAACATGCAGCCTTTTTCCCCACCAAACTTAGTGGAAGTGTCTCTGTTATGGTGTTCTGCATCTTATCAGATCACAGCTATGGGCTGCTGGTTCCTTGAGGCAGGAGACCTCCTTTAGACAACATATTACATACAATGCTGGCGCAAGACAGATGTGTCAGCTCCTTTCACCTATTAACACAAGTGCAAATAAAAAGACAAATCTGAGCTGGATTTCAGTGGAAGTCAGGACTAAATGCTAGATTAGGATCCAATGAGCAAGGTTTAGTCAGATTTATGTGCCTCTCTTGGAACATAGTGTCCTTAAAAACAGAATCTGGATTCACTTCTCATTGACATGCTGTGTCAATGACACATCTTCTTAATGTGCTGTTGGTGCTTGATTGTTCCTCATGTTTCCTCTGACTCCACACAGTAAAGCACCTTTTGAACAAGCACATATCTTGGAAGCTGAATAAACTCAGTCTGCACTCGAAACATTTCAGAAGTGTAGGAAAGAACGCAAAAGAAATCTGCCAGCATGGCTGGAAGAGAAGCTTATCTTGCCTTGGCTGGGTTCACTTTGGTTTTCCTCTCCAGCTTCTTTCCATCATTTGCTGCACCAATGTATCCCCGAGGATGCTGACCCCAGAATATTATGCTGCAAAGATGATTACAGTCTAAAAAGGAAAAGAAAACCCTGTCACTATGGTTGTTATGGGTCTTAGCTTTTCACATTTAATCCTTTAATTGGTCTTTCTGGCAAGAAGAATTTGATACTTGGCTTTATTGCTGCATGGATGAGCCCTATAGCAAATCCCATTGGGATAAAGTTATAGTCATTTGGCAGTAAGAAGATCCAGAGCAACCTCTCAAAAGCCTACCCAAGAGGGTTCCTTGTTGACATCACAATTTCTGTGTGATGTCATAAAGCCTCCTAGAAAACAAAACAAAACAAAAAAAAAGCAGCAGGACCTCTAGATACTTGATGAGACTGAGGCTAGCCCTTACTCCACTATTGTACGTATCAACAAAACCCAAAGGAGAGTTTGGTTCTTGGCTTACAGCCAAAACATTGATGAAGACAAAATACAGAATAAGAAGGTTGAACAGGCTATATGCACAGTAAAATATATACTGTAAAGATGTTGAGTGTGCTGGACCAGAGGGAGCGAGGACATTACACTGAGTCGTTTGGGCAGACCCAGTTGAGGGCTAAGCCATCTGAGCAACAGACTCTTCTGATGACACAGTTTTGTCTTATGGAAGTATACAAGTAAGTTGCCTTGGAACCTCCCAGCTAAACATCTCAATGAAATTTAATCTCCCATGTCCCAGGCAAAGAGTGATAGCCACTTCCTTGCATTCCAAATGAGCAGCCCTTGAGGTATGAAAGAGCTAAACAACTTCATTTAGAATAAAATGAAACGTGGGAGCTCTGATTCACAGTCCTATTCATTAATGACTGGTAACTTCCTTCCCCAAGAGAATGGGAAGGATTAAAATAATTGCAATGGCTACAATCCATGACAGAAGTGCAATTTCTTTTGAGTTAAGAAGTTCCTGAATACAAACCTAAAGGCTTGGCCCTAAAAGCCCTCCTCAAGTCAGTCAATTTCTGCTGATGTAACTGAGACGTCTGAACCCATCGTCATGAAAAGACAGCAGACTAACACCTATGAAGCTAAAAATAAGTGTCACCTCTGAGGTTGGGCCCATTGTGCTTATTGCAAGGGGTGGGGTAGGATTGGTAGAGCTGTGCGTCCATCGTGGATGTCACCGTGGCACACCCACGCCAACATCTCCACGGAGACATAGCACATTTCTAGCTCCTGCATCACCAACTTGTTGCCAAGGAAACAAGAGGATGCAAAATAAAAAAATTAAAAAAAAAATAAAAAGAGGAAAAAAACTCTCAATGACATTCAATTTTGAGACAGTCAAGAAACCCCTGAAAGGGATTCTAAAGTGCCTGAGAAGGAAATGGAAATTGGGCTTCTAATTACAGATTCTCAACCAACTCCTTTTTATTTCCCGGTTATTCTGTCTGCTCACGTCACTGTCTTCTTGCCATTCTCTGTCTACAGAGGTACGAATGCCAGACATCGGTGAAAAGAGAATCAGAAAGAGCTTTCCTGGAGTGAAGAAGAGGAGGGAGGGAGAGCAGGGGAGAAGGTTACTCGGTACAAGCAATAGTGGAGATTCCATAACTCAGAGGAAGGTGGTGGACAGAAGCTGCAGAAAGGAAAATGTGTGGAAGAAAGGGAGAGTAGGAGAGATTTCTGTGAGAAGGGAATATGTGCAGTTGGCAGGTGTGGGTGTACACATGTATATCTACACCAAATGCATGTGTATTTTTATATGTATACAGCTGAAAAGGTACATGTGCATACAAAGGTGTACCAAAATCTACATTGGATAAATAAAAACCTGAGCTGTGCACCCCCAAAAAATCATTAAATTGACATAGAAATCAAGCAATTAAACAGGAAAGTGTCTTTTCATTTTGTTTCTTTTAATCCATTATTGCACTACATTTACAAGCTTTTTCCACAACCAGAAAAGCTACAAATCTGCATCTCTTTTTAAATGACAGCCAGCACTTTCATGCAACCACCCAACTCTAGGAGCTGTGGCTTTGCACAAAAGGAGAAAATGCAAGAAGAATCACAGGAAGGTGCTGACAAGTGGCAAACCTGGCAGTGCACATAAACATAAGAGCACACAAGAGAACCAGCAAAGCATATGACAGTAGGAAGGGGAGGATGTGTTGGGTGTTAATGTGCAGAGAGACACGACCACCGAGACAAGATGTGCAGGTGTTGTCTAAGCATAGCAGAGCCACATTCCACGACCACTGAAACCTGCATGGTCCCGACTTAGACAGCCTAGCTCTCTTGGGGAATGAGCACAGAGAGGGTTAAGTGTTTGAGTAGATGTCTGCATATCATCTTACTTGAGCATGAGAGATAGGGAAGGTTTCATCATGTGATAGCACAAAGTGGTGCAGATGTTTAATGGCTACCCTGCACGGCTAGAGGATGGCTTCCTTTTGGTTTAGTGCTGAAACAGATGAAAGAGCTCTCTTGTCTTCACTTCCTTCTCTTCGGTATGCAGAGTCTCACCCTTCTTCATGCCTTGAGCCTGTCATCAAACTTGCAGCCAGAAGTGAGATTGCTGTAGACCAAGAAGAAAAACTTACAGAGAGAAGTTAACCATTGCTGAATCGCAATGAGGGCCCTACAGAATGACACAGAGGGATCTCAGTTAATAACAAGAAGTTAAGGGATTTATGGCTGTTGATAGTAAAAGGCTGCTAGCGGTAAGGCTTAGACTCCATCCCATACAGACAAGAACCTGTGCTGACCAAACACGAATATCCCTTTGTGCCCCCTACCACCTTCTTCCTGCCTCTTGCACAGGTCTTTGCAGGACTGAAAGGTCTCTACCCACTTCAAGGAAGATTTTCTTCCCCCTTGCTAGAAGCAAATGTGAAGGATGCCAAGTGCTTCTCTACAAACCTGTGTGGTGACTGTCCTGGCAGTCCAACAGCTTTTTCTAAGGTTGCCATGACATGGAAGTGGTGGGCACATGAATCACAATTGTGGAGAACACCAGCGTATGTGCACATGCTACATTCAGGTTAGCAGAAGCAAGTCCTGACCACTCAGCTCTCCCCTAATTAATATGTGAGGTAGTTTGGAGTATCCAGACCCCTTGGGGATGGTAAGCAGGAGAGCACAGGGAGACCTTCTCTTACATGTATGCATCCAATATAAAACCACAGCAACACAAGCAGCCTAAATCACCTCAATTATGAAGCCAAAGTCAGATTAAAACATTTTAAGTATTTATCAGTGGTCCACTTCAACTTTATTCCTGAGTAAGGTGACAACAGCTAAAATGCCTAAACTGCAGGCCACAGAAAGTGGGCTCTGCTTTGTGTGTCCCAGTGCCACACTGCCTCACAGACTCAGCCCATGTCCATGGAAGCAGAACACAGTGTGGGCACATCCAAGGGGCCATGTGCCCCTAGCCAAGTTGGACAGACAGAGGATGTCTGGTGCTGAGAGCTGGCCATGAGTCAGATATGGGGAAGCAGAGGCATTGCTGTTGATGCAGGGGAAGTCCAAGTGAAGGAGAAGACAGCAGAAGTCCATTTCCTCTCTTCAGCACATCTTAATTCCCCATCATATGTCTCAGCCATGCTTTTTCTCTAGCATAGCCAAAATCTTACCTCTTCTCAACAAAGATAAATACACACTTCACATGACAACTTCCTGTATTAAAAAAAAAAAAAAAAGCTTTTATCAGTGAGTTTAGATTCACAAATTACTTGTAAAAAAGGATATAATGCATTCTGTTTAAAAATGCAGGTATATATCACAACTCCCAGCTTCTGAACCACCACTACATGTTCATATTTCCTGCAAGGAAAGATGTTTTTTTTGTAATTTACTGTTTTGAATTCATTTATCATGAAATACCCAACAAGTGACATTAAAATTTGCTGTGGGCAAAATGCAAGTTCTGATAATTTCGATTTTTTCTGTTTACTCCAAGTGCTGTTCATCAATGAAATGAACATTTATTCCAACTGACCTTTTCTCAGGCAGAATTTTATAACGCATATTTCCCTAGATACAGCTTTGCCTCTTCAACAAATACCTTAATAGGAACTTCTAAATTTGCTTTGAGCGAAAAAGTATAAGACGCTCTAGGAAATTCAGAATTTCAGAAAAACGTTTCTAAAAGTCAGCCAGTGGTTTCCTTTCTAAACAGAACTGCAACAGAGTTACACTGTGCTACTTTCTTCAATGTTTAATGCACAGGCTCTTTTGCTCTTTTTATAGGCTCTTTTGCTCACGTGCATACATACACATGCACACATTCTCTAACACCCTGCATGCCTACAATGCAGATACACCATCATCTCGCCCTCTAAACACACACAAGCCTCCTCTTTAGCATAAGGACAGCTACACACACACCTGCACAATGAAATCTTTCTGACACAGAGGCCCTGAAAACACAATTTTATCTCTCTCTAATACACAGTGTCATCCCTTTTTTCTAACACAATGTAATCTCCCTCTTGCTCTTTCTTTCATACACACAGACACAAAAACAGACACATACAGTGTAATCTTATCTCTCTGAGATTCAACTACAGTATCTACAGTATTTTCAAAATTGCATAAACACTTTCTGCCTGACATTTCCATTTGTAGACTCCACCATTCACAGCTACACAATTGATTGCAGAGATGGGAGGATGTAGAGGGAAGTCCTTGATCACGTAAACGCCTGTCTCTTAGGTAAAGAGGCCTTTTCTGGCAAGATTTTATTTTACAAGCCAGGAAACATTATAAGCAATGTTTTCACTTTGGATGCAGCATTAGTTACACAGTGCTTCTTGTTATGATATTACACCACCAACAAATAGTAAGAGACTTAAACAGCTTGATAAAGAAAAATCTGACAGATAATAAAAAAGATTTTTTTCTGTATTGCTATCATTGTCAAACACTTCATTGATACATTCCAAAATACCTGCTGCAAGCAAATTACAATATGCAGTTACACCGATATTTCCTGTGACATATAATATGCTGTAGGCCCGGAGATTTCAAAAGAAAAAAAGAAAGATGTATAGAGGAGGTTCCACCTCCACTTAAGCTATTATTTCTACAACAAAAGTCTGTGCTTAAATCACTTGTATTAGCAGGATTGTTCTAATGGGAATATTAAAATGAATGTCTGCCTCTGTGAGCCGCTCTACACAATGGAGACTGCCAACAGTAAGAATTAGAGGATGCAACACAGAGCACTTCTCTTGCATGCCATTGATTCAGAGCCAGAGTAATTAGCTGGCAATTTTCGGGGGACCTCTGCAAAGCTGAATTTCATACTCTCGTTTGATTTCTCCAGATTACCTCACAACAGAACCAAATATTAAAATGAAAATGTAGTGAAGGATCTGGAGTTGATCAGTGACATTATAGAGCAGGTAAACAGGAATTTTTTCACAGGGTCAATAAAAACCCCTACAAGGGTTTTTATTACCTCCATAGTGCAGAGGAAAGAGTTATTTTTTAAAAAAATACCAGTAAACCAGCTTCCGAGGTATTTTCTTAGATCTAAATAAGCACCTTAACTAAACACAACTAGGGTCCCTAAGAGAGAGCACCTTGCTATAATTCCTGGAAAAATGTTACTTATATGTCATGAGGGGAATTTTGCATAAGAATTTGGACCAAAGCATCAATATGGCTTTAAGACCATTTTCTTGGAGACAGGGGAAAGGAAATACCTTTTCAGGCTTTGCAGAGCCTGAGCTCCCAAAAAACCCTGATCCACTGAAGGACTGGAAAAGCAAAAGCAGCTGTCCTATTACCAGAAGGGACTAAAAGAAAGGTTTTCCTTTAATGGCCTATGATACTGCTTTGATTATCAATACCTTGCTTTGAGAACATTGACTGTCTGTATCAACACAGGGCCACATAGCTCCAAACAGAAGGACTGCTGAGCCAAGGCCAACTGGGATCACAGGCAACTGGAGTGGGAGGGATGTAGGCAAAGTACAGGATAGACACAGGATCCCATTATAGGAGCGTCTCAGAAGGTCTGAGGGTGGAAGCGTGGTACCCCTGGCTTATGACACCTATAGATAGCACAGGTGCATTGTAAGCAGCACTGAAGAAGTCACAGGAAACTCCCATGCCCAGCAGCACTTTGGCCCTTTTTTTAGGTTATAATCCCGTTGAAAGTGTGAAGCAGTGGTTTTCTGACACTGCCAACCAGCCTTCAGCTACCACAAAAATACCTATACCAAAGCACGACCACTTTTGACAATACAG
Organism: Orthonyx spaldingii; assembly: GCA_013397795.1. Classification (NCBI taxonomy): domain Eukaryota; kingdom Metazoa; phylum Chordata; class Aves; order Passeriformes; family Orthonychidae; genus Orthonyx; species Orthonyx spaldingii. The sequence goes on along the minus strand of VZTJ01000638.1, from coordinate 1,063,097 downwards.
AAATTCACTCTAATCTACTGCAGGAAGCTCATATCACCACAGACCTTGCAAAATCCATGCAGTAACACTTAATGTCAGATTCTTTCTCTCCACAGAATTGACAGAGCAGGAGCAGATGCACTACAAACTTCCCCCACACACCACATACCTTCATGTGCCTCTTCCCCTCTTGCCCCCTGACGCAGATGCCAAGTGTCCACAATTCCATCTGCAGCTCTGTTCACAGCACTGGCACACTGTGTCGCACTAGAAGATGAAAGAGCATTTCACAAGCAGGACCCAATGTCACTCTACCTCTGAGGTAGGAAAGCATCACTCAGGCCCATTCTACAGTGAGAAAACCAGTGTAGTTGCATGTAGCAACTGCAGACTGAATACAGCACATGAGTTTCCTGACCCCTTTCCTGATATCTATGATAGCCACCTGATGAGCTTCTGCATGGAAAATATTCCCTAGACAGACTAGGAGACTAGTTCAGCTGCCCTCAGAAACTTCAGACTTTTTCCTCCTTCCTGACAACTTCTTTGTGATATCAAATACCGTGACATGATTTTGAATGCTATTTAGATGTCTTTCCTTGAGAAAATTTTGTAGGCCTCACACTGCCCCATGAGGGCTGCTGACCTTAAAACCTTACTTGCTGGTTGTGAAACATTCATTTCTTAGAATCACCTTTGATGCACTCTCCGAGGACCTGTAGGAAAATGTCACCTGTGGGTTAGTCGGCTCATTTGGAAAATTGTCTGCTCAGCATCTACTTGTCATGGTGTCTTGCCACTGATTTGTTGTTAGGAACAAACCTGATTTTGGTGCCTTCCTGAATAAATAGGTTTTCACAGGTCACTTGGTCAGTGGAGGTTGTTTTGTCACAGCCATCTCCACTTCAGTCACCTCCTCACCTTCTTGTTGTTCCTCCAAGCCTGAGCAGTGGCCCTGCTGTCAAACTTTCTAGGCAAAGCTCAGTGTGAACTCCTGCAGCTCTTCCATTTTTGTCTCTAGTGAGATTGACCCATGGAGGCCACTCCATTGAGGATTCAGGAGAAAGCCACTAATCAAGCTGACATAGACACAAGACAAAGCTTCTTCCTTTCTCGCTCTGTCTTCCACAGTTTCCTCTTCTTTTCCTACTATGTAATCAACCTAGTTCTCTACCTTTCTGTCACAACAGTAGTCAAGTAGCTGTCCAACATTTCAGAAATAGAAAAAAACAGCATACACTTCTTTTCCTTCCCAGGCTGTAGGAGGAATTGTTCAATTAGTTTTTTAGGTGGCATGATTTGTTTGCTTGTTTATAGCCATACATGTGAGTGGGTGTTTTGTAGATGTATGTGCAGAGCTCACTGGGGGCAAGTGAGGCTGAAGAGCCAAGCTGTGTATTTCTTACTGAGAGTGGAGAGATGCATAACCTTCCACTGCTGATGTGTTATGGACCTCCACAGCATAGAACAGCCCTTGCCAGCACTCTCTCCTGCTTTTAGCTCAGCCACACCAGCAAATCTGGGAAATCGCCATGGAAGGGAGATATTTAGTGGAGGAAGAAAGAGAAAAGAGCAGCAATTATTTCAGTCTCGCCTATTTCAAGATTGCCTCTGTCCTAGATAAACAATATATCCCCTGCTGTTTCCTGAACATCTAAACATAAGGAAAATGCTGTGGAGAGGGTCTTTCCTTATGCCAGCTATTATGGACAGCTAGGAAATGATACACAAGTTTTTCTTTGGGACTGAAATGGCAGTGGAGTGAAACACTGTGCAGATCCTTGCAGAAACTTTGACATTTCTAGTGCTACAAGACATGACAGCAGAAATTTCCTGGACAGTGTACTTTTCAAAAAAAAAATATTTTTACCAAACTTCTCTAAAAAATGTTTGTGCCATAAAGTACAAATACCCTAAAATATTTTGCTTTCATCGATGACAGATACTCCACTGGCTCCTAACAACCACATTTACTGGAACAGCTTTCATCCTTTTAACAGCTCTTCCTTTCTCCATGTACCATATGTTTTGTGCAGATCCTACAAACAGAGTCGGAGGCAATACCAAGGATCTCCTGCCATTTTTGAAGCTAAGTATTACTCAAGGGATAAAATAGCATCGAACATCATGTCAAGAGTTTCACAGTGAAAGGACGTGGCAGAAGAATGTATTTAAGTTGGGACAAGATATTTCTGGCATTGGAGTCACTGGAGCAGTGTTACCTCTGTCCAGATTATGTGGCCATTTGGGGACTTCACATAATGATGGGATGACTGTTTGCAGATTTTAAAGTAAATGGTATGAAAGGGAAAAAAAGTATCTTTGTTGACTCCAAGGCAGTCTCTATCTAAGTTTGTCCAACTGAATACCAGTCTTTCAGCGATTTCCAAAAAATTTATCTGTTGCGTTGGTAGCAGTAGAGTAGTAGAGTCATTGTGTGTGAGTAAAGCCCTTCCTCACACATATGTGTACATGGAGCTGGGACAGAGGGGAAATGTCAGAGTGAAATGCTGGGTACTAGAAGAACATTTCGTTCCTGCAGTACTTATTTTACAAAAGTCTGTAAAAAAGAAGAAACACACTAGAATTGCTGACCCAGCTGGATTCACATTCTAGGTGACTGTGAGACAAAAAGACTTTCATTGGAAAACAACAGCTGATGAGGAATTGGTTGGATAATCCCATCCAGAGGGTACTAGTCAACTACTAACACAAGCACAACATCCAGATGGAGATCTGTGACAAGTGGTGTCCCTCAGGGGTCTGTACTGGACCAGTACTGTATAATGTCTCCATCGATGCAATCAGGAGATCAAGCGCACCCTCAGCAAGTTTGCAGATGACAGCAAGCTCAGTGGTGTGGTTGACATGCCTGCAGGATGGTAGCCATCCACAGGGACCTGGACAAGCTTGAGAAAGGGGCCCATGGGAACTTCTCGAGGTTCACCAAAGACATGTACAACATCTAGCACCTGGGGCAACCCAGTGTACAGGTTGGGGAATGAAGGGATTGAGAGCAACCCTGCTGAGAAAGAGGTAGTGGTGAATCAGAGGCTGGACCTGGGCCAGCAGTGTGTGTTTTCAGCCCAGAGAGCCAAGAATATCCTGGGCTGCTTCAAAAACAGCATGACCAGCAGATCAAGGGAGGTGATTCTACCCTCCTGATCTGCTCTCATGAAATCCCACTTGGGGCACTGCATCCAGCTATGGGGTCCTCAGCGCAGGAAAAACATGGACCTGATGGAGCAGGTCCAGAGGACGGTCACAAAAACAATCCACGGGCTGAAACACTTCTCCTATGAGGAAAGGCTGAAAGAGTTGGGGTTGTTCAGTCTGGAGAAGGCTGTAGGAAGACCTTAATGAGGCTTTTCAGTACCTAAAGAGGGCTCATAAGAAAATGGGGACAGACTTTTTAGCAAGGCCTGTAGCAGGGGTAATGGGTTTAAACTACAAGAGGGTAGACAACATACAAGGAAGAAACTTTTCACAGTGAGAGTGGTGAAATAGTGGAACAGGTTGCCCAGAGAGGTGGTAGATGCCTCATCCCTGGAAATATTCAAAGTTCAGAGTGAGTTCAGGATGAACTCGTTCACGTTCAGGGTGAACTGGGTTCTGAATAGACTGATCTAGTTGAAGATGTCCCTGCTCATTGCACTAGATGACCTTTAAAGGTCCCTTCCAACATACACTATTCTATGATTCTATGATTTTATAATTGAGGCAGTCCTGAATTTCAGAAAGCAGAAGGGAAGAAAACAGGCACTTCATCTTCAGTAAAGTTACAATGAACCATCCTGAACAGTCATTATAGCAGCTCAGCATTGATATGTCAATAGAAAGTCATTGCACTTGTATGTGAGGTTGGTTTAAAAAACATGCCATTAAAAAACCAGCCAACCAACCAACTAACCAACCAAAAAAACCCCACATATAATATGGGTTCTTTTTATTTCCTCTCTGGGTTTTGAACCCTCAGATTTCCTCTGGTCCAGTTTTTCATTATTGTCTGCAACCGTGAAGACAAAAAGCACACATTTACAAAAATGAGATCTTTTATTATCATGTATTTCCATGAATCCAGTGTCTGGGTATTTTAAGGAACACCTGATGAATCACTCAATACAGTGGTGTGACTGCTGTTCCCAGCACAGGTCTGTTACAGTCTTTGTGTTAACATGTCAGTACACTTGCCTTTCCATATGCCATGACCTTTCCTTAAAGTTATGGATTTGTGGAACTGCTGAGCTACTGCTCTGCAGTGTGTATGCAACACTTGAACTGAAACCATGGAAAGTTGTCTTCTACAAAGTAGATCAGAAGTGACAGAAAAGCAGCAGTAGTTTTAGCCAGTACTTATTTCAAATATAGACATTTATGCCAGGACTGAAGGGAATATATCCCAAATTTTGCATGCCAGAGGGTCTCTACTAGCCTTTTTCACGGAGAGTAACATTCCCCTGGGGAGAAGCCTCCCTCCCTTTCTCTTTCTCCCTTTGTTCTGCTTTACCAAGAGAAAAGGCTGCATCTTTCATCAGAGTCAAGCCTGCAAATCCCTTGGCAGACAGCAGCCAGATTTCTCTGTTAGCTGGTTCTTATGTGACCAATTCACACAGTACAAACAAATGATGATGCAAATGCTAAAGATGGCAAGACATTACAGTGTAAACAAAGGCTCTTACGGGATCCTGACAGCTCCACCACTTAGATCACTGCACACTGAAAGCAAGAGTGAGATCACAGCGACTGTGTCCCATCACATTTGGACTCACAGGTAAGATGCTCACGCATACATGAGAGCATCTCCTCTGAGTACCCAGCACTTGCACAGAGACTAATATGTTGGGAAAACTTAAGGCTCTGCAGTCCTGATAGCATTACCAATAGTCACATGGAAATCTGAGCATCCTGCAGCAGGAGCAAACAACATTACACCATGAGGCAGTGGGTGTCATGAAGAGCATGTCTCTCCAGCTCCCTGCATATCCTCCAGGGCAGGCAGAAAATCAGAAGCCAGACAATCACCAGCTTGGTGGAGCAGTGCACGCACCCCCCACTCCCCAGGCAGCAAGCAAAGGAGGGTGAGTGCTAGGAAGAAGGCAGGCTGGCTCCCTGATGTGAGAGTCCTGCTCATAAAACTCAATTAAGTGGATTACAGATGAGCTCATTCCCAGCGGTGGGTCACATTCCATTAGAGGCAGGCTCGATGCCAGGCAGACTCAGCGCTGCTCGGATGGCAGCAAGATCCACCCCACCACTTACCGTCTCTGCCTCTGATCTCACCATACCTTGCAGGATTTCTTGCCCTGTGCCCCACACTGCATGGCAGGCTCATTGCTCATCCCTGCTCATCCTCTCAGTGAGGTAATCGGGGCCAGTGTTAGGTCACCGAGAGCTACGGGGATGGCCAAGCTCTCTGAAACACTGGGGTCTGGGGCAGCAACATGGGAAAGGAAAAGCATAGGGAGAAAGAGGCAAAATGGAGCAAGAGGAAGACGAGCACAAAGAGAGATTCCCAGGAAAACAATGGCAGAGTTCAGGGAAGGATGGAAACAGTCAGCCCCATAAACTGGATTAGTGGTATTTTACGTGAAAGTGAGAACAATCAGAGCTCTCAGCTCACTAATCCCAAAGGCTTTTTCACAGCATAGGTATAAGATTACAGCATCGTCTGCTACATGAATGTATATACACCACCTACAGTCACTGCACTCAGCACTCACAAATGTGTGTGTGCCTGTATGTGGGGAACGAAGAGTATGTCTAGGGTATATCTCTGTGTGGGAATGACTGTGTTTGGAAGAGAAAATGGGGGGGGGGGGAAGAGAAGGGGAATGAATCTGTGAAGGGTGAGCGTGTGTGGGCATGAGGGCAGGAGAAAGCTGGATGAATGAGCATGTGGGTGGGTAATACATGGGTTAGAGTAAGTCAAATGTTATAAGCACCTGCAGGCATTTTGCCAGATTTGAGACCTATTTTGACTTGCTTTGTGCATCCCACTTTGCTTTTCACTGTTTGCAAACGCTCCTGGCAGCTCAGCTTAATTTGTACAAATAGCAACCAACCAAGAGCAAGCCAAATCTGTTGTGAAATAGGTTGAAGAAGACGCAGGCTTTGTGCAGATCCAAGCAGCAGGGGTTTTGTACCATCTGGAACCTGTGTACCAGGTCCCAGGAAAGGCCTACAAGGGAGATCAATCTAGTTACCTCCCCACCATTTGCCATCCCACGTGAGGAAGGATTACTTCAGACCAGTTGCAAAGTGAGACATGCTGTCTGGACAATGATCCTCACAGGGCATGGGACCCACACAGCGCAGGCATCTGCCATCCTGGCACAGGACACCTCAGTATCCACAGCCTCAGAGAGAGAGCTTTCTGCTTTAGCTCAGAAGGACTGAGAGGAAGACAGCAGCCTTATGTTTTGTTCCCTTGTGTGTGACAAGTGAACTCAGTTTGGCAGTGTGAGGCAGTAGGTTTCCTATTTGTTTTACCACCAGTTTACCAGGCAAATTTGGACAACTTTGCTTGCCTTCTCCACATATCTGTTTCCTAAGACATAAAAGACTATCAGCAATGATACAGACATGAGATCTCTTGATGAAAAGCACTATGTAAGACTCATGTGGTATTATTCTCCTGCACTAGCTGAGGGTGATTCTCAAATTTCTTTTGCATTCATTGGCAGCAGTACTCAAACCTTCAGCCCTGGAGAAGTCCAAGCCTGGATTGCAGGAGCTGCAACTCTAGGCTCTCCAGTTCTGTTGCTCCCTTCAGCAAATCATGACCCAGGTTCTGGCTGTCTGTCTCAGGACCTCCAATATAATACACAGAGCCCATCCTGAGTGGCAAGGGATCTCACAGTCCCTTTGGCACATTCCAGATTGTACTTGCTGCTCTGTTCTTTGCAATTTCACTACCTGGCTTGTATGTCAAGTGTGTTAAGAGTCCAGAATAGCTGAGACACAAAAGTACTGTGGTCACACCATTTCTTTCCCCACAATGGTGCTAGAAGAATTTAGGGTCATATATCACAACCAAGAAATCTGACCCCCTTGTCTTTTATTCTGCTTTTCCCTTCCTTTCTGACTGGCTTTTCTTTATCAGCATTATTCTTTCTGCTACCCTGCCCCAGAGGTTTGCTCTGGCAAGTGCTGTATGCACTGTGCCAAGCTGCTTCACCCTGCCTTACTGATGGTACCTGGAATGGCTGACAGTACACTGCTATATGCTCCTGTCTGTGTGCATGAATTAGCAAGCCCTTTGCTTTTCACCTTCAGCAGAAACAGAGTGACCTGTCCATGCAATTAGCCCCTTCTCCCTTTAACTAGAGGGAAGACAATATATTGCCTCTCTGGGGAACTCAAGAGAGAATGGCAGAAAAAACAGAGATGCTATCAGGGTGCCAAAGCATGAGGTATAAAAAGCCTTTTTTACCCTAACAGTATATCAGGTGCTGCATCAAGAACTGTTATTGAACTGCAGCCAAAAATGGTGTGGTCCTATCCTGTGCATTTTTCTCCATCCCACTTTCCCTCCCTCTGGCATTCTTCGCTTCTTGAGTGTATTTCATTCAATGAAATGGTTTAAGGCCCTGCCTGCCAGGAGGATCTTTTGTGAAATACCACGGCTCTGCCTTCTAAACCTTCCAGCTGAATAGGAATAAGTGCTGTGGTTGCCACGGCACAAGCTACACAAAAATGATGCTTGAGTTTAATTACACTGAGTGGCTGAGGCCACTGCCTCACTGTGCTCTGGGATACATTCCTCTGAAAAGCAGCCAGGTAATTCTGCTGCGGCTGCCGTTGCCTCAGTGTCCTGGGAAGGGGAAGGGAAGAAGGGTGACAGGGAGCAGGGGTTTCTGTCAGGTTTAGCTACAGCGAACATACCTGAGCTGAGTGGTCTCAAAGGATGTGGCTACACCAAGCAGAGATCCCCCCAAGGCAGTGCCAGAGGTGGCTGGTGGATTCTGAGGAGTGTAGACAAAATTCAGTTTTGGTGTGGAGATTTCCGCTGCTCTATTCCTGCGCAAGAAGAGGAGAAAGAAAGAAAAAGGATTGGGAAAGGAAAGAAGGTAGAAAGGAACTGGAATTGTATCTCGCAAGACTTCAGAAGTAAGGAAATAGAGGCAACAAGGATATTTCTGAGAGACCAGTAAACTCAGCCATAAATGTTGTACACAACTCAGCCCTTCTCTAAGGGGTGTTGCCAGCCTGGCTTTGGCAGAGCTGACAGCAGGGTTGGTGGTGCTTCAGCACCTCCTGCAGCTACTGCCTGCTTTTCTTGGAGTTGGCCATGGGTAGTTGTGCCCCAAATAACTACAGAGCTGGAAACAATATAGCCACATGTGCTTCCAGACTCAGCAAATTCTGCTCAGAAATGGGGGAGATTAACCTCAGTGTCACCCTATGCTACTATGGCTAATTTCCTTGAGGGGATCATGCCTCTGCCTGGATACGCACAGATATCCCAGCTCATCTGGGGCATGCTCAACTACCCACAGCATAGCACTGCCTTACCCAGCTGAACATACTGGGAGGAGCTCACACAGGAGCGGTGTTTTTCACTTCCCTAACAGGCATTTTCTTCTGAAGTGCAAGCAGATCTTGGACTCAAAGGTCCCTCTCATCTGCAACAAACTCCCTTCCTCCCTCCCTTCCCTCCCCTTCTTTGGGGCTTTGGGGTTTTTTTTGGTTGTTTTGGTTTGGGGGATTTTTTTGGTTTTTGTTTTCCCTCATTCTGATTGAAAGCCTTTGAGTTCCCATGTATGAGAACCAGTGAATAACCAGACAAGTCTGTTAGATCATATTCAGGAGCTATCCTCTTCTTAGATATACATGCAGTAATGGACAATTTTACCAGAGGGTCAGGGGAGTTTGCTGTAAACCTTCTTGGGAGCCACCAATGATGAGGGCTTTTAGAGACTTTTCTTTTGGAATGAATATTTACGACTTCCTGAAAAGGACCAAAGTTTACATGGAGCAGTAATAACATTTATCAAATTAAGGGATGCTGGTGGCAAAATTTAAACAACCAACCAACCAAACCACAACCAACCAACCAACCAATAAAAATCCCACCAAAAAACCAACCAAACAAACAAAACCACAAACAAAACAAACAAACAAAACAACAAAAAAAACCAACACCCCAAAACAAAAAACCAACCAAACAAAAAACCAAACAAAAAAAACCCCAAAACCCAATCCAACCCAAACCAAACAACCAAAAAAAAAAAAACCCACCCCACCCCAAACCAAACCAAAACATGCCCCCAAACAAACAAACAAAAACCCAACTCCCAAATTCCAAAATACCAGGAAAGCTTTTGGTATGCCTGAAGATGAATAGCTAGAAGTATTACTTGACTGCATCACAAATAACTGAAAAAAACCCTAACATCCAACCAAAAAAGGTTCATCAGATACTTTTGGGCTTAACATTCAACGTATTTATGTTAAATTGATATGCAAGTATACACTGATGCATTTATAACTACTGAAAACATAAATTTGAACATTTCGTAGGCCTGAAGACCCTTAGCTAAAACTTGGTGAATCCCAGTCCCTACCCACGTGACACCAACACACCTTTCAGATAAAACTTAGTCTACTATTCGAAGTACCAGACAGACAATAGCTTTGCCACCTCCACCCTCATGCCCTGGAGCACTCCCTGCTGCTGCTCCACTTTTGCAAGGCTCTTTGAGGAAAACACAGCCGGCAGTGGACACCAGCACACACTCCTGGTGGCCTTCTTGTACACATATAGTCACTGGGTTGGCATCAGGCTGATTTCAGCCAACGTACATCACAGACATATACACAAACTGAACACAGACTGTGATCCCTGGCTTCAAAAGGTGAAGCCAGCTGCGTTTAACCCACGGGTGCCACACAGCAAAGCTCTGGGACTGGCGCTTTCCATTCCCAGGAAGATGCGGCATTGCTTGGTCACCATGGTGACAAGCACTTTGCTGATCACAACCACCACCCTGAGCTGTGCCACTCTCTGCCGTGTGAAGCCCAGACCCCTGTACTCACACACGGACACTTTGTTTTGCCTGTGCAGCTCCGCTGGGGCTTTACCCACAACCCCAAGCTCCCGACCACCTTCCCCCACCCTGTATTCCAGCACTGGAGCGTGACCACAGGCACCGCCAGCACTCCCACCAGGGGATGCGGCTGGGTTAAACCGCTAAATATTTAACGGGGAGAATGGCTGGCGCCTTCCCTAAGCCTGCTGCGGGAGATCTCCACGGAGGATGGCTCTGTCGAGCAGTCACCCGGCCAGGCGTCCACGAAAGTGACAGCCGGGCACAGCAGTATCCCCGCGTGCTCCTCATGCTCCCCTTCCTCCCCAGCACACCCTACACCGCCCTGCGTTATGGGCTGCCTCCC
>VZTJ01000638.1:942220-1052217 GCA_013397795.1 Orthonyx spaldingii | reverse complement strand
CCAGAGAAGGGCAGCAAAGCTGGTGAAGGGTCTGGAGCACAAGTCTGATGAGAAAGAGCTGAGGCAGCTGGGGGTGTTTAGCCACGAGAAAAGGAGGCTCAGGGGGCACCTGATCTCTCCCTACAACCACCTGAAAGGGGACTATAGCCAGGTGGGGATCAATCTCTTCTCCCGAGTAACAAGTGACAGAACAAGAGGAAATGGCCTCAAGTTGCACTAAGGGAGCTTTAGATTGGTTATTAGGAAAAATTTCTTGACTGAAGGGATGGACAAGCATTGGAACTGTAAAGGGAAGTGGTTGAGCCACCAACCCTGGAAGTGTTAAAAAAATGTGTTGATGTGGCCCTTGGGGACATGATGTAGTGTTGAACATAGTGGTGCTGGGTTCATGGTTGGACTCAATGATCTTAGAGGTCTTTTCCAATAGTAAGAATTCTAAGATTCTAAAATAGAGGTGTAGGTGCACCTGAGGCACGCTGAGCTGTCTGCTGGCCCTGAAGTGGGATGTGGAGCAGAGCTTAGGGGTTTGTTCTCCTCTCTATTCACCTGCAAGAGGAAGACATTCAGATGAAGAACTCCCCAGAAATGTCACAAGTTGCTGCTATAGTCCCTCCAACAAACACTTGGCAGTACTTGCCAACCCTTGTGGCTTGTCTACATTTGACAGGTTTATATTCTGGTGAGGGCTTTCCTTCTCTGGGGAGATGAACCAGGTTTTTCCTCAAGTGATGAAGTTGTCCTTCATCCCCTGATAAAAAGAAAGCTTCTTACACACATTTATTTCTTTTGTTTTGTTTTTTGATTGGGTGGCTTTGACCTACCCTGAGATACAGAACAAAACATGGAAGCTGTTTTCACTTGAGGTTGTTGCACATCCTCTTTGTGGCAAAAGTTGTCACTAGCTGTTGTGGTTTGATGCTGGCCAAATGCCAGGCACCCATGAAAGTCACTCACTCACCCTCCCCTGCCACAGCTGGGCAGAGAGAAAAAAATAAAGTCTTCATGAGTTGAGATAAGGACCAGGAGAAAACACTCCAAGGGCAAACCATGCTCAAACTTAAAGGTACAGAGTGATTTATTACTAACAGAATCAGAGGAGGATAATGAGAAGTAAAATAAGCCCTTAAAACAAAAACAAAAATAAGCCCTTTTTTCCTCCCAGCCCCTCCCTCCTTCCCACTGACAGCGCAGGGAGACAAGGTGTGGGGGTTTGGTCAGTTCATCTGAGTTTTTCTTCTGCTGTGCAGGGAGAGGAGTCCTTCCCCTGTGAGACCGTGGGGTCCCTCCCACAGGAGACAGTTCTCTGTGAGTTTCTCCAGCGTGGCTCCAAATCTCATGGGCAGAAGTCCTCCCAAAACTGCTGCAACATGAGTCCCTTCCATGGGCACACAGTCCTCCCAAAACTGCTGAGGCATGGGTCACTCATCCACAGGGCGCAATCCTCCAAGGACAGGCTGCTCCAGCCTGGAAGCAGGACCCCTCTCTCCACCGGGTCTTCCACTGGATCACAGCTTCCTCCAGGCATCCACCTGCTCCAGTGTGAGCACCTCCCCCACGGGCTGTGGGTGGATCTCTCCATCCCCCGTGGGCCCCATGGGCTGCAGGGGCACAGCTGCCTCACCATGATCCTCACCACGGCCTGCAGAGGAATCTCCGCTCCAGCGCCTGGAGCACCTCCTCCCCCTCCTTCTGCACTGACCTTGGTGTCTCCGTGTTGTTTTCCCTCACATGTTCTCACATCCTCCTCTTCTCTGACTAGGAAAAAAACTGTGCCCACTTTGTTTTGATTTTCTTCTTAAATCTGTCATCACAGAGGCGTTACCAACCTCTCTAATTGGCCCAGTTTTGGCCAGCAGCATGTCCATTTTCAAAGCCATCAGGGATTGGCTCTGCTGGACATGGTGGAAGCTTCCAGCAGCTTCTCACAGAAGCCACCTCTGTGGCCCCCTGCTACCAAAAACCAGGCCATGCCAAACCAACACACTAGTCCACCCAAGCCTCTTTGCACTGAAGATTCTTTTACACCGTTCCCATGTGTGCCCACACAGGCAAATTTGTTCACAGCTTCTTGGGAAAGAGTTGCACCATGAAACGTAAGTAGGGAATGGCTCCAGAAGTCCTCACAAAATGCACAGGTGACAGCAGATCTTGTCAGGTCAGGAACAGGTCAGGCTTTGCTTTCATCTGTGTGCCAGCCTGGAGAGTTGGCCTGGTGGTGGAAACATATGCCAAAAGATGTCCTGAATGTAGGTTGAAAACAGGAAATTCAGCTACAGTGTCTTACTCTTCACAGTGAATCATGTCTGGTTTTTTACCACCCTTATCTCAAATGCACTGTCCTGGCTAGCAAAACATTATCTCCAGTTTCAGTTCTGAGAGACTCTTTACACCTATTCTGCCTATAAGGTCAAAGTAGGGCCCCAATTTTGAACTCGATTCTCTTTTCTAATTCTCTTTTCTTTCAGCCTCAAAACTATCTTCTGCCCTCATCGAATCACCCAAATCTCATCCTGATCTCTTCTGTCCCTGATTATATGGCTGCTGAAATCTTTCTGCCCAATTTCGCTGTAATATTTCATTGTGTCCTTAACCAGAAATTATACATCAGAGATCAAAAGGAGCCTTTCTCCATGCCAATAAGATGCTTCTGAGACTAAAATTTTGCCTGTGTACATGAGGCTACTTTATTGGCTCTGCTCTTCTAAATCAAACTGATGCCTGTTGGCCCCCAACTTTCCTTCCTCGTGTTTTCCCTGTAATGATCTCTGCCTCTTACCCCGTCTCCTTCATAGGCTGAACAATTTGCAGTGTAGGATCTCCTTCTTTGATTTTGTCCTCCCAACCCCTCACACTGATCGGTCACTCCACAATATGATACAGCACAGACACTGTAGCTGCTGTTCAGCTTCACCCAGGGAATGTCTCTCCCTGACTGCTGTTAGCTAAGTAGAAGATCTGATGTGGTCTAATAGGCTTGGCTGTTAAATGCAAACCCCCTCAGCTGCAAAATGCTGGGTTGAGTTGCTGGCAGCTCTCAATTTTCTGCTCCTCTTCTATTTTCTTATTACACTAAGTAAATATGACCCTTTCTTCTGCTTTCCTAGAACAACCTATTTGCCAGACATTCAAATATGTAAGTAGTGAAGGTGATAGAAAAGCACACTAATGGAGCATTGAGACTGTAATTTGAGTACACACAGAGCCTTGTTATGGGATGGTAGGACAGTTCTCCAGCTCCACGGTCCAGAGAAAAGGTATGGATCAGGGGGAGATGAGTGCTAAGAGTCACACCAGATTCTGAAGTCTGCCAGGCATAAAGATTGCAACTGAGTTATAGATAACTATTATTTGATTTTGTGTTATCACATGACTGCACCTTTTTCTTTAAAAGGAGCTCTTAAATGGGACATCCAGGTTTTTATGACTCTTGCAGCTGACCACAGTCATGAAATCGCTGTGGCCAGAAGAAACTCCAATTGACTGGTAGTGCAGCAGGCACCTAGAAGCCACCAAGTTGTGTACCAGTGAGCTATGGAACTAGCTATGCCACTCTCTGCCTCAAGACATGAGAACTCAGGTCTCAAAATTGCCAGAACCTATGATGGAACTTCATTACTCATATGATCAACAGGTAGAAGAGAGAAATATAGCATGGAAAGAAGGGTGAGGAATTAGATTGCTAGAACATATATGTGTGATAAAGCCAGATTTTGTCTGGAGTTCAAAAACCATCGGGATGAAGATGATACAGGCAGAGAAAAATTCAGCCAATGTGAGATCTGGAATAAGAAAATGTGAATGAAAGCAGGCCTTTTCTCCATTTTAGCATGTGCAAGTGTGTATGCTAGACTATCTTAGTTCCTGACAGACCTGGTGTGTAACCTACACAATTCCCAAATTTATACTTCTCAGGGCTTTTAACTGGCTCTGTTAATTCCAAATTCAGAGAAAACAGGGCTCAAATGGATACTAGTACACAGACACAGCTGTCATCTACCTTCCCTGCCACAAGACTGGATCAGATACCAAGAAATCACCTCTATTGTTTCCTTCATTACAAATTTAGTGAAGTAGTGGCATATTAATTAAGCCATCTTATGGTCTGAATGATGGGACCAATACCTAAGAGATGTTTTGAACATGCAATGACAAATCTTCTTCAGGGACTTGGAGCCTATTTTCAATCTTAGCTTGCCTTCAACATAACGTAGGAAAAAGCAAAAGGGAAGGGTTTAGCTCTCTGTTTCCCGTTCAAAAGAGCTTAGCTGTGTTAGCCTGTCACTTGTGACTTAGGAATCCTTCTTCTTAGTACATGAGGACTGAATTTGCCATGAAACAAAACCCATTTTTTGCTTTGTACACACTACATCTGAAGAAGTAAGGTCAGGAAAAGCAACACCTAAATGAAGCCACTTCAAATAATGTTTGCCTGGCCTGCATATATCTATCCTAAATGGCAGGAAAGTATGAAGGCCTCCTTCTTTTGCTGCTCATGGTGGGGCAAGCAGGGAGAGCAGTCATGGGACCTTCCAGAGGCATGAAGATGACTTCTTGGCATAGTTCAGAAGCAGCAGGAACAAAAGTCAGCTTAAAGCATCTTTAGTAAAAGCTATGCACAGCAAGCACAGTCTCAACCATAAGCAGCTTTACACTGCAAGCATAATACAGAGAGACCAGGAACAGCACATACTACAGAGACCAAGTCTCACTTTCAGTGGTGATTCACAGGGGCAAATGAGGACAAAATTAATGTAAGTAGGGGAGAAAAACTGACATTGCTGTGGAAACCATTTCACTTCATGGCATTTTATGTCTCAACTAAATTCCTGAGAATGAATCAATGTAGTTTTGTGTTATTCTGCTATTGCAGCCAGCCCAGAGTGGGCCATCGTGACAAATACCTTCCAGGCTATCTCCATGAAGCAGAAGCCCCTACTGTTTCAGCCAAAATGCCTGTAGTGACAGTATATGCTTTATGTGGTTCAGCTAGGACTGGGAAACCTGATCTCATAAACTTTGTCAGCATGAATTATGTTTTTATTATATTAAATGGCATCCTGGCGCTTGCCCATACACCACATCACAGCTCAGCAAAGACATATACAGGCCCCTCTGCCAGAGCGTGCAGGCATGGGGGCAAAGCTGTGGTTGTTGTGAGGCCTCTCATCTCTGAGCCTGTCCAATTTGGTCATGATTGACACCGCAGCTGACATGTTTCATTAGTGTAAGCTCCCCCTCCCTGCCTCATTCTTCAGCTTTCAGAAGGTAGGCGCTTGATCCTGTGTTTGTTCAGAGGAAGCACCGTGACCTACACATCTGCCCCTGACCTTTAGCCTGATCAATAAAACTACAAATTGGTCTTTTCTTATCCTCGACACTTTAGTCATAAAATCCCTATTGAGATGGAATGAAACACTGAACTTTATGTCTAGGCATCGTGAACATGTTTCGTGGCGGGGGAGAGACTGGCAGTATTTCAGCCATCAAATATGCAACCCTCTTTCACTCACTCTCTGTGCAGCAATCCTGTGTGTGATATTTGAAACCTGTAGAATGTCATTTTTGGTTCTATATTCACACATTTCCCCAGATATTCCAGAACAGCTAGAACCTCTAGTGTGCTTTAACAACACCTTTTTTTGCTACCACGTGTGCTTTCCCCTTTTGGTGATGTTCAGGAGGAAAAAGGGAAGAGGCCTAGTTTCTCTCAGAGTGGAACAGAGATCGTTTTGGGAGAGGGTCAACAAAGCCTAGTAAGAGTGTAGTGCTACATGGGCACACAGTTTTTGCTGATATTTCTGTTGCCTGATGTTTTGTCACTGCAGGGCACTGCCTGTACTGGGGCAAGGAGCATGAGAGGACATGGGAGGGCACAACCCAAGCCTCTCATATCCTTAAGCTCAGCACAATGTTGACAGACCTACGCTTGCATTTGCCCTTGTGCAAGAAACAGTACTTGGGTCTGAAAAAGCATGTAATGGGTAAGGGTTTTATACCAATAGCCTTTATCAGAAAATCAGAAGGCTCTAAAAGTGCTTGTTGTGTTACCTTACACCCATTGCAGAGCAATTCAGAGGATGGAAGGAGGTTGTACTGCACAGTTTCCTGCACAGCTTGAAAAATCTATTCCATCATCTTTACAGTGAAATAGCTGCTGGAGCCACATGGCTTCTTCATACTGGCAAGAGTGTTGTGTATTTAGCATGCTCAGCTGCTAGTGAGGTTGTAAACCATACTTTTTACTCAGCTGCACTGCCATGAGATGGCCTTGAATAACCTCCTGTGTCACATCAGGGCTTTTAGCTGGTGAAATGAAACATGACTGTGAATCAGAGGAAAGAAGAGAATCCTAACAGACTCTTCAAATTCCTTTTGGATAGCCAGGCCATTCCTTTTGCCAGGGAGGCTTGCCATCATGTATATCTATCCACAAAACCCAGAAAGCCAGTCAATAAGATGGACCACAAGACCAGAAGTGTTTGGGTTCTTGAAAGCCCAAGAGGAGTGATATGAAAATAACAGCATCTCCTGTGTGGCTCTCTAATGCTGCTGTGTGCTACCTAACACTACTGAGTCTGCAAACGTGATTTTCTCTGCCTCAGCTTGCAGGAGAAGCCAGAAATACTGTGTTGGAATCACACAGCACATGTTCAAGGCAGGCAGGTGGCAGGTTCAAAGTGGAACAAAGAAACAGCTCCTTTACATAATGCACAGTTAAGCTCTGGAGTACTTTTTCTCAGGATTTACTGGATGCTGGAACTTCATGTGAGTTTCAGAACTAATCCAATACAATCCTGGAAGAAGCAAACATCAGAAGCTACCTGATGCAGCTCTGCTGCTGTATTGTACAGAGAGTTCTTAAGCCAAAACTTGCTGGAGTCTGGAAGAATATACAGGAGAGGGGTTGCTATATTTTGGCCCTGCTCTCTACTGTTACCGGGGCACCAATGTTGGCCACTGTCAGAGAGAGGACTCTGGGCTACACAGAATGGTTGTCTCTGCTGTCGCTGGTTTTATAGGACCATACATAATGCAGGATGAGACTAGAGTCTTCTAGGTTTACATACTTCCACGCAGGGAAATCCCACCTTCAGGAAACAGAGGCTTTTCCTATAGAGAATTAGTGATGTCTGCTTTTAATGACACTGGATCCCTGTATCTCATTCCAGAGATGGGACTTCCATCTTTACCCATTTATCCTGTATATAATTTGCCAGATGATCTTTGTGTCGTAGCAGAGATCAGGTCTTTATTATAATGTATTCTGCAGTACCTTACTAGAAAAGAGAGGAGTTGTTCCTCACAAGAATTACTTGCCAAAAAAAAAAAAAAAAGAAGATAAACAGAAGAAGAGGCACAGCAGAAGAAAGAGGCAACACCAGTTGCAGAAAAGTTGGTCCCATTGGAACTGCTGAAAAAACGGTTCACATCTCTCAACTCCCAAATGATGCCACACAAACCTCACATACCAGGTCAGCTGGTCCAGCCCCAGGCTCATTTTAAGCCCTACCTCAGAACGCTATTTTTTTCTATTTTATTTAGAAGTGCTTCCTGATTTCATAGCTGAGTGCCCTTTCCTCTGGTGAAAAGCACTGCTGTCTGACACTGGACAACAGCTCAGCTTTTGGTGGTAGTTATTGCTCTATATTCCTGTGACCATTTTCTTCCCTTTTGCAACACCATTAAGGATTGAAGGAGATGAATAGTTAAGAGGATAATACACCATTAGGGACCGGCTCTAGCTGCACAATACATTTCAAGTACACCAATGTTCACCCCTCAGTTTCATCTGTAGTCCATGCTCTGTAAAGGGATACCAGCACTGATACAACTGAGGCTTGCCCAGAGACAAATGCTGTTGGAGGCAGTGACACGACTAGACCACCATGATTTTAGCAGAACCAGGATTACATATTCCAAGTTCCCAATGTGTTGTCTGATGTCATATTCGAGCATGTAACTTGAAAAATGCCATATGACATAAAATACGCTGCATACCAACAGATTTGTGTTGGACTTGATCTAGTCATTCTGACTTCTTTATTCATATGGTTGAGCTGTGTAAGGAATAAATATCTCTGGTACCAGATTTAGAAAGAGTGTATTTTATTGCAGACAAGACGATATTATCTTCTTTGGTGGCAGTACAGGGGATTGATGGCAGTTTACAAAATGCAGAAACTCTGTGTGTGTGTTAATCTCTGATAGGCTTATCGCTGCACTAAACTGCTTCCATAAATCGTAGGCTTAATGCTGCTTTCAGGTACACCAACACACACCCAGTAACTCCTGGAGAATTTTAAGATATATAAATTACAGCAAAATTTGATCCCTTGTAGTGTCAGGATTTTTTAACGCTCATCTTTTCAATAGATGGAACATATAAACACTCCAAATTGTCACTTACCTCACCAAATTCAGCCTTGCTGGAAGGCAGCTGAAGATTTCCACTGAGTATAGCTAGGAGGGGCAGATTCCATAGACCCATTGTATGGGGTGATTTATGTGGCATTCATTGTGACTGGGCTTGAGGTGTATATTTGGCTTGTTTTTACAGTATATTGCTGGTCAACTCATAATGCATATTGTACTCAAATCTATGGATAAAATATGAAGTTCACCGAGGAAAAATAAGAACAGAATTTACATTTCATTCATTTTTTCATCTCTGCTGTTTCTGCACTCTCAAAAATCTAAATGCATTTGTTGTATCCTAATCTACATCAAGCTGTCCTGCAGGAACATTCATTATTCTTTTATTGTCAGCAAAACACATTGAAACAAGGATATTAAACATCTGGCCAACATACATTTATGTGGCCCAAATGGCATATTCAACTTCTAAGAATATAAGAATTTCTTTGGAAACAAAAGTAGCTTTCCCTCTGATTTGGGAGAGAATCTATAAAATATGAGCTTGTATAAATAAAGCAGCGTTCTCTGCCTGAGACAGCACGTAGCGTAAAACGTTACCTGAGGAGAGCAAACTCCTGTGCTCCACAACTAATCTCATTTCAAGTCTAATGAGGGCACTTAGACCTAACTAGTTTGCTGCTAAGCCGGGATGATTGACAGAGAGACAAGCTTAGGACTGGAGATAAGATTTAAAAAAAAAAAAGGAAATGCTGAAAGAACAAAAAGAACACAGATATACAGGAAAACAGGGACCAGGAAAATAAAAAGCCAAAAGGCAAAAATATGTGACCACTGGACATGGGATTATTTTCACCCCAATGCAGAAGTCTCAGCTGTGGTTCCTGTGAGGCTGGTGTAAAAAAAAAAAAAAGCTGCGAGGTAAACTCCCAGGCATCAGGTCACACCCCCGGCATCTCAAGGTTTTTCAGCCTCAGAGAATTTTCCTGCTGCCAGCACATTTTGGGTAAGAAAAGTGAATTTCTGCAGCAGTGGAAAAAGGCAAGGAAGGCAGTTCCAAAGGCTGAAAAGTGGGGGAGGGTGAGAAGGATCAGTGTCACTTTGGGTGTCATCAGTCTGATGGAAAGGACTGTAGATTTCAGGAGGTGTGAGAACAAGAGAGGTTGGCAGTAGGATTTTCAGATTTATGGGAAATGACAGATAGGTGATAGGGTCTGTCACCTTTCCTCCAGTTTTCTTGCCACTTCTCCCCCAGTGCCCTTTATTCCTTTCTTACTCCCTGGAGTACGTGGGCTCCATTTCTAATTTGCTACCTTCCCTAAACCCCACAATCCATTCTCTCTACCTGAGCAGCCTTCTGCCCACACATACTTCCTCTGTCCCATCTATCATCCATCTGTACCCTATCCCAATCTACAAAACAGTACGTCCAGGCAGCAGAGATTGCTGTCATAGAAAGGGAGGCACAGGGGCAGAGCTAGGAAGGTGGAAATGACAGAGGAAGGAGAAGGGGGTACAAGTGCAAATGGTGATTGCTGTCGATGGAGAGAGCAGCAAAGGCAGTGTGCAGATTGGGCATCTTCCAGCTAGGAGAGAAAAGGCACCTGGTTTTCCTTTATGAAGGAAAACACCACTCTGAAAAAAGACAAGGCTGAGAATGAGGTCAGGTTCACAACAGCCAGACATATAATTTCCATCATGCAAGACAGTTCTGCACCTTTATTCAACATGATAGTTAAGAAGCTTGCAAATAAACAGGAGGAAAAAACCTGTGATCGAGGCACTATCACTTCAAACCTCAGCGGCTGCCTGATAAAAAACATTGCCACTTGTTTTGTTGGGTAATGGAGAAAACCTTGTCTCTTTTCTTCTTCTGTTTTAAACTGAAATAGCTACTCTGTGTGGTCTTTCAGATGCCTTGATCACTTGGCATTATAAGTTGATGTAAGTGTGTGCCCACCTTACAAATTTAGCTGGTGTATTAGTCCATTCCAGAGTAAGTAAATTATTGCAGTGTAACGACTTAGGGTCCAGTTTTCAAAAGCCCCTATCAAGTAGTTTAAAAACTTGCATCATACTTTCCAGAGTAACCCCAGCACTTCTGACAGGAGATGGTTGTGAGTGATGAGGGAATGGCTTCTATATAAACTAGCACAAGTTTGATTTCTTTGGGGCAAATTAAAAGGCGATTACAATAACAATAGCAATAATAATAGCAACAACATCATCAATAATAATGATAGGTTAGCACTCTTTCAGCTGAGCTCCAGTAACTACTGCAGTGATGCTGCTGCCCTCAGCTGCCCATCCTCCCCCGTGACAGAGCCTTGCTGTCACAGAAGCAAAGCAGTTGGAAGGGGACACGTGTCCAGGTCCGTAGCTGTCCCCACATGCAGCCTGTGGTGACTCTGGCTAATGCATTCAGCGTTGAGCTGTGAGCACACATTTTCCAGTGCTGCTCCAGAGCTAAGAGCCTCCAGAAGCGAGGTGGGCTGGGCAGCAGGGTGGTCAGGGCAGCATCCAGCACATGAAAATCAGAGCTGTTGTTTTTAATGAGAGGAATGAGGATGCCTCTGCCATATTTGAATACATCTGTCCCTACCATAGGACTGCCACACTGATGATGTCTGACAGGCTTTTCCGTTGGGCGAGGCTCAGTGTTTGGCAAGGGCAAATAAGTGTTTCCAATCAAGCAGAATGAGTAACCTTTTGTTAACCAGTAAGAAAAACAATTTAAGCTTAAGAATTAAGTGATGCCCCCTGTTTCAGGAGATTGGTGCAGAAATTGTTGCCCTGGAGCTGCTCCGTGTCCTCTGGTCCTGGGGTCAGCCATCACCCGTGAGCCGAGGCCGAGCCCTGCCTGTCGCTATGCCTGCAAAATGTCCACAGCTCTTCCTGTCAGCTGCAAACAGCTGTTGCTAGGGAACTGCGAAAAGTCAAAAAGACAGCAAAGGATGAGGGGAGAGCAGCAGCAGAGGGATGGCAGGCCGAGGCTGGTGAAGGGGAAGGTGAAGGGGGAAGGGAGGAGAGAGGGTCAAGAAAAAGGAAGGACTGAAGAGCCTGGGGTGGGAATTTGTCCTTATCTTGCCACAGAGAAACAATTCCCTCTCCCTCAAGGTCTGTGTTTTCTTATAATCACTGAAAGGCTTCCCTTGATTTTGTCTGTGTTTTTGTTTTTAACCTCTCTAGGACAGAGGTAGAATATCTGTCTTTTTATTTAGTGTACTTTCACATGATTTTTGTACTTTATTATCACCTCACGCTTCATCCCTTTCCTCTTTTAATAAAAAATTTGCCACTCTTATTTTTGCTTTCTTTCACTTTTAAGGACTGTTGCTCTTTTCCACTGCAGCATTCAAACTGTAGATATACCTTATTTGATAAATGCAGCTGAAACTAAAACAACAGTTTTTGTCTTTGTCTTGAAAATTTCCTTCTTCCTGGAGTTAATGGAGTGCTGACAGATGTTCTCTCTCTGGGAAACATCAGAGTTATAAAGTTATTCACTACACAGAGCCACCTAAGCTCCAGTCAAGATCTGCCTTGTTCATCTAAGGGCCTCTTTCAAAGCCAGCTGAACCCAGCAGCAGGTTTTCCCCATGCAAAACTAACTTTGGATTAGGCCACATCACTACAAATCCCTGGTGACCCATAGGTCATATGTAAGAGATATAGTTTACCTTAGCATCTGGTGGCATTTGACTGCCCACCAAAGTGACTGGACATCACTGGAGCTGGTGCAGGTCCCTGCATGGGACCAAACCACGGCTCAGGCTCTGGCATTAGGTCCTCTCAACAGATGCCTCAACGTCTCTGCCACTGCACTGTATTGAGTGGGTTGGAATGTGTTAAGTGATAGTGTTTGAATTAGAGTGGATTCTAATTGTGGGCAGTACGAAAGCTGTCTGAGCAAATGCACCTAAATAAGGAACAAGATTATATAGTTCATTGCCAAACTGAAACAAGGAAACAAAATATTCTTCACAATTAAAAAAAAAAATTAGCAACATCATGTGGATAAAAGGGTTGGTAAGACATATATGTATAAAGTTATTAAAGAAAATAAAATAAGCTATGGTTGAAGTTTCTAAACTCAACTGTGGTTGCAAAACCTTCCAAAGAAAGCCATGACATATAGTAAAAAGCTCTTTTTTATTGGTTTCAGATACTGCAATGTATAATTGACTTATGGCAGGGGCGGGTGGTGGGATAGGTAGTATTTCACTTCCAAGCATTTGGTCCAAAATCAGCTATGGTTAGCAGTGATTGAATGTTATTAGTGTTTGATGGGTCTCTGGTGGAACCTGTGAAATGCGTCGGAGGTTTCAGCGCACTTCCTAGTGGACAGGTGCCCATACCACTGAAACCACAGCTCCTTGGAGCTCGTTGCATTCACTCTCACTGGCAATCTCAGTGGAGAGGCTCACGGCTGAATGGAGCATGGAGCAGTCTCCATGCTGATATTTCTTTTCTGCCAGTCCTGTGCTGAGGCACAGTAAGGAAAATACAGGGCTCAATGGCTTGCTGTTCCTATCTGTTTGTCAGAGCAAGAGAATGTCCCAAGCGTGATAAAGGAGGATTACTGAGCTTGCAAAAACCCATTCTTCCAGGAGAGGAACCAGGGAGGATTTAAGCCCCACATTAGTGCTTGGTATCTTGTTCCCAGTTTTTCAGGCTTCAGGAAGAAAAAAATCTGCTTGTGATCCTTATCAATCTTCTCTGCAGGACGAAAGGACCTTGACTGGGCTCTTCTGTAGTGCTTGCAGTTCTCTGTGACCAGTGGTACACTCATTACGAGGCACAATTTACCCTAACAATGCACAGAATAAAATGGTTTGATAGGAACCATGTCATTTTCTGGACTTGGAAAGCTCAGTCCGTCCTCCCCACTCAGTGACAGGTGAGAGAACCAATCTCTGCAAATAAAAAAAAAGCTCTTTGGCACATCAGGCTTGGTCTTTAGAGGCTATTCACAGAGCTCCATAGCTCATGCCGCTCACTGACATTTACGTTTTACATATTGCTTTCACCAAGCTGCTTCTTGGCAGGCTAATAAATCCACCTGGTTTTTGATGGCTGTCTGTCAGGCTGCTTCCCCCACCCATCTCCAGGCCTTGTTCATTCCCTCAGTGACCAGGCACATCTTCTGCTTTGCTCCTATATTCACTGGCACTTGGCCTTGCAGTATCTGCCAGGCGGTTCAGCACCTGAGTCTGTTGTTATCCTAAGCAGACTGTGTTGGGTAGCTTGTTCATTAACCTCTTTGCTGCCAAAGGAGAAATGCACTGCACAAAGGCCTTGCAAAGACAGGGAGTGAGCCATGGTCAGGAAGGTTGAGAAGAAAGAATTGCTGGGCAGCTACTGTATAAGAAGCTCAGGAATTCCTTTATTGCTATGAAAATCCTCAATAATTTGTTTTTCAGGGGCTGGACGTCAACCAAAAGACACCACCCTTCTGATTTCTAATGGTACTTTTTAGAAAGAGAAGCATTTGCATGGAGAGGTAGCTGTGTGTCAGACTTGTGACTATGGACTGGCCTTCTCTGTGCATTCTCCAGCCTCTTCCTGCATCACAAAGCAGCAAAATCTGTCTTTGAATCACCCCTCTGGAGGAGTCTTCTCATTTTATTAACAATACAGGCCACATGGACAAATGGGTTTCCTAACCTAGGCAGCATCCATCTCATTCTAAAAGGTGTCTCTAATAGATGGAAGCAACACCACATGTCGCCACTTGTGTCTCCCCACCGATTGTAGAGGGACTCTGACTTCACACTTACATATGTTTTAGATGGCTGAACTCAGCTGAAACGAGCCTTGTGCTTGATGGTCTCAAGATGACAACAGGGGGCTTGAATGGTGGAATTATAAGTCATTTGAAGTCACAGTCCTCTTCTTACATTTTAAATATTTCCAGAAGGTAATGAATATATCCCAATATTATCCAGCAGGTCAATTTTGTCGGGTACAATAAATGATGATCTAAACCAGAATACTACTTTTTGTGTCCAGAAGCGGTTCTCTGCGACCACAGAGACTGAGTAAGCTTTGAACTGGAAAGGAATAGAGTTGATACTAATTGGCTAGTTTCCTTTGTCCTGAGCAGGTAGAAAGTGCAGCTGCAGTTGCTGTCAATATGAGACAACAGCATGGTCTTTGGGGTATAAAGCAGTAAGTGGTGAAAGGTTTATTTGTGCTGCCTAACAGGCTGAGTAACAAAAGGGCGATGGTTTGATCAGATGTGGTAGAGGTGAGAGATCATGCATCAAGAACAGCAAAGCCTTAGCCAGAGCAATGGCAGCTGGAGAGGAAGGGGACAGGCTCTCAAGAATGGCAGTCCTGACAAGGCAGTATTTTGTAACAGGGAGGATCAGCGAGGCACAGCCTCAGCCAAACAGTTGAGCATAATTCACTGAGAGTAACATTTTCTCAGTGGCCTTTCATGTGCAGAGACTGATATCAGAGCATATATGAAGAAACTGTAAGAAGAGCTTTGCAAATCTCAAACAGAAATGCCACTTCCTGATACCCAGGAAGAGGAATTCTGTATGTCTGCAGAGTACTCTTCGCCCTTCTTGAGTTTGGGTTTTTTTGTTTTTTTAGTAAGAGAAGTAGTAGCTTTTAAAGTATTTTCCTTTCACTGCATGCAGATATTTTCAGCTGTCATTTCCTTCTTCTCCTGTGTTGACCCTTTCTTCCATTATCCATATCCCCTCACCTATCCATTCAACAAGGGTCCCTCTAGCAAGCATGTTCATGTCATCTGAACTTCAGTTTCCCTCTTGTGGGAGGAGATGGGCAGCTTAACATAAGCAGTATCAGAAGCAGCAGTTTTAATTCCTTTATTTGCTTGGAGCAAATTAGACTTCAATTTTGAGGACTTCTGGTTTTTGTGGTCCCATTTTCACTGTTCTTCATGTTCCAGTATCAATTGAAGGTTTTGGGAAGAAAAACCCTGGAAGTGAAGTCTGTGGGAATTTCAAACATAAATGTATTTATTTCAATTACAGTCATGAAAGGCATTTTTGTTTGGTTGATTTTTAATGTAGAACCAGGACAGGAAAATGCAGTTAGGATGCAGTGGTGCCAAATGCTGTGGTAGTGATGTGGCTTGACACATTAGCTAATGCTGCAATGTAATAGGAATGGAACTCTAAAGCAAAACAGCTGGCACTGACAATCTGATGTCCACATTTATGTGTTTTGGAGAGTTTAATTTGGTTTAGCTGGGTTGAATGCCTGTTAGCAGGTATATTTCTGGAACAAGAGTTTCCATTTAAATGGGAAAATAAACTAAATGGGGGCAACCAGGATATTTACTTCAGAAGTGCACCTTTGCACCAAAATAAAATGCTAATTCAGACACGCGACACATGGCCAGAAGTGTGCCTTCACTTTTATAAAACAGAAGGAGTGATGTTCATTTCCTCCAAGAAAAAGGGTATTATTAGCCACAGTCCATTTATCTGCCCAAATGCAATGTACTGGCAATTGAGGATGAATACTGCATGCTTAGAGACATTAACACTTGGAAAGCACATAGGAATGCCCTAAAAAGAAACATACCCTATGTTAACGATACTCTCTGTGCTTTAATGATCCACCCACGTCCAAAATGTTGCCTCCCTCTTTTTTAATCCTTCTTTGGCCGCGTGCCATGTTCACTTGAAAAAGTAGTTTTTTCCTTTGAATTATGTGTGGTTGAGAGCCCCTCACTAAATGCTGAGAGCCCTCAGCGCCTGCTGACTCTGGTGAAAACTGATGGCACTCAACACTCTCTAAAAGAGCACAGTCTCCTGCCTGTTAGCAAAGGATGTGGAGGGCAAATGGCTGTGTGGGTGTGAGCACGTCTACAGGGAAAAGAGGAAGCAGCTGTGTGTGAGAAAAAAAGAATGACCAAGGAAAAGAGTTGTGTGTATGTGATAGGGGGAGACTAATACAGTTAAAATTGAAGTGATAAATCATACCTGAGATCTCTCTTGAGACCTATAAATAGGAAACTGAAAAGCATTTCCTTCTATTTATTTTATAAGTGCTATAAACTTTATCAGCTTTTAGTATTGGAGACTCATGCAATATTTATGGGTGGTTTACTTTAGAAGTTATTCAGAGGTTAGCGTCAGGAGGCTAATGAAAAAGAAAATTGGGATGGGTAAAGGAAAAAGGGCTTTTCCTACAGCCCCATAATAACAAATGCATCACATCTGAGTTGCCTGGCCCTCTTCCCAATATCCTTTGCTCCTGTATTTCTCTAGCAAATACCTACCCTGAGCTTCACAGCTCCACAGGGGATCACAAAGAGCATCACTTATTGGTAAAACTGAAGACCAAAACTTGTTCAGGAATTCCTGTGAGGCGACTCACATAAGAAGGAGATTGCAGAATAGGACTTGCAAAGGGGAGAGAGTTTGAGAGATCTTGATAGGTTAAAGCATGTGATAGTCCTCCAAATGCAACAGAATCCAAGATCAGCCCCAAGTAGTCTTCAGTTGCAATACAGAGGAAGGCTACTGTGGGAGTGCCCTCTTACACTGGATAAGCTCATGGCAGTATTTTTGAACTGATTTTGGTCTGCACAAAACAAACAAGCTTCTCATCTCTCAAAGAATTTCACACCAAGCCCAGTCCAAATGTCTGTTTCTTTATGTCTGGAAACATTATTCAACTTCCCACACTTATGTGGTTTCATAGATGGCTTGTTTATGCTGTGTTCTTTCAGATGGAGACAACAGCTGTTTTCAAAGTTTGGGGTTTCAAAAAAAGAAAAAAAACTCTTCAAATTTATAGCTGGATGAAAGTGCTTTCCAGAACTTACTGCTATGTAGAATCCTTCTCTAAGAAACGTTGCAGATTGTTCGCATAAGGAAATGGGAACATACAGAGATCGCTGGGCTCAGTTATATGACGGAATTCCCCCCAAAAAGCTGTGAACATGAGCCAAAATTAAACAGCTCCAGAAAGCACATCTTACGGGTAAGACAGGAGGCTTAGTCGCAGCTGGGGAAAGCATAGGCACCAAAGATAGCATCAGCAAAGCACAGGGACTCCGTGTTGCTCAACTGTTTCTGTACCCAGCCATGGGGTGAAAACTGGACTGAGAAGAGAACGTGACAGAGGGCAGCTCTCACAGAGGTGAGGAGACTGAGCTATTGATACATCAGTCTCCTCACCTTATCAAGGAGGGGACCAAGAGGTGACTAATTTATTTGTAAACACCTCAGGAGAATTGGCTTATGGGATCTTTAGTATGGCAGAGAAAAACAAGCCAACTAATCCTAACATTAAGCTAGACACAGACAAATGCAGACAAGAAATGAGACTTGTTTGGTTTTTTAGTTTTTGCTGGTTTTTTGTTTTTGTTTTTTTTTAACAAATCTAAGAATGGAGCACAAAAATAGGCTGGCTTTGGCACATTTTTTAAATCCTCAGATCAAGATCAGATGCCTTACTGGATGATACATTATTTTAAGCACACACAAGTTATTTGACTCATTACTGAAACAGCTGCATAAATGTCTCTGGCATGTATCAGATTAGATGATAGTATGTTATTCCCTTCTGCCCCTTAAACTGTAAGTTTGTGAGTGAAGAATTTACTTAATCCTGTAAATGTAAAACACGGCCTTTATTGTTTGGCTGCAAAGACTTATTAAAAAAAAAAAAACAAACAAACACAATCAAACAAAAACCCCAACCAAACACAAACCCAAAAGACCCTTGTATGAAGTGATGTTGTAGGGAGTATGGTATTTTACCTATGGCCTGACTGTATAGTATGGATAACATTTTGGCCAATGGGAATTATGCCTTGGACTTCAAAAGGATGAGGTTTAAAATGCCTCTGCCAGCAACTGTCCGTTGTTGTCCCAGTTCTGAGAAATTTCCAACTATTCTTCAAATAAATTCAGTAGTGCACTGCCTGCTTGTCACCTAGGGTCAGATGGACTAACAGCAAGTTTTGTAAGTCCTTCAAAGAGCCCTGGAACAAACATTCAAGGATGGTCTTTCAGTAACCTTTTTTGATTGTACTATCTCACAAGTTTCTGCTGCTATTCACCCTAGAGAGAACTCCAACTACATTATTTTGAAACAACCATTTTACAGATTAATTTTTATTTACTTGGATAGGATTTATCACAAGAGCTGAGAGAAAAAATTCTACAGAGTAAATAAACAATATGTATCTCCTAGGATTTTGTGTCTAGACCAGACAGTTAGTTATGAAGTAATAAAAGAGAGAAAGAGGAGGAAAAGAAGGTGTTGTCAAAGGGGATAGAGCCAGTGTTATACCTAGAAAAGACTGAAAGAAAAATAATGATGACCTATGGTTCTGCTGTTATAAGACAAAGGTTCAGAGAGGGGGAAATGCCTGAGTTACTGGAAAGAAAATGATTAAGTTATTCTCCTTTTCACTGGCCTAAGGAAGATGTGAGTGAATATGTTATTCTTCAAGCCAGATTCGGGATAGTGATGAGGAACAGTCCTTTCTAGCAAACAGTTTTAGCTGCAACATAAAAAATGGTCTGCTGGAAGATTAAATCAATAAAAGGCTATGTTTTCATAAGTGTAGTATATTCATGTTATTAACTGAAACAAGATGAAGCAACTCTCTTGCATATCATGCCTTTTAATTTGCAGGAAACTTCTCACCTTTGATGCAGGGAGTGATATTGTTTAACTTAAGAGTACTGTTTAACTTATTCATCAATGATTTGGGTGAAGGGGCAGATGCCTCCTCAGCAAGTTCACGGCTGACACAAAGCGGGGAGGAGTGGTCAATACCCAGGAGTGCTGTGCAGCCGTTCAGAAGGACCTCGACCTAGTGGAGAGGTGGACACAGAGGAACCTCCTGAAATTCAGCAAAGGCAAATGCAGGGTCCTGCACGTGTGGAAGAATAATCCCCTGCACCAGCACAGGCTGGGGCCTGACCTGCTGGAAAGAGCTCTGTGGAGAAGGACCTGGGGGTCCTGGTGGACAGCAACCTGTCCTGAGCCAGCAGTGCCCTGAGGGATGAGCATGTCAATGGTATCCTGGGGTGCATTAGGAAGAGTGTTGCCAGCTGGTCAAGGGAGGTGATCCTGCCCCTCTTCTCAGCCCTGGTGAGGCACATTTGGAGTGCTCTGCCCAGTTCTGGGCTCCTCAGTACAAGAGGGGCATGGAGCTCCTGGAGTGAGTCCAGCAGAGAATGACAAAGATGATTAAGGGATTGGAGCACCTCTCTTAGGAAAGGCTGAGGGAGCTGGGCCTGTTCAGCCTCGAGAAGAGGTGGCTGAGAGGGGACCTCACCAATGTCTGTCAGTATCTGAATGGAGGATGTCAGGAGGATGGATCCAGGTGCTTTTCAGTGGTGCCAAGCCATGGAACAAGAGGCAAGGGGCAGAAACTGATGCACAGAAGTTCCACCTGAACATGAGGAAGAACTTCTTTACTGTGGAGGTGACCGTGCACTGGAACAACTTGCGGTTGTGGAGTCTCTCTCACTGGAGAGATTCTAGACCCAACTGGACACAATCCTGTGCCATGTGCTCTGGGATGACCCTGCTTGATCAGTGAGGTTCGACCAGATGACCCACTGTGGTTCCTTCCAACCACCCAATCTGTGATTCTGTGATATGAAGGAGTAAAGATGCTTTTATTTCAGATTCCATGTGACGTAGTGATACCTACAGACTTTAGAGTTGTTCTTCCTATTTGTTTTCATACTCAGAAATAAACCATCAGAAGAGAACATACAGGAGTTGTACTTTGTCCAGATGCCAACACCATACCAGGGAGGTCCAGCTGGCAGCCTGAAGACCAGAACCAGCCTTCCTGCCAGCCCACTGTGTCTCCTCTTAGGAGGTAGGAAACAGCTGCCTGGGAAGCACACTTGGACCTAAGAATCAAACATATTCCCCCATGCCTGTGAAAAATTTGATGGTTAGAGCTGTGCATGCAGAAGGGGATGGTACTGGCATCAAGCCTTCTTCTTTGCTCATAGACTCCTACCAGCAACCCAGGAGTTCCTCTGAGAGACCATGAAAGATTTCTGTGATCTAGCCCTACCAGCTGTGGAAGTAGGTGGCCAGTTCTGCTAAAGGGTTTTACAATGTTGAAGAAAACCTTGAAGAAAAAGCCAAGATCCTCCCTACCCACAAAAAAACCACAAAAACCGAAAAAACAACCCCAACAAAACAAACAAACAAAACCAAACAAATGCATGAAAGACACCAAAGACAACTAAGCAAAAACTAATTATTTACCTCTTCACTGACAGGTGGTATGGGTGGATTTTATCTTAAAAACCCCCGTGAGTGCATGCCTGACCATGACACCTTACAAAGGAACATGTAGCTGCTTGTCAGTGCAGCCATGTACCTTCAGAGTAAAATAACTATTGCTTTGCAATAAAGCAAGTATCTCCATAAACTCTAGTACTATTGAAGCACAGTTTCCTAGCCATTTTTATCCTGTAACTCATGGAAACTAAGAAGTATTTTTCACATCTTGGATACCTTTAAGGACTCTCTCTAGTGTAGAGTTTCTGATGGCTAATAAGGGTTGAGCTCCTATTTTTGTCCTTTCCTTGTTGAGAAACTGAGATAGTCTTTCCTATGAGCCTGGTCAGTGAACAAAGCTTGTCTTTGACACCTGCTGTCCCCATAAAAGCGCCAATGGGATCAAGAGCTATCTGGAAGATAAAACAAGGCAAAGACAGGAGTGAGAGAAACTAAAAGTAAGTCACTAGAGAGCAGAGTGCATTTGGATCTTTTGCAACAGGCTACAGGGTGTAGACTGCAGACTGGCCTTGACACAAGCTCTCAAGTGTCCCTAGAACAGTGCAGGTGCAGTTAACAGACAGCAAAGCCATAGAGGTCCTGCTGCTGTCTTGAGGTAATCTTTGCCAGTTCAATGGGCAGGTAAGCCTATCTAGGAAAGGTTTGTCCATTGAAAAAGAAGATGAAAATGACTTTGAAGGGCTAGAATGGGACCTGCTGTCATGGGAGAAGCATCAGTAGAGGTGACGATGGCTTTATCACCAGGTGACAAGACCATAAATGTCAATGGGCATTTCATTAGAGGGAAGGAAGAAAGTACAGACTAATAAAAGGCACAATGCTGACAGCAGCTTCTCCTCAGCAAACATTTCCGGCCCACTTCTCTGTCATACACACAAAATTTATTGCCACTGTGCAATGCATTAACCCTTACTATATTAGCTAGGGCCCAGGGAATAGCCATTTCCATGCAAGTTATGTCCAGCCATAGGAAGACAAGATGTGGCTGCAGAGAGAAGGCTACTCATATCCTGCCCATTCTGCCCGAGATCCCTCTTCATCTGTTTACCCAGCACGATGCAATTCCTCCTCCCCACAGCTGCTGTTATATTCTGCAAGCCTAGAACCCGCTCTGTACACAGAAAGTGTGTTCTGGTGCTCACAGCCCGCCTCTCATTGCATGTGCTGATAACATGCTGGCTTCCCTGCCCCCCAGCTCTACTTTTCACCTCCATCTGATACTAGACCAGTGTGAGCCTCGAGCAGTTTCTCAGGCACTGCACTGCAAATGAGGGAATTTGCATGTAGCTCACAGCAAACTTCATAGCCTAAAGGCAACCATTCTGTAAGCACATGAAGATCCATAGACTTGGAAACTCTTGATATTTGAAACAAGAAAATCTTTCCCCAACAGCTTTTCTTTGCATTAATTGCAACCACTCCTTTTTTTTTTCTTGATGCCTCCTAGAAGATCTCTAGATGTGAGGAATCTCCTTTAGAAAACCTCTTGCAGTTTGTTCATTGCTCCTTTTTTCCAGCTTCCCCCTCCTCTCCAGGGACTTCTCCTCTCCCCGTCTCCTGCCGCTCTGGGGAAATGCTAAAGCCAGCTCCTAATTAAAGTGGTTGCAATTCCCCACAGGAACAGTGGCGCCAGGGCCTGAAACCATCCTGTGTCTGTGTCCCCTAGAGACAGCCCAGCCATGTTCAAACACCTTGCTGCTCACTCCTCCTGTCACAGACTTTCCCATACTGGCTCCAGCAGGTTTCTTCGGTGTTTTCTCATCTGGGCTAATCTCTTTCCAGTGCTGCAGGCAGGGGATGGGAAGGTCACTCGACAGATGAAATGAAGATCTCCCCACCCTGAAAACAATGAAAGGGAAAAGGCCATGGGGGAAAATATGAAGGACAGCACAGCTCTGCCTTGTGCTGTGTCCACAGCGACAGCATTTCCATTTTACTTTCTGTTGTCCTTTGTGGAGGTCCAACACACAGCACAATGCCTGCCACCCAAACAATGCCAAACCCGTAACCCTTGTACTCCCCTGCCCAGATTAGCACCTTGGAGGAGCCATGTCAGCACGCATACAACATATGGCCCCACAAAACAACAAAAATAAAAAGCTGGCCCGTGCTTCTCTCCATGCACGTTCTTCCCACCACATCCACAGTTGTGGCCCCTCGCTAGCGCAGCACAGAAGCGTGAGAGCATCTTTTGTGCAGCACTGAAACGCTGCCACTGAGCTGCAACGCCACTTGTCATTCACAGCCACCAAACAGAGCTCACTCTGTGTGACTTCACAGACCCCTTCTGCAGCCACTGCCCACCGTGACAGTAATATTACTCTGGCTAGAAATGTCCACCTCAAGTGTCTTTTGGAATAGGGAGACTCTTCATCTCGATAAGACTTTGTAACTGCATCGTATACCAGCATCATCTTTACTAAAACCAGCCCAGGCAATGCACCAGAGGTACTGCAATGTTTAACCACAGTGGACACCACTTCACCTGGTGTGTGATGCCTTACAGCCCCTGTCAGGAACTGGAAGTGCTCCTCTGTTAGGTGGGAGCAGGCAATACAGGCATCAGGACCCAGAGTTGCACCTCAGTTCTATGAATTAAGCAAAACTCAGCTACAGAATCACACAATCAATTAGGCTGGAAATCACCTCTGAGATCCTCACGTTCAGCCTATGATTGAACACCACCATGTCAACTGGACCATGGCACAGAGTGCCATGTCCAGTCTTTCCTTAAACACCTCCAGGCATGGTGACTCCACCACTTCCCTGAGCAGTCCATTCAATGTCTTATCACTCCTTCTGTGAAGAAATTCCACCTAATGTCCAACCTGAACCTCCCCTGACGATGTCCTCTCATCCTATTGCTAGTGGCTTAGTAGAAGAGGGGAACCCCCACCTGGTCCCAGCCTCCTTTCTGGTAGTTGCAGAGAGTGATAATGTCACTTCTGAGCATCCTCTTCTCCTTTGTCTACGTAAAGGTGTTTATCCACAAACTTCAGAATATATACCCAGCATCTATGCTTTAAACCTGTTTTGTAAACCATCATCAGACTTGATTAAATAAGCACAGACTTAGTCAAAATCATGCTGTCACAGAAATACAAGTGTACAATATATATTCCTCTCATCAGCCACACACTACACACATATGTACATATGGATCCAAGTGGAAAAAAGTGCAGAGGTAAATAAATGTTTTCTGAAGGTACCAAGGTTATGCCTGACAACCATTCAAATGGCTTACGTGTAGGTACAGAAAATCCATTGGTAGGAATATTCTGTGTAGCAATGTTTTCCAAAGAATATGAGATACTGAAAACCTTATCCTCATTTGTAAATATAAGACAGAACCTCTTGCAGAGCTAGTTCAAAGCCCTTTAAAGTTGGTGTAAATGAAGTTCAACTTTGCCACCTTATGGAGAAGCAGCACAGATGGCCTGGGGATGGCAAGCAGAGGGCAGGACTGGAGCTGGGAGAGCTCCACCCTTGGGGTGGTGCCAGGGGAGTGGGAGGAGAACAGACAGCAGTTACTGCGCCCAGGGAGACAGTGCACACCCAGGCACAGCCACTGGTTTGCACCTTGGCCTGCATGCCTGGCAGCAGTTCTGTCTCTGTGGCTCTGACACAGAAAAGAAGGCAGAGGAGCAGTGACTGTTTGGCTGCCACCAGCAGTCTGCTGCCCTGGGCAACTGCCTGCATTAGCTGTGCTTAAAGCTGGCACTAATCATGCTGGCCTTGATAAAGCTTAAGCTGAGGGGACTTGGCTGCTTTGAACATTGTTAGCCTGTATTTTTCTTTCAGCTGTGACAGACAGTGGGGCAAGGAAACAAATAAAAACATTATCACTGAAGTTGCCCAAAAGTTTCGATTCAATACACAAGAAATTGTTATGGGAAGGTAGAAACAGCTAGTTGGAGATTCAGCTTAGCAACATCAGAAATTTACTGTCAGGTGTTTGAATAGAAAATCTCAATGAAAAGAGAAAAACGGAAAAATAGTATAATCAAAAGTTTCAATTAAACAATTGGAGTTTTCCTTACTGATTATTGCAAACCAAACTATTTTGTGCCAAAATGGTCTGGTTGACAATAAAATAATAATTTTGAGTTTGAAGTGCCATTATTTTTGCGTTCGAAGTGGTTTGTGGGAATAACAGTATGAACTGTCTTATGCTCCTATTTCATGTTACCTCCTGGGGTCCTTCAGGAGGACTGCCTACCCCATGAGACACAGCGGTGTCAAGCCGAGAGATTCCATCACCGTCGCAGCTGTGTGCCACAGCCACCATGAGTAATGGTGGCTGACAGGGGTGCTTGGCTCTTCAAGGAAACGAGACAGCCTCCTGCTTCCTCACAAAAAGAAAAGCAAATGGAAAAGACAGGTGCAGAGATACACTGATAGCAAGAGGCATGGAAAGATCCTCCAGAGGATCTCGAGCTCGAGACTTACACACGGTTCCACTGAGGAGTGAGTTTACAGACAAATACTGGCTCTGCTAAACTGGCACCAGCAACAAGTGTTAACCAAAAGCTTGAATAATAGCTTATGAATGAAGTAACTAAAGATAAAACAACATGACTATCAACAAACTTTACAAGCCAGGGGTACAAGGAACAATTAGTTGTTATTTCACCAATAAAACATCATCAGTAATAGTGTTGAAATACATTTATATCTTCTTAGAATCAGTTGTTCAGGTAAAGAGTAGAAATGCATTCAGAAAGGATTCTGATCGTTTCAGTGCTGGTAGCAATGCAACTTTATAGTTTATCTGTGACTTTTAAATTTCCTTATCTGCTAATGGTTGGGATTTTGGAAGATGGGTTTAGAAAATATTGCTCACTGCTTGCTCACTGCTTTCAACTGGCCATGTAAAAACCATAAAAATGGACGAGGCAATCTTACCAGTACCGAGGTGTCAGTTTTTAGGTTATGTCCTACCACACAGCAGGACACCAGCACTCAACCACATGGGTTGGCTTACACTGGAGTGAAAATGTCATCCAGCATCAGCTCAGCCAAATA
Organism: Orthonyx spaldingii; assembly: GCA_013397795.1. Lineage (NCBI taxonomy): Eukaryota > Metazoa > Chordata > Aves > Passeriformes > Orthonychidae > Orthonyx > Orthonyx spaldingii. The sequence continues at coordinate 1,026,540 of VZTJ01000638.1, read as the reverse complement.
TATCCAACTGCTGGTAAGACATGCAGGGATGTTCCAAATAATGTCTGTCTCAACTGTCATCAAGCAGCAACTATCATTTCTCCCCCAAATCAAAACATAGTCGGCTCAACAGGGAGCTAATAAAAAAAAATCCAATTCTGAGGGGAAGAATGACAGGGAAATTTTTAGGCACATAATTTATTAATATAAAAAAGATGTTGTTGTTGTTCAAAAATAGCCCAAGCTGCTAATACATAGTTTGGAGTTACTTTCTGGGCAACAACTGAAGCAGCCTGTCTAGGAAGGCATTCTAAACTCATATTTTCATTAAAGTCATGAGTAAGACATACTCCAGAGATTGCAGTAGATTTTTTACCTTTTTCTGATTTAAGCTGGGAAAATAAGAAAAGAAATATCCACTTAGATACTGAATAAGTAGTCAAGCTAGAACCAGATTTCTTCTCAAAAAATATTTCTCTTTCTATGCAGAGAATCACTCATCTCAACAACCTGCAGTCAGAAAAGAAGAGAGATTACATCAAGCATGCTAAAATATCTCCAAATAAGCAAGTCCTACTGTTAGGCTCCTCAAAAAAACCCACACAGATGATTTGCTGGAGGCTGCACATTATTGGAGCCATTTCCATTTGCAGATGTCCAACACAGAGAAGTCTAAAGCAAACGGACTGACATTCCCAACCCTATGCCTCTATCTCAAGTTTCTGTTAAGTCTCATGCAGAAAACTACATGCAGTAAGAGGATTAAATTTTCAATCCCTGCATCAAAGCATATGGGACTAAATAATCCCAAAACGCCTTTTCCCACATTGCCATGCTGAGGGTCACGACCAGACTATAAAGAGAGGACAGAGAGGAGCTGTTATGATTCAAGGACTACTTCTACCCTGCTTTCCTTGTGAAAGCACATCTCTGAGCAGTAAATTCACCACTGGTTTACTTTTTTCCCAGCAATATTGACCAAGTCAGTCAGTGCTGCAGCACCTTTTGAATGTAAATCCTTAGGAAGCTGCAGAGTCCATTTCTATTTCACAGCTAATCAAAGGGACTCAGAAACCATGGTGCTGTGCTTACAGATTGTAATGGGCACCAACACCCCAGATTTTTTTGGAGCTTGCTGAGATCTGATTTGGCCTTAGACAGCCCATCTTAATCTATTGCCATGGAAACCATCACATTCCTGGGCACAAGGCCACCTTCTCCTGGGACAGTCTGGGGTTTTTCCAGCTCAAGTAGAAGCAATTATTCTAACAAAAAAAAGCAGGTATTAGTGGTGAAACACTGGAACAGGTTGCCCAGAGGTGTGGCAGATGACCCATTTCTGGAAACACTTAAGGTCTGGTTGGACAGGACTCTGAGCAACCTGATCTGGTTGAAGAGCTCCCTGCTCATTGCAAGAGGGCTGGACTAGATGACCTTTTAAGGTCCCTTCCAACCTAAACTATTCTATGACTCTATGAATATTCTAAGTAACAACATACAGACTATAAAGAGATTCCTCTCTCGTGCATTTCAAGGAAGCCTTCTGAGATTTACTGGCTGTTGTCAAGACAAAAAAAAAAAAAGAGTGGGCTTGCTGAGACATTGATGGCTTGTGGGATATTGACCTTACTATTTCTCACCAGATGTGAGACAAGAGGGATATTGAAGATGATAACTTCTAATAGTAGCTACAGGGAAACGTACAACAGGATAAAGAATTCGCTGTACAGTAAAATGCTCCATAGACGTTCTGTCAGCAAGGCTGAGTTTGTCAACATAACAACTGCCTTGCTCACACAGAGATGTGCCATATGTTTTTTACAACCAATTATCTTCTCCACAGCTAGAACACATTCCCCTACTAAGACAAGCCCTGCAACTTCTGGTCCCTATCAAAGTCCCTGAATGTGCAGCTCTGTGACAATTTTGTTCCCAGGGCCAGAGATCTTTGCCCAAAAGACTTGAAAACCCCAAACAGCACCTATGAAAACCCCAAATCAAACACACCTGGAAGGAGGGAAGGGGGGAAAGAGCTACCATCTCCTCAGAAAGAACCAGTAACCAGAAAAGGAAAGCAAGCAAGCACATTGCCTTCCTGCAGCTTCCAACCACAGCATGTCATGAGTGCCATGACAAGGAGCAGCCACCCACATGGAGGAGTGGGCTCAGGGTCACACTCTGTGTTTCCTGACATTCCCATGCCATCAGGACATGCTAATCTCACTGAGCTAGTGGTCAGCTGGAGACAAAAGCACTCTGACAAGAAATAGCCAGAAGGCTCTTTTTGCCTTTCAGTTTTGGAATCAAACCTAATTTTAAAGACAGCAAATCTGCTCAAAAATTGAACTGTTGATTTCAAAACGGCCACTATGAGGACTGAAGGCATGGCACAGAAGTAACCATGTAACTCTTAATTTTGGAACAGGACTGTGGGTTCATTTGTTATCATCACTGAAAGAAAAACATAAACACACATATACACACCAAAGCTGAGACACAGAGTGAGAAGTCCTTTTCCCTGTGTTCTCCACACCTAGTCCTTGAGAGTCAGTAACAAGCACCCTTGGGATGCAGCAATGGTGAAAGGGAATGTTCTCAAGTGACTCTGTAAGCCCAGTGTGCTGAAGGGGGCATTGGTGGCTCACACAAGATGAATGTGGGGTGCCCAACAGACCACACCAGGGCTGGTGTGCCACCCAGCACACTACAGAGCAGAGCTCAGCCCAAGATACCCAACATAATAACATGTTGCAATTTATTGCATTTCTTGCTTGGCTTAAAAAGGCTAAAACCTTTGTCACTTAAGTCACCAGGAATGAGAGCAGCTCTGGGGAGACACAGCAGTGAAATCCTGTTGTCACAGGGTCACCACAGAGGGATAAACCGTGTGGATGTGTGTGCCATCTTCTGACCTGCTCTTCTGTAGGTGCTCAGGGGAAAGCAGTTTACTCCAAAGGGTAAGCAAGGCTGGAGCTAAAAAAAGATAGATACAACTGCTAATACAAACTAACCTGAAAGGCCAAGGGTTTCTTTTTGATTTGTATTGTCTCCACTGATCTGTGACCCACTCTGACCTCTCCCTCTGACCCCTCACCTCTGGCAGTTGGTGGAAAATTAGTCATTCCAAGTAAGGACACTGGTGTTGGTGCCCATTACAATCTGTCTGTGGTCCACACTGGTTTCCTTAGGATCAGAGCACTGTAGGCTCAGGACACTATAATCCCTGTGCTGCAGGTCGTCGTGCTGCTCCCGTTGGCCATCCATCTGCCATGGTTCCTCAGCAGAAAGGCAATTTGCTGAAGGGTGCTCCTGTCGGAAGAGTTCTTGTCAAATGGTAGGTGGGGAGGTGGGTAGGTAGGTTATCCTAAATTGGTTGCCTGCTCTGCCTCATTTTTCCTAATGGGCAACAGCGCTTTGCAAGTTTGCTTCTCCAGTGCTGTCAGAAGGGTGAGTCACTGTCCATGAGTCATATGCAGAGCTCCTGAAATTTTGTTCTGTCTTGTGACTGAGCCTCGGCTGGCCCAAACACAGCTGGGACCATATGACTGACTTCTTGCTAAACCAGAAGTTAATCTCATCAGAAGGCTCAATCAACAAATGCTGACTGCATTTCCCCAGGGTCTGCCCTGGTCCCATGGGAGGGATGACAGGGCCACAGAATTGAAATGGATGGTTTGCTCCCACTGGAGCCTCTCCAGATTTGCAATTCAATTCGATAGAAGATGGAGCAGGCTGCTGAGCTGCCTTTGAAAGGGTCAGGGCATTCAAAAGCAGCAGGAAAGAAATGGAGGCAGGGTACAAGCAGCAGAAGAGCCAACATTATTCTTCTTCATTCCAGAGTGAATGCTCTGCTCCTGGGGCAGAAAACAGAGCACACCTCAGAATTACCAGCAGGACAATAAGAATAAGCACATGCTGGATGGCTGACACCCATACCATTTAGCAGACACACATATGGCTCAAACTGGGGGTAACAGCAGCTTACAGTTGGAAAACCCTTGCCCCAGGGGTACTGAAAACAACTTTGCTTTCACTTGTCTTCAATCTTCAAAGCACCCAAAGCTTTTCATGATGCAGCCAAAGACAAAGCCAGTGTGTTCTATCAAAGCATGGGAGACTGTTGATTTTTGTATGAGTTGCAAGGGGCTGGAGAGAACTGCATAGACACAGAAATGTATGTTGAAGTGTGCTCAGAGACCATGGTGTCTTCTTCTTTGCCTCTAATCCCTCAAAAGGATGACGTGTTGCTGTAGACAGCACTGCCTAACTGCTGGCATGAATTACATTATGATGAGAGCAATCCAGTTGGACAGAAGAGGGCCTGAAAAACTTTTGGGTTAAACACCCTGATTTAAGCACCAAAATGTACAAAATTATTAGTAAGCAAGATCTCCTTCTGCAGTTTTGATTTGTCCCTGTTGCTGAAGTTCAGATGGCACTAGTCCCAAGAAGTCACAGCAATCTAATGCAGTCTGTCACATGAGCTCATACAGTCCTGTGTCCACATCCATGATGACAAAGCCATGGTTACAGGTTGTCAGCTCCAAGCCTGTGCTAAACTACCTGATGAGGACTTTCAAAATCCTGCCCTTTTGTTCAGCTGTGTGTCTCTGGATGACGTGAGGCGTTTGCTGGATGTGGCTCCATACCTGATGTTGGGATTGACATCAGGCAAGATGATACAGATGGATCTTTCCATCCTTCAGAACTGTATCTTCCCCAGGTCCATTTCTCCATTTCTTTCTCACTCCTAGAGCATGTATAAACACAAAATGTTTTCAGGAAAGGAGGAAAAGGAATGATAGGACTTGTCTTTCTCCAGTTGTTTGTTCTTATAATTCCCCCAAACAGAAGCAGTCTTGCACCCAAACACACGCCTGTTTTACTCACTTCCTCTAGCAAAACTGGTGCACTTTTTCTGCTCTTATCTTCAGAGCTTAGCAAGGCTAAGGCTTGATTTCTTCACCACTCCTTAGTATGAGCCTCCTTCATACAGCAGATTGGAAACTGTTGCTTGGACTTCTACTGAGATAACAATTCCTGAGTAAACTAATTCCATGGAGCTAGACCTCTCCTAGCCCTACCATACTTCTGCTTAAAGGCCAAAAAGGCAAGATGTTATTTCTCTTCTAGTATGCACTGATTTACCTGTTTCTAGTGTATTGCATGGCAGGCTCTGTCCAAATATTTAGTGGGTAAGTTTCATCTGTATTGGCAAAACATTTAGGAAAGACAGATACCTTCACCAAAGATCAAGGGCAAAACCAGGACCTCCTTCATTCTTCTCTATTCATCAGGATTTAACTCTCATCTTTTCAGAGCATTCTGGCTCAGGCAGCTTCAGCAAAGTGCAAATTCCAGCTGCTCTGATCTCATGGATTTAAAACTCAACTATTTCCATTTTCATGGCTACAAGCTTCCTGTACTTTGAACTTACTTTGAACTTGGATTTGAACAAACTTAGGAGCTTCCAGTCATAATCAGTGAGATTTCATGTAGGCAAAAAAAAGGGGGGGAAAGAAGAAAAAAGATGTTCTCTATGGATCAGACATAAGATCAGTCTTGGGTTCAGTCAGAAAGGTCAGATGAACTTCCTAATGAGCCCTACCTGAGTTTTAAGCTTGTATCGACAGCTGAAACTAGTCAAATTTCACTCCATTTCAGGTTTCATTTCAGATGTTTTATGCACTTCTAGACCTCACCATTTTCAACATATATAATTTAATTATTACTCCTGATTTAAAGAGTAGATATAAATTACATTGGAAGAGAAGAAGGTGGCCAGACCAATAAATCTCTCCTCTGTTACTGAACTTTGACATTTTTTTCCACAGTGTCCTGAGGTTGTTTCAGTTGGATGTAAAGTCGCAGATTTCAGCCCCCCTGAATGGAGGGCCCATGGCTTCATGGAAGTTGCTGTGGGTGTCCACAAGAGCTGGGGCCACCTGCATGGCGAGACCTTGGCCTCTCTGTCTTCTGCCCCATGCAGAATACATGCTGCTTTTTGGGCAGCAGCACATCCACCCCCTGAGAGCCTGTGGAGCTACAGAGCTCTGCCTCACTGCGTGATACGAGAGTCTGACCTCATTTTCCTGTGACCACCTGAACAGGAAACAGCACAAGGACTTGCACTCACACAGTGAGAGGCCCATAGTTGTCTGATGCCAGCAGCATTCCAAGCATCCACCCTTCCTGGGTACTGCCCTTCTGCTTGGCCTACAGAAAGCAACAAAAGTCCCAAAGCTGCTTTCCCTCATTGTTTCTACCTCACCTTACACCACCTTGACAGGATCAGTGAGAGTATTTCTTCATTTCCTTTCTTTCTGAAGAGTATTGCATGGGATTGTGTGAGCTGCAGCTGTTTAATTTAAACCTGAATGACACTTACGAAGTAAAGAAATGTTGAAATCAGAACTGCTTCTCTGATATGCTTCAAGCTGAGGGATGGAGAAGGCATGAGAGTGTCACAACAAAAGGAAAGGTCAAGGCTTAGTCCAGTGCAGCTTCATGCCCAATGCCCCATCCCTGGAAGTGTTCATGGGGAGGTTGGATGGGGTTTTGAGCACCCTGGTCCAGTGGATGGTGTCCCTGCCCATAGCAGTGTGGTCAGAATGAGATGATCTTTAAGGATCCTTCCCACCCAGACCATTCTATGGTTCTGTCCTCCTGTTCAGGCCCCATGTGCAAACCCAGCTGGGTTCCACTGTGTCCCTACAGCCTGCTGCAGGTGCCCAAAAAGACATGATGTGGTCTCTGTCCATGGACATTCTCACAGCTCACCTGGATGAGGTGCTGAGCACCCTGCTCTGCCTGGCCCTGCCCTGATGAGAAGGTGTGTCTAGAGACCTGCAGAGATCAATTACCACATCCTTTATTCTCCCATTCAGTGATCTTTCAAGTTATTTCATCGGCACATTTTTGGGCAGAAAAATAGAAGTGGAATGCAAAGTACCCATTATAAACATATAAATATATAAAAATGTATTAAAAATAGATTATTTCTCCTATAAAACAACCTCTAGTCCTTGTTAGAGAAGAGAATGTGAACTCTATTTTGGCTGGTGATGTTGCATCCCCTTTCCACTTATACAAATCGGGTAAAAATATTCAACAATGTCTCATGTCTACCTTTTTTCTTTCTAATACATTTTAGCTACTTCAAAACAACTCAGATATACCGTGGGTCTAAAGTTCAACTCCAACTCAGATATTATTAGGATCATCTACTACCTAAGAGGTCTGCTACAGAAAAGGTGAAGGAATTGGAAAGAAGAAAATTCCAATTAAAAATAGGAAGTGTGGAGTACAAAGAGAGATTGTGAAATGGTGGCAAGCGAGTATAAGAAAGACAAGCAGAGACTGTCAAATAAGCAGCAGGAATGCAAAGAGATGGAGATTTTAATAAAAAAAACATGATAACTAAAGCTAGTCAGAAGCAATTGTATTTTTCTCTGGAAACATTTTTACAACAATATGAATTGCTCGGGTTTGGGTTTGGTTTTTTCCCTGGAGGCTCACTGTAAAAAAAAAAAAGAGCTTTCATCAAACACAAAAGTGTTTTCAGTACAAACAGGAAAAATACCTTTTGAGATTTTTTTTTTTAAGAAAGTACAAAGGAAAATATTAATTATATAATTTTAATTACACCTTCCATTGAATCTTCCACTGAAAAAAGTTTCAGACCCCTCATGGAGTAATACACAAGGTGATGGCAGCCTGGGGCAGCTTGGCTGCTGTCAAACCATTGTCTTTCCAGCCCTGGTATTTCACATTTGATTATAAGAATTTTACACATGCCTCCTATTCCTTGGGAGAAAAACCATACCACAAGCAGGTTATTAGGGGAAAATAACTGCATGTCTCAAAAGGTAGTTGCAGAGATCTCCAAAACTACAAATGAGAGATTACCATTCTTCCTTGTGTTCTTTTCCTCCACCCCAAATCATTCCCAGCTTTCACTTCTGTCTTCTGAAGTCATTCATGAAATCTTTCTGTCTACTAACACCCCAAATGGGTTCTTCTGTACACAGCAGACAGGGCAAATAATCCATCAGCTTGCCTGTCTGCAGCTCTTGATATCGTGAGGACCAGGGAGTTTTACAATACAAAATGCCGACTTTTAATTTTTTCCTAATGTAAGGTTATAGATACAGGTAATGATATAAATATTGAATCAGTTCCTCTGGAATATTTGCAAAAGAGCTATTCTGTGAAAGGGAAAATCTTGGGAAACCCAGGTCTAAGAACACTGGCTTATCAAAAGCCCCAACTTGTAATAGTTATTGGTCAAGCAAACTGGTGTTAACTGGAGTAGGAGGGAATACATGAATTCAGGATCTAGCTTCAGCCAGAGTTTCCTGCCTTCCCTGCCTGTTCTCTGCTCTACTTCTAACGTTAGCTTGATTTAAGGTTATGCTATTAAAACACAGGAGCCTTAGGGAATGCCCAGAGCAAATATACAGATTCTTCTCACAGTTTTGCAGTATCATACACCAAAGGTGTGCTTCCCATCTTTGCCTGTAGGATCCTTTATGGAACCATTGTCAGGATTATTCCTGATTGGTTTTTTGGTTTGTTGGGGGTTTTTTTGTTATTTTTTGGGGGTTTTTTTTGTTTTGTTTTTCTGGGGAATTGTCCTTTTCACGTGGATTAAGTCAGCTGGAGAAGCTGGCATCACACAGTCAGAAGGGCGTGTGGGGGGACTACAAGCAATGTCTCTGGGGACCAGGAGGGAGAGCAGCGGGTTTGCTCCTGCACTTTGTTTCCACATATCTCAGCCTTACTCTCTTCAGCTGAAATGACATCACTGTGCCACACCCCCATGGTCTGCATGGTCAGAACTGTCCTATCATGCAATCACACCCTCCCTTACCCAGTCATTTGCTTCTCCGTGCCACTGCATCTCATTTCCAGCAGGCCTGTGTAGGGAGCTATTGTTGCTGTTTGGCAGATAAGCTTGAAAGAGAAAAAAGACAAAACATTGTAGTAGTCCTGATCTCAGCCAAAATTCAAATGCTTGGGGGACTTTCCTTGCCAGATCAGTGAACAAACAAATAAACAAACTCTTCCCCCCCCCCCCCATTTTGGCTCCAAGAAAACATGTCATTCAATTCAAAAGAAAATGCTCCCTTTCCATTTTCAGTAAGTTTAACAGAAACAAATGATGGGAATAAAAGACTGGAGGCAGACATTGCTTTATTCAGCACTGCAGTGTTAAAAAACACAAAGCACAGAGGGGCAGCTTTCTCTATCTGATGAGACTGTGAAATATTCATGTTTTCCCATTTTAGGTCTACCTCCTCTGCTATAGGAGGTTCACATGTAATTTAAGGTAAATCTTCACATTTGTCTGCTTTGTATCACACATGCAATGCATGTAACCAACCTCTTTATGAACTCCATACAAAAAGGATTTCCCTAATATGTTAGAGAAAGGGGAACGGCTCCTGCAGGAGGAAATAAAAGAAGTTTACCCCAGAAAACCTGGGATAGAAATATAATTTCAAGCTGATGAGACATAGGCAGGGATAGAGTCTGTGTCTTCACTGGTGTGAATGAATGCCTGTAGGAAACAGCTGGATTAACATGGGCTGTTCCTTGTCATCCTGCAGTTTAGCAATTGAGCTTATTACTCCTTTAAAAAAAAGCACAGACCAAACCAGAGCCAATCCCCCACCTTTTGACTATTCAGCAGATCTAATTGTAGTTATTGCATGGCCATGGCTCATGATTATCAAGAAATAGTTTATTTATCAAAGAAAGGCACCCCAAATCAAATCACTTTTTTTCCTAATGATGACTGTATACCTACATTCCTCCCAGTCTGTTTATCCCAAGATTTTTCATTATGCATGAAAGAGTTATTAGTCCAAATGATACTGACATTTGATAAATGTGGGTTAACTGATATTCTAAAACTCAGATGAAAATCTCAGCCTTAGGGAAAGGGAACAGCGAAAAATAATCACCTTGGGAGCCTTCAACAATATTAAGACTGGCATTCTGAGGCACTGAAAATGGCTGGGGAGCCAAGCATTGGGAAGAGCAGCATCTCAACCACAGCTCACCAGCACCAAGAGGCAAAAATTCAGAAGGAAACTAAACACTGCTCAATGTAGCAAGACTGCAAGGCTACGTGAGAGCCACTTTGTGAGATCACTAAGTCAGTCACCACAGACCCCAGCGAATCCAAACTTTCTCCAGTTACCCTTCCTGTACCAGGAAAAACAGCTGGGTGGGAACTGTCCAAGCAGTGCCAGCTATCTCAGAAGACAATTTAGCAGCACCAAGAGTGCATTCCCCCACCCCTGGCACAGATCATCCTCTGCCCCTGCACGTCTAGAGAGGTGCGTGCTGTGTGACCATTCATTGCACTGGACTTCAAAAAGCAATGAAATCCCTTTCCGTTTTGCTTGTGTTTCATTTCCACACTGTCCCTGTTTCCTGGGATTCTGGCTTTTCTCACTGCACTTTGTTCTTTAATGATTTCTTTCTGGATCTTAAAAATAGCAGTAATTACAGGAAAGGTTCTGTTAGGCTATTCTAAATAAATTAAGGCCCTTTAAAAAGAGCTGTGGTGAAAATGAAATAAAAGTATCATCTGCCATGCTGTCCACACCCCATGGTTTCTAAAGGTGTTGGAGCAACCTGCAGTATTAACTTTCTGTATAACAGAGACTTTAACAAAACTGAATCTGGCCATGTCAAATTATGCAATCCACAAAGTCTGGTTCCTGCACTCTGCATCCTTAGATCCCGAGGAGTGTGGCAGGAAAGATGTGTGTAATGGACTTTAGTGTAAAGTCAAATGTTCCTTTTTTGCTTTCCCCATGTGAGTTAAACTAAAAGTCATTAAGCAGTGTCTCGGCATACATGGAAATGCAGCAGGATGCTGAGCTGCATTGCTAGTTATGTGTGCAATGGCTGTGTGGGGAATAATTGAATCAATGAAACCTGTTTGCAGTGCCTGGCCAGCACGTGCAAGGACGCTGCCCGGGTTTTGAGAATGAAAGGTGAATGACCGGGAATGCCTGTCCTGAGACCCATGTGGGTGGAGCAGTATGAGCTTTGAGCTGTGCGAGGATCAGTGCTTCCCAAATCTAATTCCAAGCAGAGAATTCCTTCAAAAGGAAAAGAGAATTTCATTTTGCAGGACTCAAGTAGTCCCTGAGCTCTTTCCTGATACTGGCAAGCAGGCTGAATACTGCCAGTAGATTTTTAGCTTGGTTTCTAAGGAAACAAGGCCTTTGTAAGCACACAGGAGTGTGTGTGTCTGTGTTGTGTATGTATGTGAGCTTCTTGGATGCCCTTCACCTCCAAAAGCTTTTGAGCTCTTTGGCTGATTTCAAACCAACTTTGCTGAAGCTATTGAAGGTATAGTGTTCTTACAAGAGTCATGAAAATAGATGATCACGTAAAGGCTGTGCTTTTCATTCTGCCACTGACAGAAAGGCTAACAGAACCACTCTTTCCAGACTTCAAGAAATCCAGGATACTGGATACTGTACCTCATTATTTCTACAGATCATGAATCTGGTTGTTTTCCCTTGAAGCATTGCCCAACAAACTGGATTAAGCCCATCAAAAGCCCCTTCTAAGAGCCACTGAACACTGACCCACACTGGGTGCAAACTGATGCTGTCAAAGGGACTACAGGCATAAACTTGATAAAGTCCTGAATTGACCAGTGCATTATGTTTTGCAAGGAGCACAGAGGCCAAGTATGCACTTGAGTCTCAGCTGAGTGGGCTTCAGGATGTTGTACACATGGAGTATTTGACCAAAGCACCTAAAATCCCCAGACTTGGTTGCTTTTACTGTTGCTTTTCCTCTTCGTGCTGACTCTGCTCTCTAAATGTATCCAGAGAGTGTCTCTAGGAGAGAGGGAATCGAGGGCGCCAATGAAGCGGAGATGTACTTAATGCAGACACCATTAATAAATCACTGATAGTTAAGATATAGATTGGGTGATGGGTGGCAGATGGGAAGAAGGAATGTCAAATTGCTTTTCTCATATAGATTATTGGATTAACAAGGAAGCAGCGGGCATGTGGCAAACCAGTGTAACAAATTACTATCATAAAAAAAAAAAGATAGAGCTCATCGCAGGCTGGTAATAATGCCATGTCGGCCATTAGCTCTCTGGAGAGGTACTTAGAGCACAACATCCGTCTTCTGGAAAAGAGACGGCCACTGCAATGCCAGAGTGAAGGAGGCCCCCATTTGCTTCTCCTTCCCCCTCCCCCTGCCTCTGACACCAGAGCCCGTCCTGTTGAAGCAGGGTGGCCTACAGCAGCTGTAATGAATAATCACCACAGCTTTCAATAAGCGCTGCTAATTATTCCCCCCCACCCATGACCAGGCATTAGCGCTCCCCTGCACCAACACAGACAATATTGGCATGAGATCAGTAGGCAAGCAACAAACTGGCAAACTGACTCTGTTCTTGGGTTCCAATCCTGCTCTGTCTGAAGTCGATAACTACAGTCCCATTTGCTTTCAACAAAAACAGATCAAGTCTTTGTTTTCCTGCTGCTCCAGCCACCAAGCATGGGTGCCTACCTACACTGAAATTATGTACTGTTGTGCTGCCAATAATGGTCCCTGATATTTATTGGAATAAACCTCAGGTTGGCTTTAGTGTCTTCTGCCAGAGTCCTCACTGCCTCCTACCAGGAACTAGGTATGCCTGTGTGCAGGGAGCAAACACAGCAGGGCTGGGCACTACAGGTGTTATGCCGTTAGCAAGTGTATCTTCTAAAATTAATAAATTAATCTATGGGGCGGCTGTGAAAGTCCTACACTGAGAAAAGAAGGAATGAGCAGCATAGCATGGCATAGCATAGCCCAGACCATATATTTTGGTCGCTAGTAAGTTATTTATGGGTTCAGTCACTTGGTCTCACAGACTTCCATTTCAGCTTAGGCTGGGTAAAACCATGTTTTATTTCCCTCCCCAAGCATACTTCCCTGTTCTGATTTTGGACACCCTGTCTTGATATGTAGGAGGCTGCAACCCTCCCCCTTTAACACCCCCTCCTTCTGACCCAGCCCAGCAGGGCTCCTCATCCCCTAGCTGCTCACACAGGCTCTCTCCCTCCAAGGAGTGCAGCCAGCATGACTTAAAAAACCAGAAATCGATTTCCAGACTTGGAGTATTTTTCTTAGCCTTGATACATGCGATAGCAACAGGGCTGGCACAATAAGGCAGGGAAGCCTTCCTCTCACTCGAGTGCCTTTCTCATGTGAGCAGGCACTGCTGCTGCTGCAGCAGAATCCAGCTGCTGACAGCCCTGGGTGCTTGCCACTGGGGAAGCTTGCATGCCTTTCAGAGCACAGGCAGCAAGGTGTGCCTGGGGGGCTGCAAGGCAGAGCCCACCTTGTGCATAAAATCATAGGTAAGCACATGATCAAACATGATATTTTAGCAGGTATGTGCTACAAAGCCTAGTGAAGGCTGCCCAGCTGATATTTGACTTGGCAGTGGTTTGCTCTGAACCCTGTGCTCATCCTGATTCATGTGTGTGATGAACCAGTGTTGTAGAAGAGCAAGGAGCAGATTGCCTCCTGTGGCACCTTTCTGATGCCTCAGACCCAATGTCCAGGTCCTGCATGAACCCCTCTCCCTGCCACCCCTGTGTTTCCATCCTCACCTCCTTCCTGATGGCCTGACCTCAGCCTCCCCTTTCCCTCCTCTCCTCTGCCAACTCCCACCTCCATTCAAGGTCCCTGTCCCTTGATCTCTGCCCCATTTGCTCCACTCCTCCTTCAAACCAGGCCTTTGCCCAGGCACTTCAGCTCTCTAAAAGCCTCGTAATTTCATTTAGCTGCTGAGCCTTCAAATCCAGGTTGATTTTGGCCAGAAGCCTTGGAGAGAAGGACACAGAAAAGCAAGAAACACCAGGAAGTTTGTAGAGGGTGGTTTTCTAGTTTCAGTGGTCAACCTCCACATCAGAAAAACCACTGGTCCTGTTGGTCCTCAAAGGCCTTTTTCTCGAGACTGGGACGTCACAGGAAGACTGGCAAGGGCACCAAGCGCCTTGTTGGTGCCACCCAAATCCCATACCAGATCTGTGATCAATCAGCTTCCGCTTCCAGGGCTGTTATCTGGCGCTTCCCACATGGACAAAATTACAACCCCATTAAAGACGAAGTGCGTGCATTTCTCCATGCGCACATTCGTGCGTACTCTTAATGTCTCAGGACTGGTGGGACTGGACTGGGACTGTCATTACAGCCACGCCACAACCTACCACAGGCGCCAAGGGCTACAGCTCTCCATGGAAACTCTAATCCCTGTGAAATGGGATCTTACTTTGGTTTTGTTTTAAGAAACCCACAAAAAATAGCTGAGAGATCGCAGAGCTAGATAGAAAGCTTTAAGAAGGCAAGAACGCCAACACCTTATCACACAGACTGCCCCTAGCCCTATTCCCCAAACAGTCAAGCTGGCTTTTAGGGTTTGTTTCTGAAGACACAAGTTATTTATGATTTCCACCCACCTCTCAATGCACACATCGTCTGTTGTCTCTCCTTTGTCAGTTAAAAAAACAAAACAGATAAAAATGGAGGGCAATTTCATCATCTACACATTTTTTCCTATATAATTTATCCTGGACAGATGAATAGAAATGATGGAAGTGGTTTAAATGTACAGTGGAGAAGCTGTTTGTCCATCATATGCTTAAGGGAAAAAATAGCAACACCACCCACTGATTATGCAGTCAGTATTATAGCTTTACATATGCTGCTGTGTGGAATGAATTCAGGAATGACAGTATCATTGTATACCAGTTGAGGATTCATTTTCTGGCTAATCTATAGCTCAGATCATTACTCACAAAGCACAGCTCTGGCCTGGCTTTCTCACTGTGCTGTAATAACAAAGTTAGAGAGTGCTAAATCTAACCAATTTCCATGCAGCATTTCACTGCCTTTATTGTGGCATTGGTGCCACAATTTGAGAGAGGGATGGAATAAAAATGCTCGATCTCCAATTTCCTGTCCAGTGCATCATGGTAGAGCTTCACGTCCAGTCTGTCCAAGCAGCTGCACATCTGCAAAGCCCTGGGCACTTTCAGGTCGCTGTTCTGGGAGCCAGACTTGCCCCACAGTGTTGTCACTCCTGTTAGCCAGCACAGCGAGGACATCACAGGCCTAGGTGCTCTCAACAACCAACATCAGGCTGTGGCATGAGCTGATAAAGTGCTGAAGTGCTAAACTAAATCTGATTTAAAGGAGTAAAAAAAACCCAAACCCTAAAAGACCCAGAAAATGCCCCAATTCTGTTCTGCATAGGAAACATGGGTATTTGTCAATGAGGAAGTGCTCCTGCTTTGAGTGTCCTTATGGTGTATGGCCTCCTGAGTTACAGGCCAGAGCCACATGGCCCATTCATAACACAGAGCAGCGGACATTCCATGGGAAACAACAAAGGCCACTATAAACATTTGATTTATGAGATTACATAAAATGTGTTTATCAAGCCAGTGAGGTGCATATAAAGATAAGAAATTGTGCCAAGTGTATAAGAAGCCCATCTTCTAACACACTGGCAGGGTTCAAATAAAGTTTTCAACAGCAACATTTGGCAAAAAAAAAAAACAAAACCTCCAGCTTCTCTAGGCATCCTTTGAAGGCTGTTTGTCAATCTATGGACTATGGGCTGGCCTTGTCCTCTCAGGCCACTGGGACAGGTGGTTCCAGGCCTTCTCTGTATCTGTTACAGTGCCAGGTGCACCTGCAGGATTTAAAGCATATAGGTCTTTGTGCAGGAAGCTAATCTCTTGAATTTTATCCGTTAATTAACTAGATGCCAACTGGAGTGTACAGGTGTTTGGCAGTTTCATGAGACACACACCACAGAGGCAGCAGCTGCTCTTGTATTACCTGAAACTGCCAAATGTTCCTCACTTGTAGCCCAGCACAGAGGACTGTACTGGGGCTGACCCAAATGCTGTGACTCGCTGTGCTGCAACAAGATTTTGGTCAGCTTTAGCTATGGAGGAGGCTCAAGTCTCAGACTGATGAGCCCCAGCAGATCTAACCATTGGATTTAGGATGTTGTGGTCCCAGCTGTGTTTCTGCCTGAGGTCTGACATGACAGCAGGGATGCTCCGTGGCACTTGTGCCAGTGTCTCTGCTCCCATGGTGCTGGCACACACAGGGAGAAGCAGTCAAGAAAGCAGTATTACTGGCAGCATTTGACAGCAGCAAAGGTCACAGCCCCCAGCTGCACCTGTCCCAAAACAGGGGTGCATCACATGGGTTGTGTTATGGTGGGGAAAAGGAGGAGGAGGATCATTTATACTCCACAAACTAACACAAAGGTCTGAAAGATGACAAAACATCCCCATGTCTCATCCCCAGCCCTGCCAGGGCCACACATTTGAAGCAGGTCTTGGCAGCCCACGAAAATGGGATGGTTGGGAATAGATCTAAATGCCACAGCCCTTTTAGCTTCATGTCCAGAAAATGAGCAGCGAGGACTGCTTCAGGTGAAAAATATATTCAAGTTTTAATATAAACAGCCTCCCTTCCCTGAGTTCCCCTCTCCCTTCATCCCATCTGTCTTGCCTTGGTTTTGTTTATGGTAGGGGTTCTGGCCTATAGACAGGAGTTAGCTGCTGGGTACTCCAAATTGGAAGAGTTCAGGATCTGTTCCCATTCCTGTGTCCCAGGCCACCATCTGTGTCCTAGTCAGAGCTTTAAGAAGAAAGAGTTTGGAGGTGGTGTAAGGAGATAATTGGAGATGCCCATTGCCCTGCCATGAGCACAGGACAGCGATTACAACAGCTGAGGGGAGGAGGTGGTGAGACCCCCATAGGATATTCAGTGAGCATCCAGGCTTGATATTTCAAGGGATGCTTAAAATTACAGTGCATCCAGCTCCCATAAACCTCCTCTGAAAACCCACACCTCCTGCAGGGATGAAATCTAGCATGCACCCACTGAGTTTGTCTGCAGGAGCTACAGCGTGCCTAACGCAGGCACAGGGATGACAGAACAGCAGGATTCCCTGGTGAGACCACCAGAGCTGTGAACAGACAGAAAGGTCTCCCCCCACACCACCTCCCAGCTGATTATCATGCTCCAGACAGTTTTTGCATATGCAAGATATCTGTAAGGCCTGCTGCCAACTTTTTGTCAAAGCACCGATTTTTCATGATGTGAGTTGCTGCTTCCTTCTAGTAATTATTGATAATGCTCTTGGATGAATTACAGACATTTAAAAATGAATTAGGCTGTATGTGTGTCTGTCTCTCCCGTCCCCTTTCTGTTTCTCCACCCCAGGATCTATGGCTTTGAAATGTTGATACATATTCATTACAGCTTCTAAGACTTGAAAGGCGTAGCTAAAGGGAGAGCTCAGATCAACAAGAATGTGAAAGCAGCAATGAAAGCAGGATCGGGGCTGTAAGCACAGTGAGGAAGCAGCATTTGAGCAGCCAGCACAGGGAGCAAGGTACCAGATCTGAATCCTAGTCCTGGTTCTGCTACTATCTCTGGTGGCTGCAGACAGGGTGTTGTGTCCTGGCTCCCTCAGCCACAGGATTGACATGGTGATGCTTACCAGGCCTCTGAAGCATTATGTGCCATAAATGCAATCCCAAGTGACAAATGAATCCAGCCATCACCTTTCCTGCCATTTCCAGTTGTCAAAGCAATGAATCCAATGAGAAATTCTTTGGGGAAAAAAAGAGCCCCGAGCATGTACCAAAACCACAGGTGAAAGCATCCTGTGCTCGCAGTGTTGAGAGCAGAATCCCAGTGGCAGATGGTGCACACGCACTTTTGTGCAGGGAGGCACACACTGGCACACGTGCGCCGTGCTTCCACAGGGACACGCTTTGTTCCATCTTATTTTGAAGAGCTCCCAGCCCAGAAGTTCAAGCAATGTGGAAACTTTGGATGTCTCTTCCATACCCGTTCCTGTAGTCTGGGCAGAGGTGAGAAAAGGCAGAGGAAAGATGGTTGTGTTAGGGCTGTTGCAGTAGTGCAGGTGTGAAGAGAAGCAAACCCTCTTTGTACCAGTGGGGTGGCATGGTGTCAGCCCTTTCATCTGGCCCTTTTTTCTCCTTTGCCACTGAAGCTCCCTTGGTGCATTTCTTTGATGTGAAGGTGTGTCTGGGACCAGAAGGCATTTGGCTAGTGGCCTTCATGCAGGGCAAGACAGAAAATCACATTTGGTAGGTATTCAATCATTAATCTGGAAGAAAACCCTCCCAACTGAATTTTAACTACAGAGGAGTTTTGGATTTTAGCAACCTGGCGGGTTTTTTTCAATAAAATCAATGCAGCTGGAGAATTCCCAAGCAGGCCTGGCTGTGACATCTGAGCAGTTCTGCCTCTCCCCGCCACAGCTTCAGAATGCAAAACTGTTGCATTTGGGACATTTCAAGCTCTTGTGTGAAGGCACATTCACCTGTTAAAACTCTGACTAGATTACTCATTTAGTGCCTTTACAGTTAAGGCACCACCTGCAATTTTTTTATTTCTTCCTGACAATTGCTTTATGTTTGTGTTAAATGCAAGGCTGGTGAAAAGTTTCACATTAACAGCAAAAAGCCTCAACACAGAGCAGGTTGAGTACTAGCAATGCTTGAATAAGCTTTTTCCTTATGGATGCTGATGCTAATGTGTCTCCAATATTATCCCCAGAGATGAGAGACTCGCTTTCACTTTCTAGCCTCTCTGCCAGGCTTGCCAGTGAAAGAGGGAGACAGCTTCCAGCAGTGACGGTATTTCGGACGTGCACTGATCGAGTAGGAACTGGACTGGGACTAAGTTCATTTCCTATCGGCTGACAGCCAGTCAGCACGTGATAGAAATTTGCAGTCCCTGCTGGTGTGGGGGCTGGATTCATATTGGTAAACCCCACATGAAAAGGCTGTCTAACCCATTACTAAACTGTTGATGCCAAGATATTTCTCTGTCTCCTGTGAGGAGTCATTTTATAGTCTTTATGATGAATAGCCCTTGATATAAAATAGTCGGGGATAAAAAGGTACAAAATTAAAAAAAGCATATACAGGAAGAAAGCATAGCTCTTTGTTTCTTGATGCACAAAGATCTATCTCTGAACTCTGGAAATACGCAGGCTGGATAAGGGATGCCATTAGATTTACAAAGGAGACCTTCTTTTGTCCCTTACACAAAGGTCACCTCTGCGATGTAGGCTCAAACCATCACGTGCGATGAGGGATGCAAAGCGTGTTTCCAGGAACCCTGACCAGTTGCAGTCTTCAGGGATGCTCCGTGAGAATGAGTTGGGACTTATTGTAGTTGAAGCGAGAGCCCCTCCTTCCCCCAGTGCGCCCAGAAGGGAGGTCACATCAGAAACGATCCTCAGATAAACAAACACAAGTCTTACACAAGAGTGCCTGCGCTGAGCACGTTGCCATCCATGGCAAAGCACAGGGTATAAATTAATACTCTGACTCACCTTATCATAAGTGCCTTGTAGGAAACTCAGTAAACCCATCACACCGCAGAAATCATGTGTCAGCCCCCAGCTCTGCTTTCTTTTGGGTTTTTCTTGAGGTTTTTCCTCTACCCTTGCCCTGTAACTCCCTCTTCCCAGGGTAGAGATTGCAAGATCCACTTGCTAACATGAATCAGGCAGAAGGCACAGGCCAGGCACTTGACAGCAGAAGGGTCCAGTGTCTCTGTCCCAATTTTACACTGGGAGGGAGCGTGGCCAAGTGTGGTGTTAGGTAAACTCTGAAATTTGTTGCATAATTTACACACACTTGACACTGTGAAGAACACTGAAGGGCTGTTCCTTAAGCTGTTCAAGAAGCAGCAGCTGGAGTGAAGGAACAGCGGTTTGGGGAGTCTGCCCTGCTACCCAGCTGATGGGATGGCTTATGGCAACACCACCCCAGGTGAGGCACAGAACATGTATTTAGGCACCCTTCCCTGGAAGGGATGAACCTTGCCCCAAGTGCTACTAGAGACACTCCTTTCTGAGGTCATGCAATGCAGCTGATGCACCTTTATAAGCCCTCACAAGTAAGTCAGGCTTTGGCTTTGGCTTACAGTGATGGTTCTGTTTGATGGCAAGATAGTTCTGTTTGGTGACAGGCTGCTTTAACGTGGCTTTCATCAGCACCTTTCTCCCAAGATAAGGAGAGTGTCAGAAAGATATCAGTAGTGGTTTAAGGGTAGCTGGATGCTGGTGTTCTGAATTAATACAGGACAGCCTCCCTTCCACATGACCTGGTGTGAGGCTTAGCCACAAGGACTGTAGTTCTCATGACACCAGTGCATGGTCTCCTTACTAGCAATCCTATCATGTCCATCAAGTAAATTTCTGAGGGTAGATTAGACTCCAAGTGGACCGCATATTGCCCTTTGATAACAGGATGCCTGGTCTCATGCTGTCTGTGTCCATCATCTCCCATGGCCAGGCCACTCGGGAGAACAAACCACAATCAGAAGAGAGTCAAAGACATAATGCTGGGAGTTGCTTCAACCAGCAAGCCATGAAAGGTCTTCAGTTTGAGAAAATCTGTGTCTCTAAAGAGACAACAAAAGGTTTCTGTGGACACAGCCAGGGGATTCCAGCTAAATGGCATGGCAAGCTCTGGAGCTTCACTGGACTGTCACAGACCTAACAGACCAAGGGTAGTATAGACTAAAGAAGCTACAGGCCCACACAGAGGGCAGTGCAGGATACCAAAAGACTTAATTCAGACTTAAAACCACAGCTCCTTGCTGATATTGGAAGAGGTGGGCACATTAGGGATGGGGGAGCAAGCTCCAGGCCATTAATAACAGATCTAGTAATTGCAGGCTATGGATTAAAGAATCTAGATGTTATGGGCACAGTGGTACTGTATCACCATGGGCAAAAAGAGGTGGCAAGGAAAGGAGCAAAATAAATCTATATTAAAGGAGTTCATTGCCCATGCCAGAGTGTATGCATATGCCAGAGCCTGTATCTGTGCTGCTGGCTGCCTTCCTAAACCAATGCACAACACAGCAAGAGGGAAATGACAAAATCTATTTCCCTGAGATTCTGGAAAGGGAAACAAATTTTTCCTTGGAAGGGAAAGTCCAGCACGTTTTTTCTACCTGTTCAGTAAGCCACAGAACCAGCAAAGACAGCAGTCTTTTCCCTTGGACAGAGTCTCGTCCTGCTGTCACTGCCAATGCCTGTCTCTGGCAGGCTGGTTTAGAGCCTCATCTGAGCTGAGGGACCAAGTGCTCCACTGCTTCTTCTTGATAGCACCTCATTTCATCTGTGCAAGAGGAGAACAGGAGGTACCTGAGCTGGAGCTGCCTTGAGCCAGAGGTTGAGTGGTGTCTCACACTCTGTGCGTGCTCAGGTACACACACACACACACACTCTGCCACCACCCCAGCCTCAGGAGGCAACAAGCTCATCCCTTCTGCAAGGGCTGTGCTCCCAATGTGTGCCAGAGGATACCAGAGTCTTCTGCATGTCCCTCCTGCCCTTCCACCTCCTGCACATGGAAAACTGCTTCATTGGCCAGGAAGTACTCCGTAGGAATTGCTATGGGTTGCAAGCCTTCTCCATCACTAATGCCTCAGGTTCCTGTGATCACAGCAGCTGCTTGAGGGACATGAGTGGTCTTGGCTGTTTCAGATTTCAGTGAGATGCATCAAGGAGCCTTTGACCTATGCCCACACCTGTCCTTCTTCATAATCCAAGACAGGTCTCCTTGCTTTCTTCCTTGGGATGGATCAGAAAGCTGATCTGTTAATTCATCCTTATATGTTCTTTAACTCATCTATATATGTAACAGTTGTATTGCTAACACAAGATCAGTTCTCACTATACCAAAGAAAAAGTGTAGGGGTTCATTCCTATTCTCACTTTTAAAATCAGACAAAGAATTCTTATAATGACTGGCTTTGGGCAAGAAAGTCATCAGCAAAGAAGCAGAGGAGTGTGACTATCATCTATCTATCTATCTATCTATCTATCTATCTATCTATCTATCTATCTATCTAATGTATGTATATAGAGTGTCTCTGAAATACACTCTGAAACCCTTCTGTATGCTAATTTTTCCCTTTGAGTTTCCAAGACAACAGTGGTTTCACACAGTGCTGTCCCCATATAACTCCCTGGTCCTCCCTCTTCAGAGATGACTGCATGGTTTGTAAGGACACTATGTTTTTTTCTTCATTTCTATACTTTTCCCATATATTTCTAATCACCCATACTGAACTCTCCTATCCCTGGTATCTGTGAGTACCAGCACACAGAGAAGTTAACCCAAAAAAAGCTGTGGTTTGATCCTGAGGAGAGCATCATCAACTCTGGTGCAATGGCCCCATGCATACATTCTTTCCCCATATTGCTTGTGGAGTCACTTATCCCTTTTTTTTTCAAATGAAGTATCTCACTTGACTGTGGACTAGAAGTAGGTCCATGGGAAGGTTTTGTGCTGTCACACTCTGAAGATCACCCCTTAACATGAGAAACCTTCTGTCTGGTATAACTTGTTCTGCATCAGTATCCAATGGCATTTAGAGGCATGAGCTTTCCTCATTAAATTTGCATTCTGGGAGGCATCTCAATAACAGGTAGCAGTGGTTGTGCCCACTGCATGTAGGAGGATTTAGCTGCATTTTTCCTAGGCTGGAAGTCACTCAATAGATGTAAATTTTTGCATAGGCAGGTGCCAGAAGTCATGTAAATTCATTTTGCCACTGCCACTCCTTATGCTCTGCAGTTTGGAGTTTCCTGGTAATGCAGCTATGCAAGGGAAGCCTGCAAAAGTAATGCAGCAGTGCCTATTTATTTTCCCATTTTCCACTGGGTACAGGTCATTCTAGTGTCTGTAGTGTTCACCTGCTGTGAAAAAACCCTGAAGGCTTGTCTTGCTATTCCTTTCATGAGAAGGTTGTTCTTCAGCCTTGGGATCTCACCTGTGGGAACACTTTCCAAATTTCCAAACTGTACTCTTCACTATTGTTCATTTCCACTGAGAGCATCAGTCCAGCTCTCTCTTCCTTGGCTGAAAACTCAAATCATTTACCAGTTGCATCACTGTCTTCTCCCATGTATCTCCATTTCTGTCCACAGCAAACGCTGCCATGAAAAATCTTGATTAGTAGAGTTCAGGAAATGGCAGCAGGATAGTACAGATTTCTAAATACTGCTAAGAGATGGTGGCTCAGATTGTGATTTGAAGGAGGCTTCTTCTCCACCTTTCCTAGAAGTTTTCATTCTTTATCAGTCCAGAAGATCAAACTTGCTCTCTACCTAATAGGACATGAGTGTTAGTGGGATATAAGCAAGTGCTTATGAAAGCAGCGTGGTTCCTGGGGTGGTACAGGAAAGCACAAGAAGCGAACTGAATAGCTGCATCATCTCTGAAGAAGCTGTGATTCAGATGTTCCTGTTTATCTTTTTTTCAGGCTTCATTTTCCTGCTCTTTAAAATAAAAAGCAGCAGTAAGACAGATCCCAGATCCAGGCCTGCTTTAGAGCAGTTTGCATTTGGTGCATTCAGAAACGTAGCCAAGTTTGATAGGTGCATGTGCAGCTCTAAGAAATCCCCTGGGAAATAGATCCTTTCCTCCAGAAAATTGGAGAAAATGCTCATATTTATTGTTGAGGTAAAGTGAACAAAAATATAAATGTTCCAAGACATTGTGTGAAGATTGTTTATCGCTGTAGAGGTGGAAGGGTGCCATGAAGCATTGCTAGACACTGGTCTGCCCATTGACTCACTGTAGGATATAGGGCAAAATGTGTCTCAGGGTTCCATCCATGAAATGCATGTGACAAGACACAGGAAACTCGGAAGATAACACTTATATTTTTAAAATCTGTTGAGATCTGCAGAAATTGTTAAAAATTGACAAAATACTTTTTAATCAAGTCTTATTGTTTCAGGGGAGTAGAAATACTGAAAGGATGAAGAGAACAGATCTATTGAGACATTCAGATTTCATACTGATCTTGAACTCGGTACATATATCTGTGATTTTTAAAGTCATTGACTTGTGAATGTGAGAACTATTTTGGGAACCTGTGTTGCCTTTAAGGTTCAAGGAGAGCAAGATTTTGGACCACAACACATGTACGTAAATGCAGATGCCCCTTTCAGTCAGACACCTCAATCATGACAGAGAATTTTATGTATTCTTCTAGGAAAAAAAAAATAAAAATCTTAAAGGTAGCCAGTGTCACACCACAAACAAAGGGGCTTGGTAATCAGGTGCTCTTAGTTTTATTGTGACCTTGGCCACTACAGAAAATCACTCCAGAAGCTTCCATCACCCTAAGAGATCCTTGATCTTCTAGCACAATAAGCAGCTTATTACACATCTCCAGGGTTCCTGCAGAACAGCAAACAACCAGATCAGCTAAGAAGCAGCACGTACTCCTTCAGTTCCCAGAAGTGCTCTGTGCAAGATTAACAGCAAAATGGCTTTGTCTACAGGAGCATGCCTTAGGATCACACATCATAAATCTGTGCTCTAAGCTAACTTTGATTATGTGCATTTATAAAGTACAGGAAAGCAAATACAAAGGAAAGAGGCAAATAATAGCAAATAGAAATTAAATAAATAAAAAAATATTTTTGAGCAGTAGAGAAAGAAAAGCCCCAATCAATCTGCAGCACTTTTGCACAGCATGGACCCAACTGTTGAAAAACTGCTAATGGGAGCAGTCACCCTTGACTAGTCCAGGAATAGCTGAGGAGATCACAAAAGTGGCAGCTTGATTCTCAGCTTGTGACAAACAACATGGCACTAGCTATTTACCTGAGGTAACAAAACTGTGTGTGAAAAGCCCCTTCCCAAAGAGGGCAAATCCCAATCCGCAGACATTCCTCCTATGAAGACAAGTCATACCTGCTTCCTACAGCACACGACTTTGTGTGGAGCATCAGGATTTACAGAGCATTTCCCTTAAATGTTATCAAAGTCAGTTTTCATGTGTCAGGCTCAAATTTTAAGAGGCAGAGATTTTTACATAGCGCTTTATGGCACTTTTTAGAGTTCAAAAGCACATTAATCTGCCCTATAGATATGAAAATTGATGCATTTTGGCTGCATTTTGCCTAATCACACTTCAGAGGAGGGTCAGGCACAACCCAAGTCCCCTGTCAGTTCTGTTCACACCTGACTGTCACTAGCAAGTGCAAAGGTCTTTAACAACACCATCAGCCAAGGGAGGAAACAATGCAGAGTGTAAAATGGCTCACAGTGAGTCACTTGCAGCTCCATGTGCAACTGGCAGACCCAAGAAGGAAGCATGTGCTTGTTGTGTGATCCTGAATTTACTACTATGGATTAACATATTTTTTCCCCTACTCTTCCAATAGCTCACTGTGGGATTTACAATGTCATGTGAAGGCCTCTTTTATAAACTGCTGCCTGTAATAGCTGAAACAGTGAAAATCACCAAAGACAAGCTGAGTTCTGGCTCAGAATTTTAATGTATTTTACAGGTGGGATTTTATATTTGGAGCAGATTTTTGTAGTCCATATTTAGAAATCGCAGTTGAAGCTTTCACCCAGATAAACCCAACAGCGTCATCTTTTATGCTAAACATCAGCTCATGGCAGCAATTCTGATGTAATAATTACAGATCAAGTTGATATAAGAACTTAGGGTCTGCTATCCTTGGTTACATCAAAGGTCCATCTAGCCAGGACCCTTTAGTCCATCACTGAAGGGAAGAAACTACTTGGAAGGTGCTTGCTCTTAAGAGATCAAATATAAAATGTATATCTGGAATATCCAGAAAACCTTGAAAATTCCCTCCAACACACTGCAACCAGAGTTTCAGGACCCACTGTTGATGACTTTATAACCCTCAGTAGGTCTCCCTTCTCTAAACTTCAGAGTCCAAACCCCTCTGAAGCCCACAGGAGCAAGAACATAGCACCTACAACATCTGCAGCAAAGATTTTCACATGTGAACCACATATTCAAAGAACCACGTCCTTTTCATGGCTCTGTTTCAGCTGTATGTTTAATTCAGTGCCCCTGCTTCTCCCAGCAGCGAGCAACAATTCTCTGTGCCATTGGTGAGAACACAGAAAGAGCCCTGGCTCACCTCTGGGCACAGCTCTCCAGCAGGTACAGAAAGACACTAAACCATCCACATGCATCCCAAAAACTGGAGCTCACTTAAATTCTGAATCAAATCCAAGTCCAAGAGGTGTGGACATGATGAAAGAACAGAGTCAGGATATCTGGGTCCTGACTGCTGGTCTAGCTCATGGTAATTCTTTTCCATCCTTGTGGACTGACACTGCTTCTTTAACCCCTTTGACACCCTGCACAACCCCGGCAGGGACCCAGCATCCCAGGGCCCCAGCCCATTACCACCAGGGATCCTGGTGGCAGCCACTGTCTGTGATGTACTATGAGGTTACAAAAGCACCCTAAACTCCATTGCATGCTTCAAAATCAAAGGCCCCAAAGATATCTGCCTCGTCCTGTGTCTCCTTTCAGCTCCAACGTGCTCTTTGTGCTGAAGTATGTTCACACAGAGCCTGGTGGGAGGATGTACCAGGAAGGCATGTTACTGGAAAAGAAAGTGGAAGCAGGACACATCTCATGTTAGTAAATAACGAGAAGTGTGGTGCAAATGCTTCAGTTGGCTCCAAGGCTGAGTGAGCTTAGCTGAGGGCTGAGCAGTGAACGCCTCTCTCCATCTCTAGTCACAGATCAGCACAACAGGATGCAGTACCTACTGTTCTGGAATAACTCTAAGCCTAATTTCAGGTGTGATGTAGGAAGGAGTTATGATCAGATGTGCTGAAGAAGTGAAACAAACCATAGCCTATGAAGCTCAGCTTATTCTCCCTGATATCACTTCTGCCTCATTAACCTAAGGGTAAATTAAAGTCAGGATAAGGCAATTGTTTGTTGATAAACAAAAAGGACAGCATTCTCTCACACAAACATCAGCTGCATCCTCACATACACACACAGAGCATCTACTTAAAAGGAGGGAGCACTGCAAAAAGGTCAGCAATCTGTACTCATTTTCTGCCCTCAGGACCACAGGAAAAAAAATTCATTGAGTGAACCCCCTGCCCCAGAGAAGGGTCAGTGTTTGTATAAACTCCCTAATGATTGTCCAACTATTCTGAAAAACCTCTGGTTCTGGTGCTGGCAATTCCTGTGGTATTCCTAGCCCATATATTCCTGACCTCACATACATTTTCGTTAGCCTAAAAACTTGTCCTAGTGTTTAGCCTAAGTCTCCTTTACTGCAATTTAAACCCAATATTCCTATTTATACCCTCAGTGGAAAAGAAGACTATTTAATTTCCTTTGTCTTGGTAGCAATTTCCTATGTATTTAAAGACTTGTTTTCCTACTTCTTCCCTCTAGAGCCAGTCTTCTTTAGCCCAAACAACCACAAATCTTTGTGTCTTCCCTCACAGGTTGTGTTTTCTAGACCTCAGATCATTTTTATTCCTCTCCTCTGCTGTTCCCACCAAACAGCCTGTGTCTTTCCACGCTGGCTTTCCAGTGCTTCAGCAAGGCTGTGCCACCCCAGAGCAGACCATGGCCTCCCATGTTACCTGTCTCTTTTTTATCGTCTGCAATGATATCTGATGTCTGTCTATATATTTTTTTTTTGGCAGTATGGCATATACAGAACACATATAAGGATCTTCAGATCTTACTGGATGGGATAAATCATTCCTATTTTAAGAGGAAGTGGTGACAAAGCACAGAGACCAAATAGGAAGAAAAGCAGAGCTTGGAGACTTATTTCTTGATCTGAGGAAATAATTATTTCCTTGTACAATTTTCTGGCATAAATAGAAAACGTTGTGTCGTGTTTTGTACACTGCATTGTATTTTGGATGCTGAAAACCAGGTAGAGATTGACAACATTAAAGACAAGCTCATCGAAGAACAATAAAAATGGTTAAGAAGAGAGAGAAAAATTTAAAAGAAAGTAATTTCCTATCATTTAATCAAATGATAATTTCAGGAGAGGATTAAAGGCTTAAACAAGCCTTAAAGATGAAAACACGAGCAATGCAATGATTTAGAGTATTAAAGGACAGCAAGCAGATGGTCATAAGAGAATGCATTGACATGAAATTAATGAAAATACTACTTCAGGGTAACTTGGGAGAGCAGGATTTTTCTAGGCAGTGGAATAATGTCCGGAAAAAGTGACAGAAACTTCACTGTTCACAGCATTTTCTGCCAGACTGGACAAAAGAAAGAGTAAGTGGACAGGAAAGGAAAGGTCACTGCGGCAATTAGGGATGGATGATTTTCTCTTGGGTCTACCATTCCTGTTTTCAAAGAAGAAAATGTGCAGATTATGTGTGTTTCAAAAGAAAGATCTCCCTACTCTGTCTTCAGCCCAGCTGATGGGGAATTCCTGCAATAGATTTTGGGGGTGTCATGATAAGCAAGGAGACTAATCTGGAGCCCCAAGACACGAGCAAGAATCCCTCTCTCCAGACTTCAGTGGAATTAGGGAAAAACCAAAGAAAATTACGTCATGAGACAGAAAACCTCCTAAGGCAGATGGCAGCTTTTGTGTTATGTGTAACCTTGTCACAGACAAGAATTTGCTACTGATACATCAGCAGCTGAGTAGAGCAAATGTGACAGCAAGAAGGCAGGTGAATTTTTTCTCTGTTTTTGCTGAATCATTTATTTCCTGTGAGTCGCATTTTCTGGGGCGCCAAAACGATCAGCAAATTCAAACTGAATTTGCTAAATAATTTCTCACTAAATGAGACTAAGGGGAAATAGGCCATGTCAGTAGGGAGACAAGTGGTACACTTCCAGTTTTCACTAGTAAGCTTATCTCCTAAACGGGACAGTAAGGAACGCCTGGGTGCACTGAAGTGCTACAGCAGGAGCAGCCAGCCACCCTCCTTGCCCAACAGCATTCTCTTGGCACTGACACAGCACCAGCCTCCAGTTTGAACCCACATTGCTTCCCAGCCCAAAGAGAAGGGCTTAGTCACCAGACTGGCTACTCTGAACTAGGCTACTGCTGGTCTTTCTGGCTGAGGCTGTCCCACTTTGCACTGACACGCTGAGGAGAAGAAAAATAAACATTTTTGTCACTTGGCTGTCATGTGACAAAGTTCTCAGCAGCAATGAGAACATATTCTTGCTTTCTCACAGCTGGCCCTTGCACTTGCACCATCACGCTGTGAACCAGGGCAGGGAGGCAGAGCCTTGGCTTAAAAATAACCTGCCAAAAGATAAGCTGTGCTTTTAAAGCCCCATAGATTTTTCGATGTGCTTCATAACCCAGCGGCCCAGAGACCTGTGCCATCACAAGCAGGAACAGGGGAAAAAAGATGGCAGAAGACAAGACTCTACCAAAGATACGGGGGAAGAGCTATTGCTGTCTTGCCACTCAGAAAAAGAAGTTAGACCATGGCAATTATAAGGAAAAGTTATAGGACCCCAGAAAAGGTGATGACAGAAAAATTTACGGTCCAGCAGGCAGGTGTAAAAAGAGAACACATTGTCCCCTGACACCAAGAGCCCTGATGGTGTGGGCTGGTGCTGGAAAAGGCTGATCAACATCACAAGCAATTAGGTATTACACATTTATATTCCTCTTACAGCTGAGCAAATGGTCTAGCCTCCTTTCAGCTTCTGCAGCGTTCTACCAAAATTCAGTGTGACCCCCTCAGTCCAAGTAAAGTGCTTTTTTGAAAGGAATGACAAGGAAAATTATTATTTCCTGAGGAAAACCCAATCCCTGCTGCTTTGTGTTACATTTATATATATGCAGGCTCACGTGCATACTCCTCATCTCCTGACCTGCAGTAAAGACTGAATTAAAAGTCACGGGTGGCAGTCAGGGGTGGCAGCCCTTCAGAGACAGGCCAAGCCAAGCTGCATTAAACCAGAGCACAGAGCACCCTGAGCCTGACCTGTCAAGTGTTATCACACTCATCTTCCTGGAGAAAGGCCGGGCTTCATAACTCACATCAGCTGGCGACTCTCGGGTCCCGTACATCTACGCCCTGAGCAAGTGAGCTGCTTTAGTTTTTGTCACAGGTGTTTTATTTTTTTTGGCAAGAACTGCTGGAGTAAAATGCTGTTAGCACATCAGCAGGCTTGTCACTCCCTCCCTGTCACATCAATCAGAGAGCCTCTGTGGACCCAGGCTGCCTTGCCATGCATCTGGGCACAACAACAGCGAGTTCCTTCCCTTTGCATTGCTCCTCCCCGTTGTGAATGAGTTGTTCTCCTACAACTGCAGCAGGGCGGGGGACAGGAGCCACTGAGCCCCACCATGCAGAGGAGAAGCTCGAGGTGTTGCAGGACAAGGGGATCAGTGAAGCCTCATCTTTCATTATGTCTGGGTTTGCAATCAAGGCTGATTTCAGACAGTATAGTTAATCTGTGCTCCCTGAATCTCAGCTGGAAGAAAATGGATTAGCTTTACTGACTTCACTGAAGCCATGGCAATTTACCCTTGCTGAGCTTCTGGCTCTTATCCTAGCCATCAGTTACTTCATGTGTTTCAGCATATAGCACAAAAGCATTTTTCAACCTGACCAGGCATCAAACATGGCTCTCTGGATGGAGGGAAGCAGCAGAGACGAATTCAGGAGGTAGCATTTCAATGGGCTGTGAGAAACAGGGGGAAAAGAAAACCCTGTGTAACCTCATGTGTAAAACATCACCCATCTCCCAGCCCAGCACCAGCAGCTGAGGCACCTTTCCAACCAGCACAGCAGGCAGCTCCCTCAGTGAGGGCAGGCCAGCATAGATCCTGGCTGTGGCAGAGAGATGATAAACAGTACTGCAGGGCACACTGCAGGGAACATGGGAGGTTGTAAATTAAGGTCTTCCTAATTAGAAGGCAGCCAGAAGCACACAAGCACACACAGATTTCTGGTCTGGGGTAAGCTTCTCTTCTACAGGTTACAGTAATGTTAAAAGGCAAGGCATCACACAGGAGATGGCAAAGGACAGAGCAGCGGATGAAGCAGCAGGTGCTTGTATGGCACTGTCAGCTGCAGAAAGCCTTGACTAAGGGCCAAGGAAGAGGCCAGAGGCAGAAAAAGAGAGAAATATAATGGCAAAGGCTCTTGAAATTACAGGAACAATTGCCAACTGTGACCAGAGATTATTAGGAAATGAGAGAAGATGTCAGGATATGAGTAAAGTGTTAGTATGCTGTGCTTAGAAAGCCCACATGGCTGGGACTCTGTGAAATATAAATGTGCA
Source organism: Orthonyx spaldingii (assembly GCA_013397795.1). Classification (NCBI taxonomy): domain Eukaryota; kingdom Metazoa; phylum Chordata; class Aves; order Passeriformes; family Orthonychidae; genus Orthonyx; species Orthonyx spaldingii. Next base: position 995,373 of record VZTJ01000638.1, on the reverse strand, counting down.
ATTGCCAGGTAAGAAAATTTACAGCCTGAAAGTTTTCAGTGGGGTAAATCCCTGCAGCAAAGGACAAAGGATTGGAATTATGGAGATCCTATGGTTCCTAACTGGAGGTACAGTGCTAAACCAAACCCAACACCTTAGCAGGGCTGGGTGCACACACCTTTTCGGTATTAAAAAAAAAAAAAAGGCAACTTTAGCTGCAAAGGTGAAGATGTTTACTGTGATGTGCAGGTACTAGATGTTCTGGTGGAGAAAGGAGAGTGTCCTCCACAGGCAGCCTTCCTGGGCATGCTGTGAATGGCTGTGATGCTGTGCCCTCTCCACTCACACCTCACATTCAGCCCTTGAGAAGACTCAGATGCAAAGAGAAGAGAGTAAAGCAAAATCTCTCAGGGGAAATGGCAGGGATCCTGTGACATAAAACTGGCTTGGATAAAGTATTCAAAAGTGTTTGATAGGAAAAGACCAAATAGGACCTAATATTCTCTTAATGAGGCAATTTAACTGCCTGTAATTCTGTGTCCTGTGCATTGTACTCTCCCAGCATAGAAGTTCAAAGGGTTGTCACAACAGGGCCTCAAAGGAGGGGTTTTTTTTAATGAGTGGGATTTCTTAGGGACTCAGTATGGGGCGGATATGCTGAGGAGAAGAGGAAAAAGGAAAATGTAGGATACACTGAAAAATTGGTCGTCAAGCTGGATAAGTCACTGAGCTATATTGCTGCCTACTGTAAAGCAGCACTGAAATCAGTGATGTTCTCCCACAGACTGTGGTCAGTTCTGGTTTAAGAGCAGATGTGATCCAAATTTAGTCTGACATCTTTAGCAAAAGGACTTTGGGGGGTTTCATCTGTTCTGCTCCTCCATGAGCAAATGTTTCCTCACCGTGAAAGGACAATAAGGCTTTTCCAGTGTAACTTGAAGGGAAGGCCTGAATTCAATTAACTGGCAGAGAAAATGTTCTCTCTCTCTCTCCCGCTCTCTCACTCTCTCTCCTATTTCCTTCAGACAGTGTCTGTCCTTACACTTGAAGGTCACCCATAGAATGTGAGTCAGGGGGAAGGTACAGAGCAAGGGAGGCTCATGCGGTGGTGCTGCCACCTCAGTAACCTCCACAAACATCAATTGTGCAGAGAACAGTATCTGTTTTAAATAGGTTAAAAAATAAAGCCTGGTTATTTAATTTAGTGGACATGATAGGTGGGTCAATATCTATCACTCTGTCCCCATCTTTCTTCCCCACCCCTCAGGTCTCTAAGGGCAGAGGTTTAAGTCCCAGCTGAGAAAACAGGGCATGCTTCATTTAGTAGCACTGCAGCAGGGCTGCCGGGGAAGTCATGCTTCTGATGAGACATTAAATCAAGGCAAGCACTAATCTCATGGACATCACTGCTTAAGAAGCACAGGAAAAAAAAACCAACAAAATTTTCACGGCTTTTGTGCTTTGACCCTCACTACAGTGTGATTCAAAATGTATGTGGGATGGCAGGCATCAAGTTTTCCGACTGCCTGCTTGTGCTTCTTTTTTTATCATTTGCTCTAGGGGAGATTTATTGTGTAGAAATGGGTTCTGTTAAACAAAATCTTCATCAACAAGGGCCAGTAGACATCATCCCCAAACCCTGTTTAGCATCCAAGCCACCAGACCACCCTCTCTTCTTCTTTGCAGGCCTCACTCCACTCCTCCTTGCCTTACAAACCCCTCTTTCCTTCCGCTGCCCCAGCACGTGTGTCTCCCCAGTCCTATGCCTCAGCCATCATCAGCCATTTTTCCTAGCTGGTGATTTCAAATCCCACTAGAAGGTCTGCAGCTCAGGTCAGGCTGAACCTGCACATCTGAACAACAACTTATTTCTTTTAGGAGCAAGAAACAACAAAGAAGACTGCTGCAGTATTTCAGTCTATTCTCCTTTCTTTCCCAACCAGCCCCCAAACCTTCTCCCTTCACAGGCATGATTTTCCCTTTGAAACCATTTTGATGCACCTGGTAATTGCTGGATCCTGAGACTAATGGCTCAACAATAATTATCTTGGTTTTTTATGCTTTACACTAATTCTTGTTTATTAAAAGACTGAGCTCTCCCAAAGACATACAAGGAAGGCAAGTATTCACTGCCACCAATGTCCTTAGAGAGGCTTCATCACGTTCTTTAGGTGTGAGCAAAGAGAGCAGAGGATAGCAGGTTAGATCCTGTCTGGATAAATAAACAACAAAATTACGTGGATTATTCTCTCCAGTTTCCCTTGTTTTCTGTAAAAAAAAAGAATGAACCAAATAAACAAAACTCCAAGCAGTATTTCAACCCTATTTTTATGTTTTATTATGGGTTCCAGGCAAGAAATCACATGCAGCAAACTCTGCAATTGATCATGCCAAAAATAGAGATGAAAACATTACAATATTTAGTCCTGTGTTTCATTTAGTCTTAGATCCAAGGGACTCTTCCAAAATCCTTTGCTGCCCCTGATGTGGCTCTTCCCTCACTTTGATGCCAGCAGGTGTCACAGTCAAAATGTGCTGCCCAGACATGGTCACTGGAATGGGCACCAGGTGCACCGGGAAGGAGGGATCTGTGATTTCCCAGTGGGGTGAAGAACCCAAATCCAGACCCAGTTTGTTGCCTGGGGATGGCTGCAAGATGGAGACAAGCTACACACAGGGACCCACCTCTGAACCAGGAACAGGTTCAGTGTTCAGGCACAGGGACTGCTCTGCCCATCACGTGTGACGAAGGTGCACGTGTGACAGCACAGGCACAGCTGTGGCCTCTGACAAGCACCACCCCAATGATGGGCACTTCCTTCTAGGGAGGCAGGCAGAAGGGCCACTTCCCCTCATTCTGCCTCCACCATGAGCAATTAACAGACACAGCTAAAGACAAAGCTACTGATTTCATTAGCCTTAATCCAGGGCTGAGTTTCTCTCTGCGTGCCAAGCAAGGTATTGTACTTATTTAAAAGTTCCCTTTGACTAAGTCTCTTCAGTTAAGTCTCTTCACAACTCCCCATCTCCCTAAACTCCTTGGACAGGCCATATTAACCTCTGAAGGGCCTTAGACTTGTTCCTGGAATCCCTGCATCTGGCTTTTAGCACTTTCCATCCTCACAAACTGCTCATGCAGAAACCCTGAACTGGCTGTTTACCAAGTTCCAAGACTTCTCCTCCTGAAACCTTGCAGATACCACAGGTTCATCCACTTCCTGAGAGCCTCTCTCTGCCGGAGCCCTCACAGCTCACACCTTAATTCAGCTCTTTTTTTCCCTTTTTACTTAACCTGCAGGGGACCTTCATGTGTCCAATTCAGAACTTTGAGATATCTTCCTCCATTCTAGACCTCTACGAAGTTTTCATTCTCATGTCTTTGTCCCCCACCACCTCTTTAAGGTTGGTTTATATTCATCAGGCTCCACGCCAAAATCTCTGCAACTTGTGTTACTAACTTACCCTGGCTAATAAGGCTGCTGTCCTCACCTCATCTGAGCCAGACACACAAGAGTCACTCCGGGCATTCTCCCATTGCAGAATGTGGCTGATATCTTTAGCAACATCCTTTGTCCTTTGGATCTGCCACTTTTAAATCCTTTCCAGATCCACTGTTACTTGCAGTAAAATTATCTCCCATCTTCATGGTGAATTTGTAATTTTTCCCTTCCTTCAGTCATCCCAGTTTCTCTGAAGGTCTGCTCCAGGACATACAACCATGTCCTACCAGTGCAAAATGGTGTCTAGAAGAACCGGAATGTTAGGCAGGAGAGAGCCCAGTGGGATTCTCTGCCAAGTTGGAAAAACCACAGGGAAAGTTTATGAAACCCCTGGGAAGTCTTGGGAGCTTTAAGCATCTCTCCAGTGACTCCTGCTGCCCGACTGAGCAGTCAGGCATTTGAGTCAGGAAAAGCACTGACTGATTCCCCTGGCATCCATGCCCAGGTCTCTCAGTACAGGGGCTCTGTAGGCCCAAGGGTACCCACATGCAGAACTCATATGCCTCTTCATTCCTACCTGCCTCTGCCAGAGAAGGACACCATGAAATGACTTTGGCTGGATTATTTAGTGCTGCAGAAGCCTTTCCTAGGTTTGCAACAGCAAACTTAAAATACACTCCCCCTTCCCCACATTTACCCGCCCCTTTGGGACTCCAGTGCTCTGAGGCATTACGTGTGTCAGTGGCTGACTTTGCACAGATGACAGGGGAGCGGACCGAACGCGAGCAAGTGTCTTCACGCAGCTCTGCATGACGTGAACCTGCTCCGCCCGTGCCTGTGCAGCCGCGCTCTGCAAAACAAAAGCTCGGGCAGCCGAGCGTCCCCTGTCTCATCCTGGAGCGGGCACACCCACGCTCCGCTCCTCGGCCCCTCTGCATTCGCATTCGTATTCGTAGCCGTGCCCACGGACACACTCCCTGCACACAGACCCGCTCCTTTCCTCATGGGCACACCCACTCCCTCACATGCGCCCTGCCTTTGTCTTGCCTTTCACAGCCACAGACGCGCTTCATCTCAGAACTACCACACCCCACTCCACCTCCCCCCTTACCCCCCCAATAGATCCTCAGCTCCCGAGATGAAAGGAGCTTTTCCTACCTACGAAGAAAGGTTACTGCTCCTTTTGAAAAATAAATTTCAATTTTTTTTTTTTTTTTTTAATTTTTTTTGGTGAGCCACTGAAGGGCAGAGGCTCGGGTCGCCTTATGGTGTAGACACTGTGCCCATGCTGAGGCGGTCCAGAGCACTTTTACCCTGCAGAATAGCAGCGGATCCTTTGGTGAAGGACCAGGATCGCCGTTCATTAGGAGAACAATAAAACAGCCCCACAGTGTCGGCGCTGCACTGCAGCAAGGAGTGAGCAAAATGGGGATTCGGAACCCTTTTCCGCTACGAGAGAAAAAATGTGCCGGCATTGCCTCCCAAGGGCTGCGGATGCGGTTGCCGTAGCAACGCTACATCTGAGTCAGAACTATTAAGGATCACCATGGCAACAAGTGTCTCAGTTGCCATTTCCAGAGATCCGACCGGGTTTGGACTGGAACCATCACACCACAGGAAAAGGGCAGGGTGGGAACCGTCGCCCGGCGGGTCCTGGGCGGGGTGACTGCTCTGAGCCCTCCGGGCCACGCTCTTTCCGGAGCTCCTCCCTCCTCCATCCCGAGATCCCTGCCCCGCTATCGCCCGCTTCCATGGAGCCATAGTGTTGGTGCAGCGGCCTCTGCCCTCCGATTGGAACCTGCTGGTGTCGTGCCCCATGCCAGCCCCCAAGATGAGGCAGAGACAGAGTTCAGGGCGGGTGCGGCGAGCTGACATTCCCCGCAAAGCCTCGCGAATAAGCAGATTTTTTAACCCGTAAGCTCCAGACAAAGGAAGGAACAAAGCTCCCTGCTGTCTGGCGGCTCTCACCCTCCCCTCCGCGCAGGAGCCTTCATGCTCCTGTGAATATTGAGCGGAGACAGAAGCCCGGAGGGATTTGCATTTCACACTTGCCAGCAAATGAGCAACAGGAAGATCACGCCGAGACCCCGGCACGGTGCTATTACCAATATGTGCACCAGTCATCCACTCACTGCTGAGTCTGGAATTGCTCCTTTCTCTCCTGCTCTGTGGAGAGGGAGCAGGCGCTGCCTCCGTGGTCACAATGTCAGCGCCCGGGGTGCTGCCGAGAGCGGCGCGGCGCAGAGATGGTGTGGCGGAGCCCGCTGCTGTGTGTGCCATGCAGACAGACAGACAGACAGACAGGCAGACACACAGCGACGTGCGGGGAATGGCTCCGCAGTCCGCACAGCGAGGCGGGGGCACTGCTGCACAGGCTGGTGCGAACAGAGAGAGGCACTCTGCAAACGCACGCGGAGCTTTTAGCACCACCGCGTTTCCCCGTGGGAAGGTAGGTGAGGGGGGCACAGACTGTGGCCTGCAGGTAAGGAAAGGAAATACCCCCGAGATATTCATGGGCAGTTCTCTTCCTTCTATGTCCAAAGTGGTTGTCACCACTCTGCATCTCTAAGACCATCTGAGATGCTGGCAACACAGCTCTGACAGAAAATACATGGAAATTCCAAGTTTCTCAGTCCATGCAAGGTGTTAAGCACACCTAAGTAGCTGGACTTTGCCTGCCCTGCCTTTCTTGGTGCTCAGTCTCTGCTCTACCCTCCACACAAACACAAACCCAAGCCCTCCACACACAACACCTTTACACCAGGGAGTGCTTGTTGTAAAATGTGCTCTTTTTGGAATAGATCAGGTACAAGGCAGAGAAGGCATAGTTTTATGTGACAAGGGCTGCCAAGGTGTATGGGGTCTCCTAATGGTCCATTAGGCTGGTAGGAACTCCTGCACATTTCCACATCCCTCTGGTCTGTGTTGAAGACAGATGTCTATCAATAAAGTCTGCTGAAGATCACCCTGCATCCTTCAGAAACCAGATGTGTGAGAGCCAGATGTGGCAGTGGGTCCCTAACAACTGGAATAGTGCCATGTCACCTCTCACTCTGTTCTGAGCCAAGGGGACAAGCACAGGACAGGATGTGGAATGCTGCTTCCTACAGGACCAGGTTTTGTGATCCTGCCACTCCTGGTGTCGCTTTTCCTCCATGCCGCCACACAGCTCTGGCTGATTCAATGATCTCTCTCTTCTGTTACCAGGAAAGAGCAGCAATACTGTCCCCCTTCCTCCTCCTCCTCTGAGTTTTGGTGTACCATCCTGCCAGTTGCTCTGGCTCACCACTGACCCCTAACAGGCCCAGACACACCTGCTCCTCTAGAAAGGCACCTTTTTTTCTTTTTCTTTTCTTTTTTTTCCTTTGTGAAAACATTATGTTTCAGGAAACAGGAGGCAGACTGAGGTTCTTGTTGCTCCATGTTTGTCACTACTGAACCTGCCTTTACCTTTGAGCTCTTTCAAGCCCAGTTGTAAGGCAGCTCCCTGCTGGCAGCCCTCTTGCCTGGAGCTATTGCAATTTGAGTGAGCTGTCTTTTGAGATATTTTCCGACTGTGGTAACTAAATTAACAGGACACTGGCAAAGCCATAGCTGCTGTAGATCAGAGCACTGGTTGGAAGAATCAGTAACAAACCCTCTCCTGCAAAGAAGAAGACTCCCCTTCCTCTTGGGACTTTGTAAATGAGTGAGCAGGGAGCAGTTGATCTCACGGTTGGCACCTGAAATGAAGCGGATCTTTAAGGTCCTTGAACGACTGCCACCTGCTTTCCTCAAAACAAGATGCAGGAGGAAGCAAGGTGGGGGTGGGGCTGGCCAGGGCACCAGGGGATCCCCATCTTCAACACCATTTATCTGCTTGTTTCTTCAGTGCTGTGGGCCAGACCAAGCTGCCCACTGCTTTTCCCTGAAATAACTGGAGTTTGCTTCTGAAAAAGAAATGCCAGTGTAAAGTTTGCCTCACTCTCCTGTCTCCAAAAAGATGCTTAGCTCCTGGTTCTTTGTATTTTCTGATTTTTCATAAACTTTTTTTTTTGTGACAGGTGTTTCTTTTTCTCTTTTGAGAAGGGGAGAAGTAGAAAGGACTCCTGCCCTGTTCTTGCCCCCAGCAGCAGTGCCAGGGACTGAGCAGGGAACTGTGCCATCCCTTCTATTTCTGTAATCATCCTGGCAAGGCTCTAGGCTTGGATTAGGAGTTTACAGTTCTTCCCCATCCAGCTTTTCACATTAATTCATTCATTTTGTCATTAATAGATGGTGCGCACACCACTGGCAGTAGAGCTGATGAGTTCCAGATATGTGCAGATAGTTGGTTTTAGTTGTTTTTAAAAAAGCCCCCACCATTTGCCTTAAAAAGCCAATAAAAAATAAAGCCTTATGATGAGATATTTCTAAGTAAATAGGTCAGCAGAAATAGGTAACAAATGGATCTGAGGCTCTTAAGTCACTTCAGGAAATTATATTTCATCACAAATCATTTTTCCTTCAGCAGGGCAGAGGTGGAAGATGTTTCCAGGGTAAGGAAAATTTTTCTTTTTCATTAAACAGTGTGACCTTGGCTGGACACCAGACACCCACTAAAGTCACTCTGTCACTTCCCTCTTCATCTGGACAGGGGCAGAAAAATACACCAAAAGGCTTGTGGGTTAAGGACGAGGAGAGGTCACTCACTAATTATTGTCACAGGCAAAACACACTTGACTTGGGGAAAATTAATTTAATTTATTACCCAACAAATCAGACTAGGGAAACGGGTAATAAAACAGAACCTTAAAACACCTTAAGTTCACTTCCAAAGTTTTCTCCCTTCTCCTCACAGTGGTGCAGGTGCACAGGAATGGGGTTTGCAGTTGGTTCATCACTACTGCTCCTTCCTCCTCATGGGGAGGACTCCTCACACTCTCACTTTGGAAGTGTGGAGTCCCACAGGCTGAAGTTCTTTGTGAACTGCTCCAGTGTGGGTCCCCTCCCACACAGTGCAGCCCTTCAAGAACAGGCTGCTCCAGTGTGAGTCCCCATGGAGTCACAAGTCCTGCCAGCAAAGCTGCTTCAGCTTGGGCTCCTCTCTCCGTGAGGCCTCAGGTGCTGCCAGGAGCCTGCTCCAGCGTGGAGTCCTCATGAGGTCACAGCCTCCTCTCAGGCATCCCCCTGCTCCACTGTGGGGTCCTCCAGGGGCTGGAGGTGAATATCTGGTCCACCATGGGTGTCCTTGGGCTGCAGGGGAGTCTCTGTTCAGTACCTGTAGCACCTCCTCCTCCATCTCCTTTACTCATCCTGGTTTCTCTCACATATTCTCACTCCTCTTTCCTGGCTGCTGTTGCACAGCAGTTTTTTTTCCCCCTCTTAAAGATGTTATCCCAGAGGTTTTACCACCATCACTGATGAGCTCAGCTTTGACTAGGGGTGGGTCCATGCAGGCTGGCATTGGCTCCACTGGACACACAGGAAGCCTCTAGCATCTTCTCACAGAAGCCATTCCTGTAGCCCCCCATTACCAAAGCCTTGCCTACATAAACCCAATACAGTTACTTGTGTTACCATTAATCCTGAGAGTGAGCGATGTTTTGTTGATTCAAGGCCATTCACAATTCACTTTTCGTCTGAGATTTCATTTCAGGTAATCTTTTTACTGACAGTTCTGTGTCCAGCAGTAACACAAAAAGCTTTTCACATCATTCTCTACAGATCAGTGCATACATGCTGACGTAACAGACCTATAAAACATCATCTTCTTCCATTTTAATGCGAGAAAGAAAAGGCCAAGCTGTACTCAAAGTGTCAAATCACTTCCTGGCAGATTTAAGGCCAAGCAGCAGGCCTCTTCCACTCTTCAGACAAAAAGAAGAAATCAGGGTCAAACAGTAACTGAGTGTGGCCCCTCTCCTGGCCACACGCGCAGCCCAAAGCATGTGACAGGGCAGTGCAGCTTTGTGCAGACATTTGCAATATTGATACAAATAATGTGGCAAATTATCCTCCTCTAATGACAAAGTGAGGCTATTCTCACTTATGAGTCACCTGTTTTTTCACATATATATCCCCATGTGTTTGTTTTCTGTATTAGAGGAATAACAGCAAACCCGCTGGCCAGAAAGCTAAGTGCCTCAAAATAGCACTGAGATGGATCTGGCTTGCTCAGAGCCAGCTGCTCCTTCAGTTGTTCCCAGATACTTTTGATGAGCTGGAAAACACTGTGTCGCATCTAGGGGTATTAAAAAAGCAGCGCAGTTGTCTCCCACCAGGTCTGGTATCTGGATCCAGCCTGCAACAGCACGGTGGGCTGGGGGCATGGCACTTCGTCTTTCCTGCTTTCAGCTGCTTCATCCCAAAAATGTTTGCCTCGCTCAGCTCCTGAGAAGAAATTAAATACCACAGGGACCAGCTGGCATTCTCCCACTCCTCCATGGACACAGCGACTAGACAAGCAATTTATTTCATGTGCCTACGCCAGGACTGAATGAGGCTGCACAGCTGCTCTGTGCCATGGCTTGGCCCTCTCCACATCGTTGAAGCTCACCTTACCTTTGACTCCTGTTCAAAGAACAACTTTACAGGGACATGGAATAACTCTAGCGTGAGCCCAAGCCATGTGTGTAGGTCTGACCCTCTTCTCTCTTCAGTCCTTGCTTGGCCCTATGGAAAACTCTGACACAGGGATGCTCCTGCCCTCTGTTCGGACTTCTGGGAGGCTGTTGTTGGCTCCAGGATTCCCATGTACAGGGATCCCTGCACACCAGTTTCTCAGAATGGACCTTGGGACTACAATGAATCATGACTCTTGGGTGTCAGATCTTTTTCTATGAGGGAAGAGGGTCAAAAAAAGTCTTTGACTGGTGGATATTTTTTGCTGCTATGGCTGAGTCCTTAGTAAGTATTGACTAAGGCAAGCAAGCTGGAGGATTTTCAAAGGATTTTCCATTCAAATCAGTATGCAAAAGCTTTATTACCAGTCCCAATGCTGGAAAATCATGTCAGGCCCTATCAAAATCATGACAGTGGCTTAAATCATAAGTTTAAAAATAGATGTGTTAGCTTATTATTATTTGAATTATGGTTTCTGAATCATTAGGTTAAACTGGCATCAAGTTCTTGTGTTCCTCCATGTCTGAAGCTCTAAAAACACTCTAAAAATCTTAATAAACCCCCTGAGATCCTCTAATAGTCACATTTCTCTAGAATATGATCTTTGTTAAAAAAAAGCAACATACCCTGTCATAAGAACCCTGCTAAAGCCATGAGAACTGCCAACTTGTTTCTTCTCCTCAAGGGCTTAAAAGGTATATTTTATCTGCTCATGTCTGACAGCAAAAAATACAATGCTGTGACAAAGCAGCACAAAGGCCAGGTTTACTTTTAGAAGAAAGTAACACTTCCAATTATTTAGGTGTTGGCATAGAGCCCAGAGATGCTGCTGGTAACCCTGCTGTCAACAAACCTCCACAATCTACCATATTGTTTGCACACTGCTTAGGATCCCACCTTTTATTAGACCCAATGGATCAGAACCTGAAGTGCCTGTACTGATACTGGGTGAGCTGTGTTCAGTCCCAGAAGCAGCACAGCCCCTTGTAACAGAATCATGGAACAGCTTGGGTTGGAAAGCATCTTAAAGATCATGTAGTTCCAACTTCCCTGCCATGAGCAGGGGTGTTGCTATGGGCAGTGCTGCTTCTCTGCTGTGGGAAGGGGCACTTTCCACTAGATCAGGTCACTCAAAGCCCCTCACTGACCATCAAAGCAATGCCCAGGGATGCTGCCTTCACCACCAGAAGCCAAGCACTCTCCTTTATGGCACTCCTTGCCTGAGCCAATACAGTAACACAGTTTTAAGGAATCAGATCTGTATTTAACCAGAACAAGTGGCACTTGCTTCTGCTCCCTGTCACTCCTCATGGCCCTGAGCCACTCATACATGCCTTTCTTACAGTCAGCCCTGGAAACTATCCTTTCCTGTAGGACTGGACAAAAGTCCCATAGAGATACATCAGAGTGGAAGGGAGGGAAGGGAAGGAGGCTGTGGCTGAGGACAGAAAGGAGGAACAGAGACACACAGATGGTGAACTCCAAGCAGTGACTTTTTGAGTCTACTTGCAGCATTTACAGCTGTAAAGCCAAGAGAGCTGAATAAGACCCAGACAAGCCACCAGCTATGTCAGCATAGCAAAAACATAGTGACACTGGTGGATGCCTCAAAAGGAAAGAGAGAAAGCAGATTTAAGCTTGCTCTCAGACATGGAGCTCTGTCTCTCATGTGGCCATGGACACCCGTGCAGACATTGTACACCCTGGATACACATGCTGGCCAGCTTCTCTCTTACATCTGTCCCACTCCTGGGGGACTGGAGCCCTCCAGCAAAAGTTGCGATTTCAGCCCTTGCCTCCTGTTAGGTTATAGCTGGGTCACCCTGTGCTTTGGGTGTGTTGCCTTCTCCAGGCTGGATGTATCCCATTCAGAGTCCCTCAGGCAGCAGTCTCCCTGCCACCATCCCTCCTGACAAAGCACCCCTGAGGAAGGATGGCCTGGTGTTTGCAGTAGCTGCGGCGCTGTCCCCAGCAGATGTCAGGCTCACACCTCAGTCTTGAGGGGACATTTCAGGGCTGGGGCTGAACAACCAGGCTTACGGTTAACTCATCATCACCCAACTTTCCCACAAAGTGTGGACACATTAACGCATCCAGATGCACCAGGCACTTGCTGCTCCTTCATACCAGCCAACACTGGTGCTCAGGTGCTTGTTTATTTTTAACATAGCCCTTTTAGCAATTTAAAATAGACAGTCGGAGAGCAGGTTACCTTTCAAACATAGGTCTCTTGATCTGAGGCAAATCATGCACCCATTGCTGGCTACCTGGGGTTTGTGTGGGCAGAGATCAGAGACTTGCCACCAGGTTTGGTGAATGTGGGTGGAGCGGGCTGGTGAGGAGACTTCAACGGGTGCCGGCAGCTGGTGCAGCTAAAGCAAGGACCCCGGGGAGCTCAGAGATACAAGAAGGGCTGAGATGAGCTGCTGGGGGATGCAAGCACTGGAAAATAAGAAATGCTGAGAGAGCCAGCTGGGGGAGGTTAATAAAGCCTGCCTGTCAGGGGAACTATCTGACAGGCAGACAGCCAGAGGAGGGGAAAAAACAGCTCACTCGAGTCCACGGACCCATAACTGGGTTATGGAGCTATGTAATCCACTTAAGCTCTAAAACTGTCCTGCCCCCCTCCCCCAACCTTTACTCTCCTCTTCTGTACCTCTAATATTCAGAAGCATTTCCTCGAAGCTTTGCAGGAAGTCTTGACAGTGGTTCAATTTGATTAGCGCTAGCTGCGGAGTTTTCCCAGAGGACCTCGGGAAGTGCAGAGACACAAACCCCCGAGAAACCTGCAGGGTATCGACGAGCTCACGCTCCGTCTGCAGCACAGGAGGCACCTGCTCTGTAAGAGGGGCACGCACACCAGCAGAGACACAGGGGTGGGGTTTCTTTAACCTGCATTAGGAAATACATGTGGACACTTAATGCAGTTTATTCAAAACCAGCTGTCTTCTCCATTATATGTCATTTACCCTGAGAGAGATTAGAGAAGTGCAAGGCGCAAAAGGCCTCTTAGATCATCTAGCCCATCACCCCACAAATGAAGAATTAATCCCATTAAGGGTCACTGTTGGCTTTGGTGGCTTCAAGATTTGGTCCTAATTGCACAAACACAAAGCTATTACAAGACTGCAGTCTGACAGAGAAGCTTTCTTTTTTACAGGGTATATAATTTCGTTAATTAAAGAGGCTTATCTGCATGCTAATAATTAGAAAAATATTGTCCACTTCTATTCTCATTTCATTCTGATATCCTGGTGCGCTGGATATAAGCAGGAGGTGAGAATGTGCAAAGACGTGTGTGCACTGTGAGATCAACAATGAGCAGGCATATCAAAAAGACAGGTCCTTGCCCATGAGGGGATTATAATCTAATTTATTATACGGATTGCAGCAGCGCATTACAAGCAAAAAGAAAAAAACAACTTCATTGTATAGGAAGGATCAGGAATGTAGCATCAAACCCTGATCAAGAAGGGAGGGGTCCACACTGATTTTCACATGCTTTGGATCTGCAGCCTACAATAGCTGAACTCATTGCAGGCTAGATACACATTTTGTTTGCTCTCTAATTATTAATTTAGGAAGGACATTCAGTCAGGGAGGGGACTGGATGAGAAATGTCCCTGAGAGCTTTCTGGAAAAAATGAGCAAGAAGGGATTTATGGAATGAGAGGGATAGAGTGCAGAATGTTGTTTCCTGTAGCCAGGGTGCAGTGGGAAAGGGTGAGAGGGCCAGTAGGAAGAAGAGGACAAGGCTGAATGCACTGACAGTGTCAAGGATGCAACTGGTGATGGACCACAGGGTTGGAAAATGTGCAAAGAAGCCCTTTAAGAGATGATCAATATGGAAGCAAAATGCAAAACTCAAGGAAGGAATATGTAACTGGGGAATCAAGCTACCACTGCTGTTTCTTTCTCCTCCTGCATATTGCAGATAACAACTAAAAGCTCAAAATCTTTGCATATTGATTAAACTTATTATAAAACGACAGCAAGAGTAGGGACAAATTATCAAACTCAACTTGCATTTGCAAGTTTTTAGTGCATAAACACCCTGGTCATCTTCCTTGATTAAAAAAAAAAAAAGTATGCGACCATTGATCAATGCTAATGGCTTTCAATAAAGGCTGATTAAGTTATGCTCTAAGATTGGACAGAGCATGAGCCAAGTCCCAAGCATGCCCTAAAGCCAGTCTGAGGGGAAAAGAGAAAGGGAACTTACCCGTATAAAGCTACAGGGGATTATTTCACCTACTGCAATCTTTAATAAGACTATCAATCAGCCAGGAGGGATGTTTATCCCTGTCTCCCAACATATCACACAGAGGCATTCATTCCCCAGACATAAGCAAATAATGAATTGTTCTTTGAACCAAGAGGAAGATGAGGCCCATCTAGTCACCACCTCAATCAAAATGGAAAGCACCAAGCAAAAAAATATAACCCAAGGCAAGATGGGAGAGCAAAACAGATTAAATATATGTATAAATATTCATACATAATAAGAGATGGGATTGGAACAAAAGAATAAACCTTAACAAACCTAAAGAACAATCCAGTAGATTTCTTGGAGTTGCTAATGGGAGAGACACATAAATTGTTACTGGTGTCTTAACTTCTGCTGAACATCAGTGTACTGAGTTAAGCAAGCAGTGGGAGCCAAGACCCCAGAAATCAGAGCTGTCTCTGCTGCCTCACACTGCTTAAACTACTGAGACATTAAAGGAGACCCTCAGCTTTCTTTAAAAATAATGTTTAAAAATTGAAAAAGCATCTGTCCTTCATGGTTGCAGATAGAAGCTTGGAAAAACAAAACAACTGCACCCTAAAGGCAAGTGAAATGAACTCAAACCTTGTTATTTCAAAATACATGATTAGCTTAAACTCTCAGGATAGATCTCTGTGGGGACAGTCACAGTCTCTTGTTTTGTGAGTGCTTGGGATTGAGAAACAGGTGCTCAGGGGTGGGGACAGGAACATTTCCTTAAGCACAGCACTTAGACCAGGTAAGGAGAAAAGGCGAAGAAAAGATGGAGGCGAGAGACAGGAGAAAGAGACCTTTGTCTTGTTAAATACAGGTGACTGTGATATTTACAACATCCTTAATATTTGTTTTGGCTCTTTTCAGTCCCTTCTACACAGCAGTATACAACCCCCAAAGGGGATCATACTGCCGGAAAGATCTGTAGTAGCTTGTACCTATATGTGTGTGTGACTTCAGATCACTCTTCAGAAGCTTCTATATGCATTACATTCACTTCCATGCCAATTCTACAGCCACATTTGCAAAGATAATACCTTGACTTTGCCAATTGTGAAATTGTTGAAACTTTCATTTAAAGAATGGCGTATGAAGAAGCAAAGGATGGTATTTTTTAAGCAAAAATGGATTAAATGTGATGCAGCTATTGAGCTTTCTAGTGCTCACTATTTCAAACTGCAAAAAACAGTGGCCATTAGTGGTGCATTGCATATTACACTGGGAAAACGTGCTTGAGACTCAGACTGAGTTATTTTACTATTCAGTTCATTTTTGTTACTGATCTTTACTTTCTAATCATTCTAGCGCTAACATCTTCGTGTATAAATGGTCAGATCGATGGTTTGTATTCTGAAGTGACAAGCAACTATTTAAATCATCTTTACTCAAATGTTAATAAATCTTGTTTGTTCCCTTCTCCTTATGAAACGTGGTATGCATGAGAAGTAATTAAAAAGGGGGTCAGTGGAGGTGTGCACTTAGAAGGAATGCAGCTCTTGGTCCACACAAATTTAATACAGAGTCATTGAAGGAACAGAAAAGATAGTCACAACAATCTAAGGAAATCAGCAAGACAAGCTGTTGGGGAAAGTAATATATTTTCTTAGAATAGTTGATGCAATTAAGAAAATTATAGAGCTTTCAGGCACACAAACTCTTCTTATTGTCCTCCCTTCTCCTGCCCACAGTATCAGCCAGTTTAATAAAAGATATTGCAACTCCTCACAAGCCTTGCTTCATTTACAGAGAGATGAACTTGTGATCGGGTGAAAAAATGCGACAAGCAGGACTGGCCATGCGAGCAAAGCGGATCCTGAATTATTGAAAGGCAACCATGTGGCTGCCACCCGAGCAAACACAGAGGAACAATGAGAGAGGAAGTCAGAGGAGCAGTGTCTACGGTCATTTGTCTTTCAGCCCAGGTGCTTATCTTTCATTTGTATCCATGTTTATTAGTGGCTTAATGAAAGAGATTGTTGATGTACACAGTCTCACATGCATCGCCTCTGTGCATGAGCTCACTCTCCCTCATTTTCTGCTGTCTGTCATCTACGACCGGGGAAAATGACATGGAGAATTGGTTAGGATTTGGCCTGTCTTCCTATCCATGTCCAGGTTACACCTCAACATGATGCAAACTGATGGAGACCCACTAAACTCAGGTGGCTCTGCTGAGTTATGCCAGTGACGGATCCAACTTGTTTACTTATCAGCTGCTTATGTCTTACGTGATGAATTGGTCCTGTACTGACAGTTAATAAAAGATGTATTTATGTAAATGAAAGAGAGAGCTCATGCTCTCCAATGTTAAAAAGGATTGTTTTCTCCACAAAATATATTAGGTGAAAGACAGGTGTCATGTTTGTTTTGAAATATTGGGGCTTACTGGCATAAAAAACCACACAAGATTTATTTTTTTTTTTTGTACAACAAATGCAAACTTGTTATAAAGACAGAATTTTCATTTGGCGACAAAGCTGTTTTTGCAGGTTCTACTGGAAAGCATTCAGCTTGGAGAAGGCCTTGGATTCCCAAAAGCTTTTCTGCTGTGGGTTTTTTCCCTTCAAACATGTAAGTTCATCTAATAAAAGAGACTTTCCCACCTAAAAACCTCACCTCACTTACACCTTGAAACATTCATACCACTTCTATAACAGCTTATATCAGCTATTCACTAACGATGGTTTATTAGCAGCAAGTAGGGTCTAATATTCACCATTTTCAGATATGTGAGAATTGCATGTGTGTGTTGCAAATGCCTGAGAACATGCAAGATCAGCTTGTGTTCCTCCCCCAAAGGCGAACTATGAATCAGTCACACTATACAGCTGCAACATAACAATAACTATTGTCCTTTCATTTTCTGTGACAACTGGAACACAGACACTGAACAGTGGGACAATGGAGTTGTGTCAACATGCAGGAGGATTTCAGAGTGCTTACAGATATGAGTCATCCCAGTCTGTTATGGAACACTAAACCTTTGGCATTACAAGACTTCCTCAGTGGCTTGATTCTCTTTATTTTTGTCTTAATTGCTTCACCCCATCATTTCAGATGGTGTGAAAGGAATGCATTCAATGTTTGCAGAAAAAAGGGGCTCCCTCAGGACCATGGAGAATGGTCAGATTTCCTTAGGCTTCTCATTAGACTTATTAATTCTTACTCCCTGCCATACATACACACAAACTTGCACTTAAACATAAAATCTTCTACTTATGTTACAGATGAGAAAAATGTTGTCAAGATACAGCAGCAGAAAAGCCTTTGGGATTTGTTACAGGTATATACATTAACACAAGCATCTTCTCTGATTAAGTCTTTCCAATGTATTTAGTTTGATCTCTTCTATATATTCATTCATACTACTGCTTACTCTGTAGTGCCTCTTTTGTTACTATTAGGCACGTTTACATGATTATCTTCAACATCTTGTGTTTCTCCTCATAATTAAAAGAAATACTCATCTCCCTTCCCCAGCCTTTTGGGACTTGAATGAGAAAGTGTCGCCCTACTTCTTTTCCCCGTTGTTACTCTGGGTGCACAGTCGTCACCTCTAAATGCAGTTTAAGATCACTGATTCTGTATTTGGTAACAATATGGCAGAATCTGGCACACTGCACAGGGGTGAGGTCATTTGGTAAAGCAGGGAATCCATGGGGATCTGTGGCTGTCTCGTTTGTTATTAATCTGTTCCTCCCAGGAACTCTTTTGCTGTTTTAACTTTTAATCTAACGAATATTTTGAGTACCATTCCTTTTCTGGACAGATGATTTACTCCATTACCCTAAATATTGGTGCTACAGCCTCACAAGGACTTGTAGGGCTGGTGAGTGGGACTGTGCTTTCATTTGCAAGCTGTGTTTCTTGCCTGTTGGAGAGAACACATCCAGCTCTTTGTGGGCTTAATGGTGGTGAGAAACATTTGCAACATCAGTTGATTTGCACTGGAGTGCCCTTTCCCCTGTGTTGATAACACACAGATTCACCCTCCTACCCATTCACCTCCTGCACTGCTCGTCTGTCATACCCAGCTAATAAACTCGAGGCACCTCCTGCCCTGATCATGGCCTTGCATATTTTAGTCATTAGAGCCAGGCACTTGGCACACACTAGGGCTGTGGTGGAAGCTGATCATATAAGAAATGCAGGAATCATTCTGCAGCCAGTGCTGTCTAGATCCCCATCCCGCTTTTATTTGAGTCCCTGCCACGGAGAGTATTGAACTGGACTAATGCACGGCAGAAAGTAAATGCTTATTGAAGAACTGCTCAAGTTTTATCTAGCCACATATTAAATGATCTTGAATTTGGGGCAGAGATGGGCAAGGCAAGAAAAGAAAGCAGCAAATGATCTGTCTGACAGGGCTTTGGAGTCGAGCCGCAACAGTCAAGTCTCTGTGCTTATGTATGCGTGGTGTGGAGGGAGAGGGGGGTGCACAAAGGGAGGGGCAGCCAGGCAAGCGGAATATATCTGTATGAGCTAATCTGTTTCTCTTCTTTCCTCCTCCCCTCCACATCTCCCTTTTTCTGTCTCTCCCTCCCGGGAGATGACTCACACCTGCTCTGCCCTGATACTACCATTTCCCATCAGAAGCACACAGTGACACTGAAGTCACCCAAGCTGTTCTGTGTTAGATCCCTGCATTGCTTACATCTGCTCTTTGGTGTGCAGGATTCAAACGCTGTCATGGGCAGCATGCCTGTAACTCAGCACAGACTCATGCAATCCAGCCACCTGCCCGTGACACACTGATGTCTTGATGGCATCCTGGACTTCTGAGTGCTCCATCCTAGTGGGAGCACCATTTTAGGGTGGGTTGGTGAATCTTCTCTTTATCAGAGATATGGTCTTTATAAGGACTCAGGCAAAGCATTTATCAGTTGACATCAGGTCCGCAGATAGACAAATGACTTTTCAATTCTAAAGGTCTGAGTCATTTCATCTGCATCTGACCTTATTCCACCTACACCTCCCACCTTGGCTAAAACAGACTCTTTCACCTGCATATAAACAACCTCAGTGGTGTCCTCTAATGCTTTCTACACAGAATCCCAAAGTACTTTAAAAACATTAATGGATGAAGAGTCAGGACCTCACCATAATGTGGGTAACCATTATTTTAATTTATGTTTTAGGAAACTAAAGGCATAGAGATAATCAGTGCCTTCCCCAAGGCTGCATAACAAGTAGAGGCAGAATATTGGGAAGGAATGGAGCAACATGGTCCAGCACTGTATTTGAGAGTCAAAACCATTCTTTAGTTCAGTGAAAATGATGAGCAAGTATTTTGCATCTGTGAGTTCTGCAAAGTTTTGCATCTCTAAGTATCTCTGTGAGTTTAAGTTTCAAGGGAGTCTGTACATTTTAGGGACATTCAGTGATAATAATTGAATGTGGCCACATTTGTTGCTCAAAACAAGGCTACAGATTGAACAAACACTCAGGAAATCTCAGAGGCTTCTGGGTCCTGATGCCCACTGAAATATCACATTGGACAAACTGCACATTATTTTGAAAGTCACCAAGAAGGTATTGTTCACCCTTTTTATCCTGAAATTTGTTTTTCTTCTTTGTTGGGTACACATAAAACACTACACTGTGGTATCCAGAGGTGCTTACAGGTATTATCAAAGACAGGAAAGATGGTTTGACTTGAGCTGTCAGCAGCAAATTCTCTGTGTGCATAGATACTGCACTTATCCAGCGCACACTTCTACAGCAGACAGCTAGAATTATCTTAAGAATATGACAAATGAAGGCGTGGTGGTTTTCCCTACCTAGGAAGATATTTTCTTTCACATATGATCCTCGTACTGTGCTCTGACAGTTGCAAGCTGAAGGTTGATCTCCAAGAGAAGCCAGATCTAAGGTGTAAGCCTTTTGCAGTGGCAGCTAAAGTTTCTGGAAGAGGCTTCCTGGGAGCATGAGTGTCCCCTTCAACCTGAGCTGTCACTCCGGCTCTTAGGGAAACTGGTGGCCAAGCCAGCTGTCCAACACAGCATGTATGATCTAATTTTTGGAAGTACTAAGAACCTTTACTGACATAAACCCAGACTTGTAAACAATCAGGAGAAAGAGGAATTTCCTTTCTCCTCAGCACAAGAAAGGCAGCCATCCTTTTACAATTAAAATAATCATGAGCATATGTCTGACTTCTTGCATGAGGCAGTAAAATTAAATCCACCGTTATATTTCACTCTCGTTTTCTTTGGGAAACATAATCCTGAAATAGAGCCTTGCCCTTTCCCAGTGATAATTTTCCTGTTCTGTTATAGGAGAGATAGAACAACAGTTCAGCACAGGTTTCCAAGAGGGCTTTTACATCTCTACAGAGGGAAGGATGCATACTTTTCTTTCTAGAGATTTTTATCTCTGTTTGGTTCAGACACTCATTGTTCCAGATACTGGAAGTCCCAGTAAAAGGCCTCTTTTATATATACTCAAGTTTTTCTTCAAATTGACAGTCTCTCACTGAGGCCCTGGATTTATACTCTGCCTTCTTCTCTGCCTCTCCTGGATGTCTGTCTCCTTTCTATCACTTTGTTCAAGCTATCATGTACCTACTTCCTCAGCTTTCTACCCCCTAAAATGCTGCTTTGATTCATCTGTTTCCGCTTCAGCTTTCACTCTGGCATTGATCAGCAGAGACATTTGGGAACTACAAAATCTGCCCCATCCCTCCAGCTTAATACTGAGCACACTTAGTAGATGCATCTTACAGCCTGTCCTGGTTTTGCCTGGCATAGAGTTAATTTTCTTCCTAGTAGCTGCTACAGTGCTGTGATTTGGATTCAGTATGAGAATAATGTTCATAACACATGGATGCTTCAGTTGTTGCTAAGCAGTGCTTACCCTAAGTCAAGGACTTTTCAGTTTCCCATGCTCTGCCAGCGTGCAGGTGCACAAGAATCTGAAGTGTGATCACAGAGCACATACAGGAAAACCAAAGGATCAGCCCCACCCAGCATGGGCTTAGAAGGCAGGTCCTGCCTGACCAACCTGATCTCTTTTTGTGATCAGGTGACCCACCTGGTGGATGAGGGAAAGGCTGTGGATGTTGTCTACCTGGATTTCAGCAAAGCCTTTGACACCATCTCCCCACAGCACTCTCCTGGAAAAGCTGGCATCTACAGCTTGGACAGGTGCACCCTTCACTGAATTAAAAACTGGCTGGATGGCCAGACCCAGAGAGTAGTGGGAAATGCTGCTGCATCCAGTTGGCATCTGGTCACTAGTGGTGTCCCCCAGGGATCAGTGCTGGGCCCAGGCCTATTCAATACTTTTATTGATGATCTGGATGAAGGGATCAAGTCTACTCTTAGTAAATTCAGGGACAACACCAAGCTGGCTGTGAGTGTTGATCTGCTGATCTGTTGATCTGTAGGATAGGAAGGCTTTGCAGAGGATCTGGACAAGCTGGATTGATGGGCTGAGACCTACAGTGTGAGAGGTTCAACAAGACCAAGTGCCAGGTCCTGTACTTTGGCCACAACAACCCCAGGCAGTGCTACAGGCTCGGAACAGAGTGGCTGGAAAGCTGCCAGATGGAAGAAGACCTGGGGGTGCTGGTTGACAGCAGCTGAACATGAGCCAGTGTGTGCCCAGGTGGCCAAGAAGGCCAATGGCATCCTGGCCTGTGTCAGCAAGAGTGGCCAGTGGGACCAAGGCAGTGATTGCCCTGTGTACTCGGCACTGGTGAGGCCACACCTCAAATTTTGTGTCCAGTTCTGGGCCCCTCACTGACAAAGGACATTGAGGTGCTAGAGTGAGTCCAGAGAAGGGCAGTGGAGCTGGTGAAGGATCTGGAGTGCATTTCCTACAAGGAGCAGTTGAGGGAACTGGGGGTGTTTAGCCTGGAGAAGAGGAGACTCAGGAGTGACCGTATCACTCTCTAGAACTCCCTGAAAGGAGGCTGTAGCCAGGTGGAGGTCAGCCTCTTCTCCCAGGCAATCAAGGACGGGATGAGAGAACACAAACTGTGCCAGGGTAGGTTTAGGCTGGACATCAGGAACAATTTCTTCACAGAAAGGGTGGTTAGACATTGGAATGGGCTGCCCAGGGAGGTGGTAGAGTCACTGTCTCTGGAGGTGTTTAAGGAGAGACTGGACGTGGCACTCAGTGCCAGGGTCTAGTTGACATGGAGGTGTTTGATCATAGGTTGGATTCAATGATTTCAAATGTCTTTTCCAACCTAATTGATTCTGTGATTCTGTGATTCTGCAATCTGTGAGGGAGCATTGCTGGGACAGATGACCCAAACTGGCCCAAGGGATATTCCACACCACAGAACATCATGCTCAGTATATAAACTGGGGGGAGTTGGCCAGGAGGCACTGATGCCTGCTCAGGGATGGCCTAGGCATTGGTCAGCAGGTGGTGAGGAACTGCACCGTGCTTCACTTGTTTCTTTTGAGTTTTATTCCCCTCTCTCTCCATTTCATTACTATTGTTACTATTATCATTAGTAGAAGTTTTATATTTTATTTTGTTTCAATTATTAAAACGTTCTTATCTCAGCCTATGAGTGTTACTTTTTTCTGGTTCTTGTTCCCATGCCATTGCAAGGGAATGGGTGGTGAGTGAGAGGCTGTGTGATACACAGCACCATTTACTCAGCTGCTCCAAAACACAGTGGAGAAGCAGTCAGGCATCACCTCTCAGGGAGTAGTAGGGAGTATGACAGCCAGGAAAATAACCCTTTGTAGTCCTGGTTTACAAATCTCTTGTAGGTATTTTAAATCTGGATTGGCTTTTATCACGTTCCTGGGCTTCACAGGTTGTATCTCAGTAAAGAGAAACAAAGCCTTAAAGAACTGTTCCAGATACTACCTGCCGAGTGCTGGGATGGAAAACACTGGCCACATCTATACTTAGCTAACCCTCCGAGGTGCTCCCAAAAGCTCTTCCACACAGCCTGGGACCCCTTGTTCACATTTTGCTGATAAGCATCATGGCTCTGAGCTGGCCATGTACTACGTCCCCTTGCAGTCCATGGAACTGGGGGCCTCCAGGGAAGCATCCCACTCTCTTTCTTTATTTAAAAGGTCAGTCACTTGATGGCATCCAAGGCCCCTGGGAGAGGTGGAGGCTGGCAGTGCAAGTCTGGGTGACTGCAGCAGACTTACTGTGTGCTGGCATGTACTTCAAGGCATATCCCCCTGTCCTAACTTTGACCCTCCTGCTACCAGCCATGGAGGTACTCAGTGCATAACCACAGAGCTGTAACACACAGCTGGGCATTGTTTTTCAGCTGTTCCACAGGGCTCTGTTGTCTCTGCTCTATGTAAGTCTAGAAAGCACTGTTTTGCTTTGCTGTGGCTCTGAAATTCTACTGTGCAGCAGCAAGACAGCCCACCTTGCTGCCTGATCTGACATGGCCAGATTTTACTGTCCACCTGCTCCACACACACACTGACACATGATCAGCCCCTCTAAACTTCTAATTAAATGTGGCTGATTAACATTTAAATGCCAGCACAAAAGCCTCTATTGACCTGCGCTTACACTGATCAGTCTTTCCAAGAAAACTAAAACTCCAGCTGGTGGACGATGGAGCCTGGCCTCTGAAGATTGATTTCTGATGCTCTACCATGTCTTTTTTGGATTAACACCTTTGGACAGTGTCCCTGTGGCTCAGGTGGATAGCAGGACTGCACCTGCTCCCTCTTGGAGGAACCAAGAATGAAAGAGCTTGTTTAGAAAACGTAGAGAGAAAAGTCCTCAACTTGTCTGCGATCATGGGATGGCTGAAAAATAAGGGTTTCAGTGCTGGTAGGAAAAAAGTATTAAAGGGGCAGGCTTGTGCTTTCTACTGAGTAATTATCTTGCTTTGGTCTTATGGGGCTAACATAGGAAGGAAAGCTCTGATGCCTAGATTGTGGAATGCACTGACCTTGTCTAAAGACCTTGTGCTTTCTGACCACCAGTACCTGAGACTTCCTCTAGGAAATCCACAATTTTTTATCTGCATTTGCACCTGTTAACCTTTCTAGATCACCGCATTGCCTTCATTTGCAGGCTGCTTATCGTATCAGCTAGCAGCTGTGGCCAAGTGATCCTTACAGCAGGACTCGAGACACAAGTCACTGAACAAACACAATGCATCAAATGTGTACACATGGCCCTTACCTTTCAAAGCTGATCCATTAGTATATGTTTCCTCTGGAAGTTTTACTTCAGAGAATGGCAGCCTGCAGTGGCTGAAAACGTTAGGACTTCCTAGGAGATGAACCAAGCAGAAAACACAGACTATCTGCAGTCTGTTGTAGAAATCCACAGTTTGTCCACAGGTTGGAGAGTGTCTGCTGCTCTGGCCTTCCCATCTCAGGAGCGGACACAGCAGAGCTGGAAAAAGTTCAGAGAGAGATAATGAGGTTGTATGGGAAAGCTTACATACAAGGGATGACTAAGTCATCTTTAGCTTGGAAATGAGACATCTGATAGGACTGTAGAGTAGCAAGTGGCATGAAGGTGGTAGACAGACACTGACTGTGACATGTCTTTTCTCAAACAAGAACCTTGAGCACCAAATGAAGCCAGTAGGTAGATGGTTCAAAAAAAACCCCACAGGAGGTACTTCTCTTCAAACACACAGCTGAACTGGGGAACTCCTTACCACAAGGTCTGCAGTGACCATAGTTACATT
Organism: Orthonyx spaldingii; assembly: GCA_013397795.1. Lineage (NCBI taxonomy): Eukaryota > Metazoa > Chordata > Aves > Passeriformes > Orthonychidae > Orthonyx > Orthonyx spaldingii. The sequence goes on along the minus strand of VZTJ01000638.1, from coordinate 970,463 downwards.
TGCAGAGTGGCTGGACAAACTCCTGCATAACAAAATTCATGTGGACAGAAATGAGAACTGATTCAGGAAATCCCTGAGTTGGAAACAGAGCTGAAGGTATAGTCAGAGGTAGTGCTATACATACACCCTCTGTTCTGACGCATTTCTTCAGGTACTTGTTTTAGCCAACATTGCTCTACGCCAGTACTGTTGCTCTGACATTCCTCTGTCACATATGGGCCTCCCAAATGGAGACCATCAGCTGCCACTCTACTACCTGCACCTTTCCCTGCATCAGGCAATACGTGAGAAAGAGCCTGATGGATTTAAGAGCATCATTTTCAGAAGCAGAAAGAAGATGAAGGGAATGGCTACCCAGTACAATGCAGGGCAGTATGCAGAAACTAAAATATTGCTTAAGATATGGCTCACATACAGGAAGAGACAGAACTGAGCAGCACCAAGCAAGCCCTTGCAACCATCACTATCCACCTCCACAAGACTTTAAAAACAAAAAAGGAAAAAAAACCTTTTATTGGAAAGGAAGAGGATAAGCATCCATATCACAGAAAAGCACATGGTTTATTTGGAGCAATTTTAGTTACAGCTCCATGGGAGAAACCAAGACCTGGAAGCCTATGGAAAGAAATCTACAGCTCGATAGAAGAATCCCTGCAGCTGGGAAAGCCAGCCTGCGATAAAACCCTTGGGTATCCCATGTTTTGGTACTTTGGAGGGGCTGAAAGGAGACTGGATCAACAGCGTTTGCATCATATTTGCATTGTATTAATTTATCTGTCTTCCTCTGGTGGCCTGTCTGGGCAAAATATAGGAATTCTCTCCCCACTTTTCATACCTTAATTGTCTGTAAAATGAGAGAAGAATTAACACTGCCTGTAACCAGCGGCTCAATGCAGGCAACCCATGTTGTCATGCCTACCTGCACTGAATTTTCTGTTACCTGGCCGGTGTGTTTTCCACACACGCTCTCAGGGTTAAACTGATCTCTGGAATCAGGAGGGGGATGTCTTCCACTGGTCTGACTGCTTAGAACCACCTGGTGTGGGGTGTTTGGTTTTTTGCGCATAAGTTTTCTTTCAGCATTCTCATTTTGGTTAAAAGGTTATTTGGTTTTTAACAAATGCCCTACTGTATCAGCAATCAAGCATATTATTGGTGGTGAGCTGTCTCCCTGTCCCCTTCCATGGAATGTTTTAACATGCTTTTTATCTTATAATAGATTGTGAGTTTATTGTAGGGGTATAGAGATTTATGTGATCGTTGTGAGCAGAGCAGATCATAGAATTACAAAATCACAGAATCACAGAATGGGCTGGGTTCAAAGGGACCTTCAGGATCATCTCATTCCAACTCTCCTTCATGAGCAGGGACATCTTCCACTAGACTGGGTTGTTCAGACACCCATCCAACCTGGCCTTAAAATGTTCTATAAAATGTTCTGTAAAACCTCCTGAACTAGTCCTCTAAGGCATGGTGGTCCTTTCCCAGGTGTGTTGCTGGGAGTACAGATACCCTTCTCACATCCAGCCACATCCTGCCATGTGTGACACAAGTCTCAAAACCTTCTTCTATGATAAATAAGATGGCTATAACCAGAAATGGAGAAAAAAAGAGATAATTTTAAAACTACAAGGTCCAAGTCTTCTTCCCCGTTTGCTGAGAAAAGAGGCAGTATACCCTAACTTTGCAATTTCTTCTAAACAACAACAACTGCCATTCCTGGAGCTGTGTTTGGCATCCACCTCGTGCTTCTTTTCCACCACTAGAATTCACTCCTTTCCCTTTGATTTTTCCATTATCTCCCAAGTATTCTGCCTGCTCTGATCACTCTTTCAGTTGAAGGCTGTGACTTTACTTCCTGAGATTCAAACAGGCTGCCACCTCTCATCAATAACAATTTCCCTTTTTTCCCCTCCAGAAAGAATCGCCTCTCTGGCAGACAAAGGAAAGCACCTCTCACATAAAAGTGGAGCAGAACTAATGTATTTACTGTATTTGCCTATTTTATTATTCCTTGGAGATGTATTAGTTTAACAGGTTTATTTATGGTACGTGAAAAGTTAAATATTCCTTTGTCCTTGGGATTTACATAAACTGGTGCAGTGTGAGATTCTGGGGTTTTAATGAGGTATTTGTCAAAATACTCTCCCTGGCAGATTTTTTTTAATACCTTTGAGACCATAAAGGATCACTTTACTACAATACTCTGCTTCTATCAGAGCCTGTGTGAGTGGCTTGTAATATCCTGTGGTTGTATTCCCTCTAGATGTCTGACTTCCCTTTCAGAGCAGTAAGAGGCGAGAGGAGCAGAGCCTGGAGGATGCCTGCCAGAACCTCCCCCGAGCCAGGACTGAGTGGGGCAGCACAAGCTCCATGCATCCTGCCCAGGCCCTTGGGTCAGATCAGGGGTCCTGCAGAGCCCACCCAATGGCCACGGGCCCGCACACCTGGAGTTAAGACACACACCAGGCTTCATCCAAGCTGTTAGCATAAATTCCTACAAACCAAGGTGTCTTCCTTAGTGGACCTTAACATCAAAAAATATCTGGAAGAAAGATCTGGTATGTAGTTTTGCTCTTGATGCCGTTTTGGTTTTTTCCTTTTTTCTTTTATATATTCTCTGTATCCTTTACACATATATTTGTAGCTTTGTCGCTTCCTATTGTAACTTAGCTTCAGCATTTTCCTAGGCAGGAAGATAAAACAAATTCCAGAGCCCCTGTCCTATCTTAGTTCTCCTTGGCTACTAAAGTTGAAAACAGCTCTTTGAGACACATTTTCATAACCAAACCAGTACCAAGGGGGGACTCCAGAGAAGGGTTGAACCAGAAGGGGTAATTACTTCACTACTTGTGCTCCTAATTGGTGCTTTTTGTCAATTATGCTAATTTACCAAACCTATAAAACTGTATGTACCCCTGTGTGGGTGGGCTTTTGTGGACACTCTTCCATAACTGCCCCTGGAGGCCTCCAATTAAAGATCCACCTTTATATCACCTCCTACACTAAAAACTACCTTGAGTTTCATTTCCAGATTGGGAAAAAGGCAACACTGTGAGGAAAGAGCAGCCAGCACGTGATCTCCCAGGCTTTCAGCACAGGGCAGCCCTTATCTTTACCACAAGGATATTGTCCATAACAGCTGGACTTTACCATAAGGTCTGTACCCCAGGAGCTGGGTCAGACCCACCACTTCCATGGATTTCAGTGCTGGCCCCAGGAAGCACAGCACCCCTCCTGAACTAGCGTGGCAGCAATGCCCCAGTTGGACAAGACATGGGCTCCAGGTGGAGTCGGATAGATGACCCATCCCTCATCAGGTCCAGGAAGATGCACCATACTTGCCAAAGCCGGAACAACCCCAGTCTCCCCTGCTACCCAAAAAAAAAAAAAAGACCACATCCCAAAGCCTACATCCCACCAGGCCATAGCTGGTAGAAAGTCCAAAGGGAAGGGTTACCTCTGCTGGGACATGGCCAGGGCTGGAGAAACAAAAAGGGTGTAGGAAACAGGCTCTGTCCTAAGCCTGCAGCTGGAAGGGAGAGGGAAATGGGAGGAAAATGGGAGTGGGTTATGTAAGTGGTGCCAGTCCCTCTGCTTAAGGACACTGATGGAGATGGAAGGAAGGAGACAATTATGTAACAGCATTATTTACAGGTCTGATAAAATCCTTCACAACTTCTGCACATCCTTTATTGTGCAAAGCAAGCCAGACAAGGAGTGAAAATTACAGCTAGTTAAGGATAACTTCATTAATTCATTTTTACTTCAGTAATTTTTCTGCAAATTAGAGAACCCAGAAAGTTCTTTAAAAAAAAGAAAAAGAAGAAAAGAAAAAGAAAAACCAAAGTAAACAAAAAAAACCCCAAACCCCAAACAACAAGGAAATAAAGATGCAGAAAAGAAACTAATCCCTAAATATCAACTCAGTAGAGTGAAATCAATATTTACCTCAAAACATGCTAGCAATAACATACTATGTATAAACACATCCTCATTCTTTCTCAGTCTGTGTGGGTGTTGATCTCAGGCTATGGCTCACTAGCATAACATGAGTAGTTTTGAACACTGGCTGATCCCAGGAAGAGATCATGCAGGCTCAGCTTGCACAAGTCAGTTCTGAATCACATCAAATCTCCATGCATTGGTGACTGGTACAGAAGCCTTAGGTACAGACTATTTCCAGTTTGAAGCAATCCCTAAGACATGCAGAAAAAGGCTGCACAGGCAAGAGATATGGTTGGGATGTCTAGTTGCTTTTTGTGTCTTTTTTCACACCGGCGTGTAGAGAAATCATTGCACAGGACTTTGACAATGATGAAGCTGTGTTAAGGTCCTTCCTTTGGCATGGTTTTATTATCTTGTATCTATGGGTTCTTTTCCAGCAAAATGATCGAGAGCCCAGAGCAGATGGTCAGACTTTCCACTGGGCTTTAATGGGCTTTCGATCAAGACCCACAAGATCAATTCTATGAAGTTTTAACTAATTCTGAGTACCTTCAGTTCTCATTGAAATTATAGTAGTCAGCATCTCCAGAGGTATCTTACAGACTGGGGCTCTAGATCCACTATGACATGCAGTGAGAAATTTATTTGTTTTCCAGGTTACTTTTCCAAGGTCATCTGAATAACATGTAACTGAATGGATAAGAGAGGCCATCTCTACAGACACAAATGCCTCCTTAGCATCCTGTTGGCAAGAGAGGCAGGATTGACCATCAGTGTCACAGTGACAGACAACCAAAAAAAACCCATCAGGTGCAGTACTCCAGAGTCAGGTTTCTATTTACTGTAGGGCTGTTACAGGTCCTAAAATATTCATTCATTTTTTAATAGGTTATCTGTTCAGCTTAAAAAAAAAGAGGGTGCAATTCTCTGAAACTAAATAAACACATTTGTTGAATGGAAGCTTTAAATTTCAGAGTGCATAGAGAGCTTTAAAAGCTGAAGTGTATCATGCATTATTTATCACCACTTATAAATTTTAAGTAATCTGCTAAGAGTTTTTACCTAACACTTACTTTTCAGTGTCCAAAACACACTTGCTGTGTGTACAGTTAGTGAGACTTTCAGTGGGGCAAAGGAATAAATCTGACTGTAGCCGTGGTCTTCCAATCATCCAGGCTCCCACTGGCCATCACTGTAACGGAGGTACAGTGCTTCTTACAACAATTACACCCTTTCCATCTGGGAGGGATGCAACCTGAAAGCAAGATAGGTCTAAGCTACCCCCTTACATGTGCCTGCTACAGTCAAAAGAGGTGAACAAAGCATCTTTTGAGAGTAGCTCACTCCATCCGAGGAGAAATAGGTTAAATTATTTGGGGCAGAGGGGATGACATGGGGATGCAATGCTCTCCCACCTCTTTCAGCTGATTGTAGGGGAAGCCTGGACAACTAATTTACTTTCCCCTCATTTTTTTTAGGAAAGATTTGATCGTTTATAGTCCAGTCTAAGTGATATTCTTAGCAAAGATATATGCAGAAGAACTATAGTACACAGGGCCTTCATATATCTACATTCTAGGAGTGGGTTACTGGGATGGCATTTATCCAGAGATACTAAAGCTCCCAGGCCTCCCTGCTTCACCTCAGACAATGTGCAAATTGGGCTGATTAATTGAGACAAAGGACTTCTGCCCTGGACTTGGGCTTTTGCACATTCTTCCAGTCTTCTTCACATTGTTAAATGCTTTTTCCCAGTGCTCATCTAATCCACGGGCTGCCACTTTGTCTCTGAGGGAGTGCAAATGTGAAGCTGCTCAGACTCACAGGGAGCTGCGCTGCCTTCCTCGGCTGCAGGCCAGCGCTGACGTTCCCAGATTTGCCTTCTTTGCTCAAGGGGGAAGGCTGGAGCCATGTGTTGTGGAGCCATGTGCTAGGTGCAGTAAGTGGATACCTTAGGGGATTAAGAGCAGACACAGTGGGGAAAAAAGGTACGATCACGCATATCCTCACATCTTCCCAGCTGCGTTTCTGCACGTGGCCTGACAGAGTGAGAGACTTGACTGCAATAAAGCAGAGCTGTGACTGTGTGAATAACTGTACCAACAACCACACCAGATTAGACAAAAGCTTCAGTGGTGAGGGGTTTAGCTTGCAAAAAAGGCAAAAGCAGTGCCTAGGAGTTAGCTACTTCCATCCTCTATCCTCTTCGGTTGTCCATTTAATCCTCAGAAATGTAAAGAACGTTATCTCCACAACTAAGTTTAAGAAATGAAGATAATCTCTTCCTCTCTCATGTGTTCAGTCCCTGCTATTTCTTCAGTCAAAGATGTGAAAACGAGCTTGAACTGCTGAGGAGAGAAGCAGCTGCGCAGATGTCAGAGCTTCTCCGAGGACATTTCCCAACAGGCCTGGAAAAGGATTACACTGTAGCTGGTAACAGTAGGGGATGTTGATTTTCAAATCCCTTTTATTCAGCATTTGTGTCAGCGTTTTCATGCGTGTTACCTCTGGGCTGAGCCAAACATAAATCTGTTCTTACCAGTCTTCTCATTAGCATGCATGAAACAAACATTAGCAGAGAGGGCATCGGCACCGAGCGATAGCAATCCATTTCTATCGCTTTGGGAGGCAGACAGGAGGTGGGGAGCAGTGGAGTCTGACACATGGGCCTGGCAAGGCTGCTGCTGAAACCTGTCCATGGTGCAGTGTCAGGTTGCTGCCTGCAAGGTGGGGCATGAGACATACAGGGAGTCAGAAGCAGGTATAGTACCAGAGTTTTAGTCTCAGAAAACAGAGGAGATCATTATTCATTGGTGAAAGAAAAATTCTCTCATGCTAGGTTTGTCATCTGTTTTTACATCCACAGCCAGAGACAAAATGATGTGGTTTTTAAATTTCTCAGTCACTGCCTCAAACCAGGCTCACAGGAAGAAGGTCCCAGGTTTCTTTTAGCATTTTGATGATGGATGACTTAAGTATTTAAACTACACAGACGTCCTACAGCCTCAAAAGCAGGAGGGATCACCAGCAAAACACAGAATATTAAAGATTGTTAAGGTTTTCTTCTGTGCAAAACCCACTATGCTGAACAAATGTTGCTTCATAATATAGATATATCTTTCCTGTGAGCACATGTGAGCACATGCTCTGTGTTAGGAGTCATGCTGAAGAACAAGCATTTTGTACATCCCTGTAATCGTGGTGGCTGGACTTTCTCCTTTCATGCAGCAAAGCTACAGCACACAAGGCATTGTACCAGACTCCACAGCAGATTCCATATCGCTAATAACATTGGAAGGCTGAGAAACTGGTGTCTATCAACAACATCCCTTGTGTTAAATTAATGACACGTACCAGAAGCAATGTAGGAAGATTGTTATTTTGGTCCCATCTGGGTCCTGTGCTAGGGAAGCAAGAAATGATGGCATTTTTTGGGAGAAACATTTGATTATCCAGTCAACCTCTTTTTTTTTTTTTTTTTTTTTAATAAGTCACAGCATCAAGCTCTGGTTGCTTTCCAATTCTTCTCCAGCCCTTTCGGAAAAGCTCTAGTGAAGAAGCAAAGAATATTGCAAAGAGCATTGCCTTGGCATGGAAAAGGAAGTGTTTTCCTACACAGCTGACCTGAGCATATGGAAGTGGAAGGACTGTATCTCCATTCTTTAGTGAAGTAAGAGTTTGTACATAGGTGGAAAATGCTTCAGATGCAGCACCTCAACCCAAAGGTGTCTCTCAGCTTGTCTGGAGGATCAATGCAAAGCCTTCTACCTGAATTGCAATGACTTCGAAACTCCAGGAATCTTGGAAAGAGATGATATAACAGGATGCTTGGGCATCCCTATTTATCCCTTCTTGTGTTGTAGGCTCCACTGAAGCACTCTATTAGGATCTACCAAATACTTGTGCCTGTGATGAACACTGAGTCCCGTAGAGGTGTGATGGCTGTCATTTAAGTTTCCTGCTCCCACAGGCAATGTTTGAGTCTTTCTCCAGGGTACTGTCATACCCATTTACCCAACAGTAAAGTACCTTAAAATTCAGAATGCATTTTTAAAAGCAGCCAGGTGTAACACTAGATAAATATGTCCCATGGTGTTACTGTCTGCAGAAACTTGTCCATCTTACCACACTGAGCCAACAGCTTTGTATTGCTTATTTAACCACACTTCTATAATGGGGATGCACCACAATCCTCCCACAACTTTTTTTTCAGCCAAATCACCAGCATTTAACTCCCCTCTGTCCACACCTTGAGCACATAGCCCTACTCTTCCATGCCTGAGCAGATTCTCATTTACCTTACACTCACAATGCTGAGTTCTTCTAGCACAGCTATCCCATATTTGGTGGGAACAAGCTTGCCTTATCACTTCCCAACAGCATCTCTGGACAAATACAGGTCCTCAGGCTGTCTGTTCAGGTTGCTCATCACCCTACCAGCATCACATGTGATTTTTCTTTTTCTACATCATGTGCAATATTCCCACTCTCCTCAGAGATTCAGGGAACTTGGTGGTTCTGGTATGGATGCAGGTGTCATGGTTCTGCTCCCTTTCCCTCAGAGTCTGTGGATGGCACTGGAGGAGACCTCCAGGCACCGAATGTTTTCCCTCTCATCTTGTTCCCTGGCTGAAAAAGCACAACATCAACCTGCTATGACTTCACCTACGTCAGTTTTAGGGTTTTTTCCTGAAAGATGTTAAAAGTGCCTTACAGTGTGTATTTTGTGTTATCTAGTATTATTCTAGTTATGGGATCTCTTACTCTAGGAAATTACCCAACATCCCAAGGAAAGCTGCTTTATGGCAGAGCTGGACACATCTGGATTTCAACAGTTAAAGGTATCTACTGCTGGGTTAGTAGTAGGAAACTTCAATCTCTCTTTCTTTCCTTCATTACAGGTAAGTGATCTAGATGTACATCGCATGCCACTACTCTTATTGTACTTTTCTGGCTTCCAAACACTGAGGCATCATCAGACTGTTGAAACTACCACTTTCCAGTTACCTAACTGGTCAATAAGGTCTGCTTGTATTTCTCTTATGAATTATTCTCCTCCTTGTACAATGAATACATTCACTGTTTAGGACACATTGACACTGAGACTCCAACACCATTTTGTTTTAAAGAACTGAGCTAGATGCTGAGATAATTCAGACTCTCTGTGGGAAGGTGCATTCAGAACACAGCCTTTCAGAAAAGGCAACACAGGAGTGCTGTCTTGGTTTCAGTTGCCCCAAAAGCAGGCTGCTGACAAAAAGGGCACCCTCAGCCTTATTTTCTTTTTCCAGTTCCATCCCTTGTTCTGTACAAGTGTTCATGAGGCACAAGGAAGCTGGATCACAGGGCTGACACAGCCGAAAATCAACCCGGCCAAACACAAAAACTGGTTGTATAAGTGGCACAGGGAATGAAATGTGCTGCCAGGGTGGAGTGAAGGGAGGAAAGACTTCCAGACTCTACTTTGGTCAGCTTCACCAATTAGGAAACCACAGCCTGACAGGAAACCACCCAAAGGAACTAACAGGAAATACTGTGGGCAACCTCCCAAAGGACTAATAGGAAATGCTGTGATTAAAGGATTTTTACTAGGCTTTAGCACCAAAGCAGAAGGAGGAAAAGAGGGCTTTTATCAAATGATTAAAAGCACATCTCAAGAGTAGCCTCTGCTCCCTTCCCTACCTGAGAAGGGAGTCTGGGTGCCTCACACCATAGTGAATATCCTAAGTATTGGCTACATCTGCCTATGAGAGCAAAGGCATGGCCTCATTCAGCTGCACTGTGTTACCCCTGTGTGATTTAGACACCCCTGCCAGGTCAGGCATCTTCAAGGAGGCAGCCTTTCTTCATCACTTGCAGTGCCAGTACAGGGCCGAGGTTTGGAAGGCATTGAGCAGCTCACTGGCTTTGAGTTGCTGTACTGAACAGCAGAGGTTTGATGTTTTACTGATACCTCCACAACTACGGTGAGTGTAAGGTTAGTGAGAAACATCTGTAGGATATGAGTGGTGTGCTTAGGCATTGATAGTCTGCTTGCTCTGCTGAGATTTTTTTTATATTATTTAACTCTACTTTTGGTTTTTAAATCTGGAAATGTTTGGCTAATATGTGTAGAACCTAGCAACTGAAGATGAATATGATGCATGCCAAGAAAGATCTAAATTCCTCACCTATTACAATTTTATAATTCTAGTCTTGGCACACATGTATGCACAGATCTTTTCATTGGGGGAGAGAAAAATAAATTCTTAATTAAACAAGAAACATTCCTAGCTTGGTTTGCATTGGATTTCTGGGTTTCCTTTTCTAGTTGACTCTTTTTTCTGTTTCCTAGGTTTTAGTGAAATATCAATATGCTTGCCATGGAATGTATGAGTCTTTCTTCAGAGAAAAATTAATAACCTTCTGTTAATCAAAACAGAAACAAAAATATCTCTCTCATATTAATGTTTGTAATCTACCTTTAAAAATACATCAGTGCCCTCCCACGTACACTTCCTCCTGATTCTAAATAAATTGCTGGTGCTAACAGTGCCATCTCTTGCATGAAACCTAAAATGGAGTTTCTGACCATTTACAGTCATTGATTCCTGTAGGACTCTTATAAAGCACTGGCACTACAAATCTACACCTTTCACTTCAATGTGTTATGAAGTTATTTGTCAGCTTTTATCTGAAGTTTTATAGTCTTAAAACTGCTGAGTAAGTGTTCTGCTTTGGAAGTATCCATGCTGCAAGGTGAGCAACATGGCTTCCTATAGAACCTCAGGGAGAATTTTGGACTGGGGAAAGATGGCATTCCATAGACAAGAATTAGGTACTACAAATATCTTCTGAGGAATAGAAGGGCTATTGCTGCTTGCAACTGATGAACTGCTGCTAAACCAGAGATCTTATTTTAAAATAAACTCCTGTAATTATAATGAAAGGTGAGTGGAAGTGAAAACAATACGTAAAGAAATGTTACTAAACTGGGAACTGCCTGGGCTGATGTGTTAGTGGCTGGGAGGACTCATTGAGAGAATAGCCTTCTCCTAAGAGCTGTGCATGCTCGAGCAATAAGCCATCGATGTCCTTTTTGTCTGGAAATATTAGCTAACAACACAAGATGTCAATATTGGAACTGGCAGGCAAAATCGATGTCTGGCTCTGTGCTTTAGCTGCCACACCGTGTGGCTTGCCACTGAGCTGATCTGGATCCTGTGTAGGAGGATGCTGTGCCTAGGTGGGGGTAAAACAGCTCAAACTTTACCCTATTTGCAAAAGTTACCAGCTATGCATAGAGAAGGGTGCTTTTGGTGCTGAAGAATGCTGAGACCAGCCTGACTCATCAACCCCAAAGCTAAACACTCTGAGGGAGAACAATGTTTCCTGACAGGAGCTGGCACTGGCTCTGGTGAGCGTGTGGCAAACCTGATCAAGGAGCCAACGAGTGATAGTATTGATAACTTATCAAAACCTGCTGAGCTTCCATAGCACCACAGATGGCCTGGAGACAAAACTGATCATCACTTTGCACTACAAGAGCCCAGTCCCACTTTTTAACAGTAGGGTCTTCTCACGTACCCCTCCTCAGAGTGCGTGTGGAGGCTCCTGCAGTACATGGAGTTGTCCCTCAAGGTTACTCCTCAGTGAGATTTGCCCACTGTCATTGGTATGGGCGAGTGATAGCAATCTCTAATAATTATTTTGCTTCCACAAATAGTGCACTATACAAGCACTTTGAGCTATCCTATACTTCGTAGTAAATAATTCTGATGAATATCTTTTGGTCTAATCATTATCATGAATTTAAATCAATAATTTATGTTATTTATGTAAACATATTTGGGGTGCTATCCTTACTCCTGCAGGACAAAGTCATAGAAAGGATCAATTACACCTCTCTAATGCTTTAGACAGAAAATGTCAACCAAGTCTTGGACTATGATTGCATTCAGCTGCATCACAGACTCATCCCTGAGAAGTAGTTTAGAAAGCAAGGGGATCTTTTCTGCAGTTCATGATTCAATGGGATGGTGTCCCTGATAAGATTTCTCTGAAGCTTCCATTCTGCCCTTGACACCCCATAAGGATGTGGGTGCTGCAGTGCTTAGCTGTTGCAGCCCTTAGAGCCCAGGTTCCTGGCTTAGACTCCCTGTGCAGTGTCTGGGGGAAGATAAATGGCACAGAAAGAGACCTACAGAAACCTGCTCATTAAGCAAGGGCACAGGTCAGGGTCAGCTGGCAACTGGCAAAACCCAAGCAACTGGGAAGTGCTGGGCTGAGCAAGTCCTTGTCCCTGCCCACACAGTCATTACACATGGTGAGGCCCATATGCTTCTCTAGGACTTGCTGCTCTGAGAGTGGGAATTGACTGTGTGGGAATAACAGCAGGAATACTGTGTTGTGGAGCTTGCTGCTGCCTCAATACTGAGCGTGGAACTTCTGCAGGCATGTTGGTTTAAGGGCTGGACTGGTTTGTCTCAGTCAGGAAACAAAAAGACAAGGGTAGGAGAGAGTTCAAGAGAAATGCAAACAGTTCCTCCATGGCCCCAGAGAAGACAGTCCCTCTGTTTTTAGGGAGGCACTAATAAGTTGTGGCAGAGGGCAGGGCCCATCTTACACATGCACAGCTCTCAGATCCTCTGCTGTTTGCAGGTGTGCATTGCTGTGCCTGTCAAAGGAGCAAGCAAGCAATTCTTGTCCTTTAGTGCATTCCGAGGGGAGCCTGTCTAGAATGGTTCCATGGTCAGTAGCTGTGCAGGATGTAGGGGAATCCAGGTTTAAGTAATTTGTACCTACTGCTTCTGCTCCAGTCAGGGTGAGGTAGGAGCTCAGCACAGAGCTGCTCCCATCGGGCACACAGAGAAGCAAAGCTAAGATTGGAAATCCATGATGTGCAGGTGCAGGTGTCACCATTTGTGACACCAGATGTGTTCCCATTCTTCATTCCCTCGATGAAAAAAGGATGGACTTGTCTGCAGAAGGCTTTATCGTGCCCATAGCTTTGCACAAGCAGCACTGTGAACATCTGCCAGGCTAAAGGGATCTATGGACTTTTGGAGGGAAGTGAAGAGGCCTGCAGTCTTGGTGAATGGGGAAGGGTGGGTGTACGACGGGAAAGGAGATCAGGGGTATTGAATTGCAGTTTTAGATCTATGCACTTCTCTCTAATTGCCACTATAGGTGCTCCAGCCTATTACTGGATCTGCCTAGTCCCAAGTCTGCATTTCAACCCTTCTGGCAAGCGTTTTACTGCTGCTCTGTATTCTGCCAAAAGCTTATTGGATATTAATGTGCCTTCCTGTGGCTTGAATGATCTGGGTCCCTTTAGCACCTTTAAGAACTAAAGGGAAACTACTGATCCCAGTAGTTCTTCCCAGCTTTCAGCACACCAGACGTCTTTGCTTCCCACTGAAATAGGTCTGAGAGCTGTAAATCCTCACATATCTCAATCCTTTGCAGGAGATAAGCATATCAGATGACCTCTGTTCTGACCATTGCCACAACCGGTACAAAAGTTAATTATTGGGTGTGGCGTGCATCTTTCATCTTTCTGCTAAAATCAGTCAGGATCAGGGCTTCAGGTAAAGACAAATAGCTGAGTGTGGGGTCTTTCCTTCCCGCAGAATAGAGAGCACATCCAACATCCTCTGTGACCCCAGCATGCATAGGCTGCACTATTCTGCTCATACTTGGCTTCTCATGAGATCAAACTCTGAAAGCTCCTGGTTGCTTTTCAGCCACCAGTTGTTCCTTCAATAGGTCCGGTCAATAGATCAGACCAAGCTTTTGCTAAACTCTCATTTCATGGTTTCCACTGGGTTTCCATGCTGGGTTTGTTATACAGTGACTGCAGTTGTCCCAGAGAGATTTCCTCTTCATGCTTGAATCCAGCATCCAACATCACAGTGACAGTGAAGCTGAGAGCCATGTCTGTTACAGCAAATAAAAGTGGAAGTGTAGCATGTGCTCACATCCTAGTACTTGCTTACTGTTGGGAGTGTCTGGTTGTGGTAGAGATATGACAGTACCAGCTAGCAGACAGAACAAACTGGTGCCTGGCCTTTGGGCACAGTCTAGGGGATAGGGCATTTTTATCCATAATCATATATTTTCACTGCTCTTTGGATCCTTCTAGCTGTCTATGGCATGATGGCATGAGTTCTGTTAATCTTAAATTTATGAACTAATGACAGGGGGGGATAGTGTCCCCAGTAGAGTCTGACAAATGCCAATTTTGTTGGCTCTCGTGTATTTTCAGGGCTTAAGTCCTTTCACGTGGCTCTACGGAAGGATTGGACTGAGTCAGAGATTATTCTGTGAACTGTGCAGTGTTTGAGTGCATCAGTGCAGAGTGGCTCATCCTGCCTTTTCTTTGAAATTATTCTAATCAAAATGGTGAAAACACTTGCCAACTTAAATATAGCAGTACTCAGAAACTGAAGGATTTGAACTTCTAACAACCCTCCATTTTCTTCTCTCTGTTAGGATAATTAATCATATGTAGCTTAAAAGGGTCTCAAAGCATTATATAAAGGAGGTATTCCCATTTTTAAAATAGGCTGGCAGCAGGGTGGGGTGAAGTGCTGTGTGTCAGGTCAATAGCAGAGATGGCAGTAAGATTTTCTTCTCTTGAACAGTGATGCAATGTTCTAAGCACTACATCCAAGCCACCCTCATCCACTGCTGTAGTTAAACTCATCTTCACTGAGAAGCTCACATTGGTAAAGGTTTGCAACAGTATAAATAATATGCCATATTAGGGCTGTAAATCAAGTGCCATTTCCTTGAAACTATTTCAAGCAAAAGCTTCTGCTTTTTTATCCCAGCATAATCTAAAAGAGCTTTATTGATGTCCTGTCTACCATCTGTTTTACATATGAACCTTGTGACTCCTAGTCTTTCAAGCTTGTTAATTAGGCCAGTAAGAAGCATACCACAGGAGCTCTGAAATGCAGCTCTGAAATTAAATGCTGGTGGAACATTTCTTTTCCCAAGTATTCTAGTGATAAGGAACCTTTCTGTGATCAGTCTCCTTTTACTTCAGGGAATGGTGCAGCCGTGTAGCTATTTACATTTTCTCCTGCCTTCTCACCTGTTGCAGAAGGAACCTGGGAAAGGAAAGGTTTTTGTGTATTTTTCTTCCTTGCTGCAGCACAAGCTGGATTTTTCTTACCTGCACCACAACTCCACTGAGATCATCAGGAGCCCAGCGCTTGAAGGCTGCCAGATGCACAGACAGTATGAGCATCAGGGTGGGCTTCCACAGGCATCCACCTTGGTGGATTGTGCAGATAACTAATTGGAGGAGATGCAGCTCTAACAATCAGAGGGCCCCATTTAGTATGCAAGCCTCTGCTAAATGCTGGAGCCTGCTTTTATGTTTACTGGCTGCTCTTTCTGAGGTCCAGTTTTGGTATAACTTATGCATGAATATAAAACAGAAACGAAAGTGTAGGCATCTGCCCACTTGTTCTTTTCTTCTGCCTTCCCTCCTCCACCACCTTGCAGTGTAAAGCTGTATGTTCTGAAATGGAGTTGCAGTTGCCTTTCCCACTGTGCCACCACCTGGGGAGGGATGCTGGTTACCAGGAGACTGCCACGCCTTCTTGCTGGAATAAAGGCAGGAATGGCAGCTGAGGATGGCACACCAAGAATTGGCTTGGATTTTACTTACAGGTGTGTGACAAATTGTCCCTAGCAACTCTAAGGTGTAAAATCAGTTGTTATCTCCCTAAACAGATGCACAAAGTCTTAAATTGAAAGTCTGTTCTGAAATGCCATCTGACAAAGCATGTCTTTTCCTAGAAAGAGATGTGTGGTCAGGCAGCTCCTGCCTTCCCTGCCTTCCCAGCGGAGGGAGAATGCTGCCCTCTCTTGGATACGGACACAAAGCCACGTTTGCCACCAAACTACCCCACAGGGGCTAGTGTTTCTGGCCACCAGAAGGACTCCATAGCTTGCTGCCAAGGTATGGCATCAGGATGCAGATTACAGGCTCCCAAGTGTTGCAGTCCAGGCAGGTCATCTGATGTGTTGTACAGGGCTGCTGGCAGGGTATGGTACCCAAAAAGCTTTGGTGGGTTTCCATTCAAGTAGTCAGTGGAGTGGCATTTAAACAGAAAACACTTTTGTTTTTTTCTTTTCTTTTTAAGTAAAAAAAAAGTCTTCATATCCTCCACTTATACATAATTGCCTGGACTGACCTCTGAGCCCAGAGCCAGGGTGAAGGCTACACCAGATCAGTTTTCCTCCTATAGGTGAAAGGGTCTGGGACTCAGCTCAGGTCTCCTGGAAAGGACATGCTTGTGTTGTCTCCACAGGCTGGTTGTGCAGGGATGAGGACTGGGTTGATTTCCTATGTCTCCCTCCTGTGTGTGCAGGAATGGGCTGAGTGCAGGCACCGAATGGGAGGTGTAGCTGTGCCATGAGTACCAGCGCAATGCTGGGGCTTCCCAGGGATCCATCACCAGGGAAGCTGCTCTACCTTCCACTTTACAGCAGAGTGGTCATCTACGGTGACAGGATTTCTGTCCTTCAGTCATTTGGGATCTGTTTAACCCTACCATCAGATTTTCCTTCTAAATTATTGCCTCCTACAGCATTCCCGCATTATGAGGAGTTAGAAGTTAATACAGTTTGAGCACTGCTTTGCTCTTTACCTCGTTTCTTTCTCTGAGCTGCTCACAACCCTCACCATCCCTTCAACCTCAGTTGAGGAGTGCAGCTCCCTTTAGAGTTGCTGTCTCTCCTGAAAGCACAGTTGCTAAATCAGTTGGAGCCTGACTTTGGGGACAAAAGGAGGCAGACCAGCACAGTTGAGAGAGCTGGCTGAAGTTAAATTTATCACTAGATGTGAGCAATCCTAATGCATCTCTTGTCCACCTGTGAGTGGACAGAGCAAGCTCAAACACAAGGCTATCAAAATTACTTACTCCTCTCCCAGTCTGCAGTTACATGTAGTTTTCCCTTGGTAAACTGTGCTGATTTGAAGCATTCCCAGCATCTCCCAGAGTTAATATCTCATTGGCTTCACATACATGGAAAGCCATTGTGTTACTCAAAAGTTTCAAAATCATACTAATACATCAACAAAGCACCTTCTCTTCCAGAGAATCCAGAGAGCAATACAGACTGCAGAGTAAAGCTTGTACTGGGAAATTGCTGTAAAACTTACTGTTTAAAGTCAGTCTGAATAAGATTAAGGAACATATGAGCTATAGCCCCTGTGCTGCGGGAACACAAGTACCCTTTGGGTCCAGTGCTAGCTCCGAGGGCTCAACAGCAAGAAGCAACAGTGCGCAACTGAACACAAAGCTTTTGTAACAGGCTATGGCAGAAGGGACTCAAAGAGCCAGAATGCAGTTTTTTCACCTTGGAAAGACACCAACTTTGGAAACCCAAAATTTGGAAGAATACCCTGGGAATGACAATGTCAACACTTGCCAGGGCCTTGCTTTTTGAATGAGGTGATCATGGTGGAGCAGTGGCTCTGCAGTGATTCAAAAGGAACACTGCCATCTAGTGCACTTCGAACAAAGAATTTTCATTCTATAAAAACATGATTTGCATCTGTTTGTGAAAAGGCTGGAGGCACTGCCAGGTAAGAGAAGGCATTGTATTTTTGTTGTATAGAGGTGATCACTAAGTATGAAGAGGAGGAGGATGAACAACCCCCTTCTAACACTCTCATTATGCATAAGTAATTCTTTTAGCTGGAATCTGTGCTTGATCTGTGAAATAGGTTTCCACAAGCTGGCAGTGGGTAATGTGCCAGGATGTTGGCATGCTCACCTATCTTGTGTGCTCACTTGCACCCAGACTGTTCCATGTCCACAGGCTTTCTCTGTGTACCAGCAAGACTCATGGTTGTAAGAAACCCCTGGTTGGAAAACTGGATCACTTCATTTTTATTTTTTAGGAGAGATGGCCTGATGAGCTCTATTAAAGCAACAACAGAGCAGGAAGCATCTGCAGCCCTTCCCCTGTTCGGGAATAACTCTTTTGCCCTAGCACTTGAGATTCCCAGATGCTGAGGTGCAGAGTGGGAAATGCCTGCATGTGGCACCAATGGCAGATGTCTGCCTGGTGGCAGGCAGCTGAGCTCTGCACTGTGCAGCTGCAGGGGGCCAGTGGGGAATGAGGCTCGGGGGCTGGCAGAATGAACTCTTCTCAAGAAGGAGTCACTCAAGCTCATTTTCAAACCTATCAGAAACCACTCCCCGATTATTTCAGTGCAAGTCAAAATAATCTGTACAGATAGAGTGATGGTTCAGTCTACTGGCACTAGGGTGGTTTGTGGTATGCCCTGCTCACCTGACCTGTTGGTGACCAGTGCCTTCTTTCAGGTAAGGACAACTGAACAGGTTTTGGCTCTGCAGCCTCTCGATGGAGGAAGAAAGGATATCTCCCTCTCCATCCTGCTTGTGAAGTAGATGAAAGTTCTTCCAAGTTGGATCATGATCCTTATGGGGCTGTAGGGGGATTCAGAGGAAATTGCAAAGTGTTTGTTAGCCTCAAAATGGCTAATTAGTTTTAATCATTGGCAGCAACTCAGAAATTACAGCTGGTTCTCATGCTGATGCCCTGGAGCAGCAAAGCTGTTGCCCAAGTTAAAGGTAGCCAGTTGTTCCTTCCTAGTGCAAATGTCTGACAGCAGGGTAAGCTTTCAAACTTTTTAAGTCAGAAATGCACTCAATTCGTTCTGCACAGGGTGAATCACCACTGTGAGCGTGCTGTGTGAACTGCTTGCATCCTGACAAGGCTGATAGCTCTGCTCCTACACTCACAGCAGAAATATGTGCTTACTTAGCAACAAGCAGCTGATGAATTCATCTGATTCCTCCACTAGATGGGATGCAAGCACCATAATTTCTAAGCACTTCTGGTTGAAATGTGAAGTTCCAGCACAGCCTGCTCAATATAACCGGTTCCCATGCCAGATACTACTAGCCAGGGGCTATGAAAGGCAAAAGTGTTTAGTTCCAGTTCCTCTTCATCAGAAAGAGCACAAAAAGGGAAATTATTCAGTGCCCCAGAAACATGATACATAAGTGATTGGGGATGACATCATCCAGCAACCACGCAACACGGTGTCCTGCAACCCTCTAGGTCCTAACCTAATGTGAACAGAAATGAGGGAGCAAGCCAGGGTTGAGACTTGTCACTTCAGCATTGTCACTAGATACAGCAAGTGCTGTCAGCTGTCCAGAGAGAGACAAGCTTATTTTTGGAAGCAGTAAGAAAGTTAACATTTTAATAGATCTCTGACCTTACAGTAAAATCTTACTCCATTACTGCTAGTACAGTAATGTCCACTATGCCCCTAATTGTACTTATTCATTATCCTACAATAATGATAGTAGATATTATGAGTAATAACTCTACCCCTCTTGCTTTATGCTTTTAATTTTGTGTGTAGAAGTTAGAAATATTGCTATTGCTACTTTCTCTCATGGGAGGTGAAAGACACAACGAATAAATAATTTGTCCAAGAACCCTGAGCAAGTGTATAGCACAAACAAGCAGTACCTGTGTGTCCTGGTTCCCAGCAGAACAATGTTCTGTACTATCAGGGCCGTTCATCACCATGAAATTCACAGGCAGCTACACATAGTTCCTTTAGAAAGCCTCTTGGATTTTTATCTTGACAGTGCAGCAGACTAGACATTGATTGTGTTGACTCTAATCTTAAAGATACATTTTAACCAAAATTAAATGTGAAAATAAATACAATCATGAGGACACTAGGTCACGTGTTATGTTTTTATGTTCAGGTTTGTTTAATCTTTTTACTTTCAGTTTTCAGAATGCCAAACATTTTTGTCCTGACACCACTCGTGTATTGTCAGTCCAAATTGGACAGTTGAGTAGAAAGCAACATGAGCTTGTGGGATCTGGGAAGGTGTAAGGAATAAGTAAGGATTCTAGTATGAGCATGAGTTGATTAGCAGTGAAATGATTATATGCTTTGTAATTTAATGCCTAGCATTATGTTTCAGAGTTAATGTCCCCTGGAGAGGAACTGAATGCTTGTAATTCCCCCCAAGCTAAAGCCTCGGAGGCCACTGAAGCAGTCAGGCAATACTGCATCAGGTACGTTCAGCTCATGCTTTCAGTGCTTCCTTACCAAGGACTTGCATTCTGAAGTAGTTTCATGGCAAAATGATGGATGCTATTCCCAGGGAATGAGGGAATACCCTGGGTCCTTCAAGTTATGTTTACTTTGAGCTAATGGCCTCTCAACTTCATTTTGGTACAGCTTTGTTTCATTTATGCCTAAAGGTGCAGTTGCAACTGCTCTAACCGTTGCTCCTTTGATGTCCTGCGAGCATTGTCACATATCATATACCATAGGCAAGGCAAAATCTCCTTTGTTCTGCATGACAAAGGAATATTAGTGGGTCAGAAATGCAGGTACAAGTCTCCTGGAAGTTCCCTTGATGTGCTGACATCACTCACTTTTCAGCAATAAATGCAACTCAAAGGGCAACACCAGTGCCTAGTAAGTGCCTCTGGTATGCCTTGAAGCAGCATTTTGTCACACTATTACTTTTGACTATAATTGCTGTTGTTTCCCCACTGTCCTTCTCAAGAGGTTTACAGGTCACCTTTGTGTGCTGCTATCTAGGTATTGCTTCTTGAGATGTGTATAATTCATGCTTTTAGTAATTGTGGCTTTCATATTTTATTCGTATTGGCACGATTGTAAGGGAACAGCATTTTACTCACTTTGCAGACTTCCCCTGGCTCAGGTGATACCCACCTTGTCTGTGGTGATGGACCAGTTAAGACAGATGCCGGCCACATTTCCTGTTGGTAATATTTGTCTGTGTTCAGAAGCTGTATTCCACAGTGAGGTCCTCATTTAGCAGACAATAACAAACAGATAGTTCCCACCCACCGAGAGCTCGCTGCCTAGGGTTATGGAAAAATATATCAAGTGGAGGTCAAAGAATAGTAGAGGGCAATAATAAAACACTGGCCACCCTGCTTTCCATGGGCCTCTTGCCGCAGGGGTAACAGTCAACCTTGCCTGTGTAGGATCGGCTGTCTCTTACTTAATACATACATACACACATGCACACACACACAGGCTGAGCATAAATTAGACAGCCTTTAGAGAGCTAACAAAGAGCAAATGCTAAATTCAAGCCAGATGTGACCCACTCCCTAGACACCAGCAAGCAGCTTTGGGCTGGAGTTCTGTGCTGTTGGAGGTGACTGGGACTGCAGGCCTCATGGAAGGCTCCAACACTTAAAATCTAGTGGGGCTGTGGAAGGTCTCGCCTTTCCTCCAGCTTACAGGACTTCCTGCACCCAGGCTATCATCCAGCAGGCAGACTGGCTGTCCTGGTGTCCCTGCACTTTGCTTAAACACCATACTTCTTGGAAGAAAGCAGGTGAGGGGGGTTTTAAGCCCATGATGTCGGTTTAACCATGTTCTCATTAGACACTTGGAAAGCATATGGATGTAAACCTTTAGAGCCTGACAATCTAGAGGATCCCATTCCTATGTTTCCTATTCAGTGTAAGCATCTTTTGGGGCCTATGTAATCCAGACTTTTCCTGCTAATGTTGGATCTGAGTCTCTTATATCCAGTGTAGCAGACAACTGAGTCAATGCAGGGCCGAGCAGACAAGACAGAGCAGAAACCCTGCTGCAGAGTATCCTGTCCCATGGCTTCAAAATTAATGGCAAACCTGGAGAAAATATTAGTGGCCTTGGTGCTTAGAGTGAATGCCTGTGGGAAAAGAGCCATCAGAATGAATTTGTGGATTAGGAAATCTCTTGTGAACAAGTCCAAAGCTGTCCTTGAAATTATATTTTTAATTTCAAAAGACAGCTTCTTCTGAATTTTTCCTTTTTCATTAACTATGAATTGCATCAGCATCCCCATTATTTTTGCTAAATAAAACTCTGTTTGAGTTTCAGTCCATAAAGTTTGATCAAATGCATTTTACTATTGCTGTCTAAACATTTCATCTGGTTAATGTCTAACTCCAAGTATTTTTAATATTTGTACTTACTAAATTATTCGGAGAGAAACTACTGATCCTAGGCCAAATGCTGATGTCATTTACACCAACAATTAGCCCAACATTGCTCAATTCCCCTCAGGTGCTGGCAGGGCTCGAGTCTCTGGTGTCCTCCCTCGTTCCTCCCACAGATGGCAGCCTCTTGACTTGGCTTTTTCCCGCTCAGCTGCTGAGTAAAAGGCGGCAGGGAAAACGGCCTTATTGTATTTTTGCCTTGAACATGAAAGATTTTTGTCCTTCTTGATTTAACCTTCACTTGTCAGACTAATGGTGGTAGGGGAAAGAAGCCAATCTCCAAAGTCCAGACAAAAAGGACTGAATTTCATATTAATACATGAAGTACCAGGGACAATCGCACAGTCAATATGTCATTAAATAGCTGTCAGAAAAGTCTGAGGCAAATGCAAAGTGAAATCTTCACAGCAAAAGGAAGCAGGCCCAGCTGAACCCCTCTGCTATGGCATGTTTTGGGGTACAGCTACCTCTTGCAAACACTTTTTAGAGACTTAAAAAAACCCCTGTGACTGACTAAAAATAAGACTTGGCACATTTCATGCAGACTTTGCGAAGCCCTGTTGCAGATAGGAACTAAGGCTCACCAGCCCTGCAAGGTAAGGACTAAAAGTCTTTTCTAGATGAGGGAAAGTGAGGCAGCAAAGGTGGTCTGTGCACAGCTCAGTATTAGGTAGAAATATTTTGGCAAGGGATGAGATTTTTATCTTTTTGTTATACCAGTGCTCCCTGCTGTGCCAGCAGTTGTAATGGTACAAAGGTATGTTATAGTGGTAAGATTTGCCCGACATAAACATATTATTCTGATAAAAGTACTTGAATGCCAATATAGTCATGTTAATACTAGAGTTTGTATAGCTTTACTGAACTAAAGTTGAAGCAGTACAACCTTGGCATATAGATAAGGACAAAGTATCTTATCCAAATATATGGAGCAAGTAAATGACTGATCTGGGAATAGTTCACAGCAGTCTTCCTTCCCAAGCTTCTTTTCAGACTGCCCAAAACTATTCTGTTCACATTTCTTCTCACCCAAGGGTAACACAAAGCATCATTGTTTGTCAAAATGTCATGGTTTAAAAAGAGATGCCACACTCTTATTTATAAAACCAAGTGAAACAAAACACTGGAAAGTATTTGTCTCCTGTCTGTCCTCCTTTCAGTGGCACCTGTAATTTTTGTGTGTGCTTCTAGAGGAGCGAGTTTAGTTGGGCCTGGCAAAATACAGATGTTTCTGTGGAATTACTAGTGATAGTTTGGGTTGTTTGGGTTTGGTTTTTTTAATGTATATTTACCAATGTAAATTTATGCAGAGACCAGCATATCCATCTGTCAAGTGAAAGCATGACAGTGGCTTAACAGTATATATCTAATTTCTGTAATATGTAAATCACTGGAAATGGCTCTGTCCCTGAGGAATTTCATGATGCCTTGGATCTTGGGCTTCCTCTCCATGTAGGTGTGAGACTCAGCTCACTGAGCCCTGCAATAAAGACAGCCTTAATAAGAAGCCAAACAAGGAGGAATGTGGTCTCCACAGGGTGAAGGAAGCAAGGGGACACGGAAAGGTTTGGCAGAGCTACGTAATATCACCATCCAACAGTGTAATGGGATGTACCCAGTAATACCTAATGAAAAGGAAATGGCCCTTTACTGGGGAAAGCAGTAGGGCAGATTCACAGCTGCATCCCATGTGAAGTTTATGCTTTAGTTGTGCTGTTCTCTATTTGAGCTGCTTTATTTCCATGGCTCTGCATCCCTGTCTGAGCCACCATAAACCTCACTTTTGCAGCAGTTCAGATAATGGACGTTCCTGTTATTCTCTTCAGATCAGCCTTTGCAAATTGTCTTCCCTGAATGTTATACCAAAATTTGTCTTCCTTGCTCCCTATCGAAAAGCTCTATGGTCAAGGTGGGATGGCCAGGGAGCTGCTCTCTTCAAGGAGTATCATGAAGCAAGACCACAGAGCGCTGGTCATGTAAGAGTCACTAGGGGCAGCTGGAACAGGCACAGATGGCTCTTCAGCTCAGCCAGACTAAAAAAATTCAAGACAGTCATTATACCCAAATTAAATACTTCTGAAGTTCAGAATATTTTTTTTTTCCAAACGTCATTTTTCTGTGGAAAAACTCTGTTAATTCAGTATTTTGGGACAAAAATTAATTTTGAATTATCTGGATTTCCCCTGGGAAGGAAATTCTGCTTTTCAATGAGCTGGAAGTGATGTATCTTAAAATTCCCAGGCAACAATCTTATATTGGTATTTTTAATTCTGAGGACCATTCCCATGAGTTTCTAGTGTTTTTTAAGTAGGTCAAATTTTGAACACAAAAAAAACCTTAAGAGTTATGCCCCTTTCATCTTTTCTTAGGAGCAATAAGCCTTTTTGGTATTATTGCTGGCTTAAATATTAAACAGGAAGCAAATTACATTTCCAGTCATTAAAGTACAATAGAACAGCTCTATTGTCTGAATCAGTGTGATATTAGGTCAGATTGTCACAAAATGCTCGAAAATGAAGTCATATTGAAAGAATGCAATAAATTAGACTTTTTATGCTTTCACTACAAGCTCTGCCTGATGAGGGACTATTTCTTCATTCCTGCCAATTAAGGTAGGGCATTCAGCCCCCAAAACTTGAATTCAGTACGCACCTATATGGACTTTGATATTCACCTGCATAAAGCTACCACAAAAATGCAACACATTTCATGTTGCTGTTTACAAGACTCCAATCTTACTTCACCAATAAAGGCATTTGCTTGCAACTCTATTGGTGTGAAAGGAATTGTTCCCTATGTGATTTGAGCTCAGGCAGCACAGAGATGTGGCTCTACAGACTGGCCTTTCGTTATAGTGCTCTTCTAGTCAAACCCCTGCTCATAAGAATGTAATGCCAGGACAGACCTGAAAGGTCTTGCAGGGACAAGTGTAGACAACACTTGACAGTATCTGACACCTGGAGCCTGGTAGCCTCCCAGAGTGTTGTCATGGCTATTTTTGTAATCTTGGATTTGCCACGAAACCCAACAACAAAACTAAGCAGAAGCTGGCACATGCTGTTGCTGAGAGAGGTGACATGCTACCATGGAGCTGACTGGTGGTACCATGTCTTCAGGAGGAGCAGGAGCTGCTGGCTGTTGCTGAAAGACCTGGGGAGGTTTGGATTGTTTCTTGCAGATGCTCTGTTCCCAGTACTGCAGTTCCCAGCCTGTCGCAGCAAGGCAGCATGCCCTCAGGATCTTTCTGCCTTGTGCAACTGTCCAGAGGGCAGTTGACCCCAATCTGTTGTAATTTTAAAAGCATCCACCATCAGGGATCCTATGGCCTCCAAGGACTATTATAGTGCTGAACCCACAGAATGTTATTGCCAGAACTTTGTAATGTTCCCTCGTTGTTCCTTCCCTTTTCTAGACTAAACAAATCTAGTTCCTTTGTTCTTCTTTTGTAGGCCACTTTCCTAAGACCCATACCACTGCCACTTCAAAGATTTTAGTCTCTGATCTTTATAACCTCTTTTAAATGCAGTGTCTGAAACCAAACACAGTATTTCAGCTGAGGCCTCCTTGGCACTGGGTATAGAAGAACTATTTCTCCCTGGGCTTACTTTTGGTATGACTCTTCTGTTTGGACATCCTAGTATGAGATTTGCTGTCTTCACCTTTGATTTTTATTTCACTTGTGATTTAGCCCGATGTCTCTAGTCCTCTTATGTCATCTTTTTGCCTCCTCAAGGATAAAATTTCTTAACTCCTTCTATAATTGATTTATATTTCTATACCATGCTAAACAATTCTATTAAATACCAGGTTGTTGGCTGGATCGCTTCCTGCAATTAACACAGTTGGTTCTCATCACAGCTTCTGAGAGGTTTGTAACATATTCCAGCACGATTTCTAACCATACATTTTAAAAGTGTGCTCGCTATCCTACAATAGCTAACGATGACATCAAAAAGAAGCAGACCCACATCACCACTGGAAATGCTGTTCCCTCTTGTATGAGGAAATCACTGATAACTTGCTGGGCATCTCTGATAGAGCTGCAATTCCCACCAGAAATGCGGCCTTACAAACCACGTTGGACAACAAACGCTGTTCAAGGAGAAGAACCTCTTCTTCTGCATCTCTTTAAAGTCAGTGCCCTGTCCCTCTTATGCCTAAGAAATATACATCCTTGTATTTATTCATTGCCACCTCCACATGGTGTTACCTGGAGTTACTAGCTGGGAGGTATCTGCTCTCTAATGGTCACATCACTTCTCACACAGCGAAATAGCTCAGCTAGAGGAGCCTTCAGCTCATTCTTGATACTTAGTTACAGACTGTGAAAGATTTATGTATATGAAGCGTGCTCAGTTTTACTGTCATGCGATATTGTTTTGACAGCCCAGATGAAGTTCCAGGTATGACATTATCAAACAGAATATGCCCTAGAGAAATTATTTTTCTGAGTATTTTATTTCACACTCTGTCTCATCTTAAAAATGCAGAACAGGCCACAAGAAATGAGAAGGAAATTAAAGCTTTGATTCAGCACAAAACCTCAGCATATGCTTATGTGGAAGCAGATATGGAGTTAGAATATGCCCAAGCTTAAAATCCAAGTGCTTCACTACAATTCTGATCTGAGTCTGGTGGGGGTCTTTACCTTCTTCTAGTACCAGATTTAATTTGCTTACTCCCATTATATTAAAAAAAACCCAAAAAACCCAAACAAAACACCAAAAATTCCTCCAAGGCACAAATAGCTACATAGACTGAAAAGTAGAGAGTATCTTCTAATTGTTCTAATTGGGGCAACAGAAGTGAACCCAGGTAACTGGAATACAAATATAAAGGTAATGCCTTCCTCAGGGAGCTAATGGGAGAGGAAGAGAGATGGCCTTGGTTTTTATGCACCAGTTCTGAAATTGAATGTACAAAGGGAGTGAGGGCTGCTTCAAAAGAAGCCCCTGAGAATGATGAGAGGAAAGAAGCTGGACCCTGTCCTGGTAAGGACCTCCCCCAAACCCAACGCATGGGACAGAGGAGCTTTCTCCAAACAGGTAGCAGAATCACCCAAGCTCACGGCCATGGGACATGTGGTTGTGCAGGAAGGACCACAACAAGGGATGTTTCCTGGAACACTGGTGACAAACTTTGACACAGAAGATGGAGAAACCATCTGGAATGTGAGTGCTTCCCTGCATGGCTCCAAGAGACAGATATAAACACTTGTGATAGGAATGTGGGAAGAAACTTGGCTAAGGGTGATAACTTTACATTGGGCGATCAATGCAAACCAAAGGACAGAGAAAAGCAAACATATCTGATCTCTGCTATGAGGGCATTGAGGAAGTGTTATGTTGTGTCACTGAGGAATAGTCTGGCGGGAAAAAAAGCAAGTAGGAAGCTCAGCGTTCTTCACGGGAATGATAACCACCAAATCTCAACTAACCTAGTGTACAAAAAGGAAGGATAGTAAGCAAATAATTTGGATAAAGTGTGAATTAAATTTGACCGGAAACAAGAAGGAAGCACGCAGAAAGGGGAAGGTAGATCAGATGGGCAGAGTTCTGAAAGAACAGGGGACTATACCAAGGACTACAATCCCAAACACCAGCAAAAAATTTTTACAAACCCCAGAGATGTTGAGGACTGTAAAAAACTCTACAAACACAGTAACGGTGTAACAGCTAAGGAAGGTCCGGGCCTTCTCTTGAATGGGAAAAGAGGGAGACTGACACAGCCCACTGCTCTTAGGGCCCTCCTGGAAGAACCGGCGGCCTCGGGGCTCAGAGGGGCTGCAAACCCATCACCTACAAAGGCCGCCTCTGCTGCAAGAACACCTGTCGGCGCTGCCTGAGGGGATCTCGGCCCCAGCCCTAGGGACAGAGGTCGCACAGCGCCCAGCACCGACGCGAGGGATCCCTGGGCCGGAGCAGGGACGAGAGAAGCGCTCCTGGGAAAACGCCTTCCCTTCGCTTCCCGGGAGGAGCGCCTCACACAAGCTCCTGCGTACGAGGAAGGAAACGATTCCGCGTCCCTTCCGCCACCCCTGGCTCGCCCTGCCGCCCCCCCGTTCCCTGTGCCCGGCCCCGGCCCCCCCGAGCGGGACCCGCCGCGGGCTCCGGGCGGGGGCGGGGGCGCCGACCCATTGGCCGAGCGCGGCCCGTCTGCAGCTCTCCCATTGGCCCGCAACGCCCCGCCCCCGCCCTCCTGCCGCTCTCCCATTGGCCGTCCGCCTCGGCGGGGCCCCGCCCCGGCCCCGCCCCCG
>VZTJ01000638.1:911900-941757 GCA_013397795.1 Orthonyx spaldingii | reverse complement strand
GGCGGTGTGGGGTGGGGGGCGAGGGGCTGCGGCGTCCCGGTGGGGAGCGAGGGAGAGAGAGCCCCCGGTCCGGGAGAGCGCCGAACCCCTGCTCCCGGAGGGGGCACGGCTCGCAGCCGCTGCCTCCCGGAGTTTTTTCACCGTCCCGGAAAAAAGTTTGGGAGCCGGCGGGGCCGCTCCCCTGAGGGTGCGCGCGGCCGGAGAGGGAGACTTGGCACCGACATTCCCCCCGCTTGTCCCGTCCCCCCCCGCGCTGCTCCTCCTCCTCCTCGTCCTTCCGCAGCCGCACCGCTGGGGAAAGTTGGCGGCGCCCGTTTGTGAGCGAGGGTCGGGCAGGGCAGAGATGCCCCAGGACCGTGTGGGCACCATCCCGCGCGGCGGGCGCTGGGATGGCCCTGCTCGGGCAGATGGACCGGGTGACCGACCCGCTGTGGCCCCTGCCAGCCTTGCCCAGTCCGCGATTCCGTGGCTCTGAGAGGGCAGGTCGGGGTTCTCCCCCGGGAGAAAGGCAGTGCCGCTGCCCGGGATGCCCCGCGGGGTGCGGGCTCAGAGCCGGGCTGGGGAGGAGCTGCTCGCCCCCCGCACCGAAGAGCTCAGCTCCTTCTCCTTGGGGTTTTTTGGGGGTTTGGTTTGTTTCTGGTGCCGTCCCCGAGGGCTCGCGGAGCAAATGGGTTGTTCCCCGTTGTCCCCGCTGAGGCTCCGGCAGCGCGGTCCCGCCCGAGCGCACAGCGCGTCCCACAGCGCTTCCAGAGCCATCGGTGCCTTGTCCTCCCTTCCAGCCGCCTGTGCCGGGGGGACAGGGTCGTGTACCCAGGTTTCTGTAGCCCTGTCGGCAGCGAGGGGGCTCACGGTTGCCAGTCGGAGCGCAGGAAAGAAATGGATTTGCAGGTTGAGAGGAAACGGGCTGCCGCGCTGCCCGTCGTGTTCCCAGACTCTGCCTGCTTTTGTAGCGGAGTGAGTCGGTGTTTCTCAGGTTAAAAGCCCTCCTGTCAGCCTTGGAGTCCTCTGTGCTGAATGGCAAATGGGAAATTGTGAGAAAGTAAGACTCACTGTGTAGTAAAGCAAACTAATGTGCAAAGCCTGAAGCTCGGCTCTCTGAGCAGAGCAATTATTTAGGAGCAAAAAGTATCTCCATAAAAGCTGTTATTGTCTACAGCTACTGGATCACAGTCCTGAAATCCGAACGCCTTCCTGGGTCTTTCTGAGTGCCCGGGATGTGCTCTCATACAGAAACGATGTTTTTTGGAATTTACGGGGCTGAGGTTGTAGAAATGCAGAATCGTTTCGTATCTGTGAGTCTTGGGGTGCTTGGTAAGAAAGGGTAACTCAAGAGAAAACTAAATCTGTGATAGGAAAGTACTGTTATCCTTCTCTTACACACACAAAAACCCCTCAGAGGCAAGAGCTCTTTCAGCTGTTCAGAGGATGCAATGAGGACAGTATTAGAGCTGACTGGGAGGATCCTTCCCTCCCCAGTGGAAAATGTGGTATTTGTCAAGTTGCAGTTTTCTGCAAGAAAGTTCCAGTTTTACTGGGGAAAAAAAAGTTACATTATTCTGAGCAGAAAATTAAAGTGATGGTTCATGGCTACCTGCCTCGCAGACTTCTGTCAATTTTACTTTCTGCTTACAGGGAGAAAGCACAGTTAACGAAATCTTCCCCTTAGAGACTTCCACCTTTTTCTTTTCTTTTTTTCACTCCCTTTAAAGGAATTGCTTGGGATTTTTATTCCACAAAGGACGTGAGAGCTTTACTTCTTACCCTGAAACATAATTAAATATTTGTTCATAGCACGAAAATTCCAGTATTTGGCCAGCCCAATTCAAAACTTCTGGAAACTTGGGGCCAGATCTTTGGCTTGTACAAACTGGCTAGTTCCATTGTGTTTAGTCCACAGAGGATTTGGCCCTAGTTAATTAATGGTTCACCCGAGGTCATGCAGCGAGTTGATTTTTAAAGCTGGAGACTGAATCCAGAGCTGTTATTATTCAATCCTGTCATATATCTTGAAGTTTACTGCACAACGTTATATTTTTCTTAGACAAGCTGGATTAATAAGAGGCAGAATCCACGAGGCTCTGATTGCAACTTTTCTTAAAAATCATGTTCTTAAAAAAATCTATTCAATCGTGATCTTACTAGAAAAGCGAGTAAATATGTTGTAATTAGTGCATAGGTGACACTGACTACCGAGGGAGAGAGAGGCCTGAAAAACTGCTTTTGTTATTTAAACCTTTCTTTCAAAGTACAAAAGCATTTGATTGGCACTTCACTGATTTAATAGTCCATTTGTAATGCAGGAAGAACATTACAGAAAATTTTAGCATTATTTTAAATCTCATCATTTAATCTGTAGGTGTTTAAAAAAAAAATCCTCATTTCTAGGAGAAGAAAACTTTCTGATAGCGTGTGGAATCTGTGACTAGTCAGTTGTTAAAGACATGAATGCTTTGAGTTTTCCAAAATGAAATGGTTTATGAGTCTTAAAATGTATCCTGTTTGTTTTGTTAGCACAAAAGTAAAATATAAGAAAAAACCTTGTGGCTGAGGATTTAATGTTTGGTCTTACTATGATGTAACATTAGGAATGGAACCTAGGCCCTCTGCTTTAAAATCAGGGTTGCCAGCACTCATATCAAAGAGAAGACCAGTTCAGATCCTGTGCAGCAGCAGTGCCAGATGTACGAGACACCTGCTAGCCCATTCGATCATCTGAATTTACAGAGGTGGTCTTTCACCTGTACTTGCATAAAGATGCTTTGTGAAGGTCGATTTTTTTTCTGTTTTACACGTGGGAAAGATACAAAGGCCAGAAATCCAAACAGACTGGCTGCACATACCCCTTTCCCCCCATGTTGCTGATTTTTCAGGGGAAAATAAGATTTCGTAAAGTTCATAAAGGCTTGTCTCTGCCTTCCAAACGTTTGAGGAGAGGCTTCATTGCTAAAATATTATCTGCTAGAAGGTCTCTGTATTGAACAGCACTGAAATGACTTTGCAATGTCAAAGAGCAGTCAGTGACAGAGTTTGAACAGACCTTCTGCCTCCCAGGCCACAGCTGCACCTATTGGCTTCATTGTCCCATTCCTCCTACGCACATGCATGCCTGGCATTGTTTTGGAAATATAGCAGAAACTTGATAATTCAAACTGATGACTCGGAGAGCTGCTTGTGGAATTAATTTATTGGGTAAATTAATGACTAGATACACAGGCAGATTAAAAAAAAAAAAAAGATGGTGTGTCATTGTGTATGGTTTGTTCTGTTACCTCAAACAGTGTGATTTATTTGTCACTGCATTCATTGAGTATCCTGGAAAATATTTTGTTAGAAATTGTGTAAGTAAAGTCTTAAAATCTCAGCATGGTTCTGTTCTTGTTATGTAAATCTGTGAGGGGAATTGGGTTTTCAGCTCTTCAATGACGAGTTATAATTTGGGATTAGAAATTAATCCATAGCACCTATTTTGTGGTACAGGATTTATAGCATGCCTCAGAGGTTAAACCATAGCCTTAGTATACTGATCTGTGCTGTAGGCTTATTTGATTTCGGCAGGGCTGCCTGCCTAAGACAAATAGGATTTGATCCTTGCTGGGTAACCTTGGTCAAATTCCAGGCGGCCCTCAAGACTTACTATTTTCATCTTGGTATTAGAAAATAAGTGTGTTCTTTCTGTTTATTTTTCACAGGGCCTCAGTATTGTTCAGTATAGTTTGTCATGTGAGGCTGTAAATCCCTTCAAGCGAGGTGGAATTTTAGATTTGCAAACTGTTCCCAAATGATTGCATGTGTATCATGAAGGAAAAGGCAGTCCTCTAGCCAAGAATGGACAGAACTTACTGAGTTTAGCTCATTAAGATTCCAGAGTGACTGCAGATATTAATGTAAAAGATGCTATGGGGAGAAATAATTATTTTTAATTTGCTCAAAGTACCAAATTAATGTTAAGTAAGCAGAATTCATCTGTAATTGCCCAAGAAATCTTACAGCAGTTTAAGCTCTCTGAAGAGGTATTGCAGAGAGTGTGCACAAATCATTACGGTATTGATAAACAAACAAAAAAAATACAGTGTCTGAAATTGGCAGCTGTTAGTAAACTTTGCTTGTTTACCCTTACATGGGCATGCTGACCCTTGATCTCGGCTATCAGAGAAACCCAAGCAAATCGAAATTCAGTTCTTTAATTTTTGTGAGCAGTATATACACTGAGATGAACCATTGAGCATTTCTGAAGCAGAAGAAAATAGTTGCCATTGACCAGTTTTCACAACTAGAAGTGATTTTGGAAGGTTCATGTTGCTTTGGGAAGTCCTGTGTTTGTGGCCTGAGTTGGGTGAGCAGGGAAAAACCAAGATTTTGGGGTGTAGATCATTTTGTGCTTACTGATACCAAAGAATCGCAGATTGCAGTCTGATTTTCCCACATATTTATGAAACGTGCCTCAAGGAATACCAGAATAAGACATTTTATTATCAAATTTTCTTGTAAGAGGAAGTTCTGATTCTGACTCTTTAACAGTTTATTCAAAGAAATAATTATTCCTTCATCTTTCCTGATTTTTTTAATCTAATATGGGATCCAACCCGTTTATTGCTTCTTATATTTTCTTGAAAGCATATTGAAGACTGAGTACTTGTTTACTGGTTTGGGTTCCTGGCTTAAGACTTGGGCCTCATGAAGCTCTCTGCTGTGCCACGATAGCATATTTGACTTTAGGGAAAAATTGCTCAGTCTTTGTTTCCTATCTGTACAACAGGAGTAATACCATGTGCTGTCATCACAAATATTTGTAAAGGTATGTACATGGAGAATTCCAAAATGCTGCCATCAGGGTTATAAATAATATCTCAAGCAATAATTTCAAATGGTAGGTGCCGGTTCTTCCATTGGCTGTTTGGTTTGACAGTAAATGCCAATGTCAGTAGTTTTATAAACTTTGGTGTAGTTATTCTGGGTTTGCATCAGAAAACAGAAGGTGGCTTAGACATGAATTTCCTCTTTGAAATAACTGAAGTGACATCAGTGGAATTATACAGGAATGATTTTGGCATTGATACTGCTGAAAGTCACAGTGCTCTCTGAGTGCTTTGGCCTCATACAAAGTGAGCTGTATTAGTGGTACAGAAGTTCAAAGCTTCTTTGGAATTGTAGTCTCCTCTTTACCATTTTAAGTTTTCAAGTACTGCAGCTAGCAAGTTCTGTTTCTGGAAGAACCTTCAGGATTCAAAAATGTGCGTGTCTCACACCCAATACTAATTGTACACATGAATTACTTAATTTCTCATATGACTTTTAGCATATCCATTTGCCTAAAGCTTAAGAAGGTAGAAATTTTAAAGCATTTTTGTAACAAATTCCAGTCAGACATCTAGGCTGCTTTTCTTATACATAACACTCTATTTCCAGACACTGTAAATATTGGTCTTCAGAATAGCTTTGTGCAGTGTTTACCCACATCGCTTTATGGAAGATGAAGAAAGCAGAAAATACCCACTCTTTCCAAAACTGGTGATAATTTTTAACTGCTTGTATTTTTGTATGCATCTTTTGAGACCCTGAGGCTTTATTTCCACCACCACCACCACAGATTCTGTACACTTCCCTATCCCACTGGTGCTAGTTATAAGTTGCAGTCATTAAGCATAACTACCTCAAGGTAGATATTGAACACTGTTAAAATTCACGTAGAAGTCACAGCTTTCAGGTGTAGCAAAACCAGGGCAAAGTTCTGGGAAACAGATTGGAAGTGCCTGAAGTTTGGGCCTCTAGAAAAGTTGTCATTCTTCTCTATTTTTAAATGTAGCAGAATGAAATTAGGGATTGAAATGGCAGGTTCTGCTGTTCTTCTGTTAAAAGCAGCAATATCTGTTTTGTTAAGCAGTTTTCTGTTTCATAACTGTAAAGTAAATAAATAAAATCTTTGTGCTGTTTAGGTGGAGTTTAAATGTGGGGTCCAGATTGTCTCCAAAACAATTTGTAGGACTTCTCCCCCATTGTAGCATACGAATAACACCCACTGAACTCAATGTGAGGGTTTTTTTATCGTGTGGCTGAAAAGAAGGGTCCCTATTTATAGCATTCAAACGTTGGCAGGTGCAAGACTGGTGAGAAATGTTAGTCTCACACATACAAACTAGTTGTTTAGGAGAGACTTCTACGTGGTGGGAGCTGCTCCTCGCTGGGCCGCTAGAATCAACAGCGTTGCTCAGTGGCTGTCTTCTTGTTGAGATCAATCAGCTTGTATTTCCAGGAGGGTGTGTAACGAAGAAGGGCCTGATGGTGCTGATTGCAGTAATATACTTAGCTATGGCAGCCTTAGCTATTATTTATAGAAGTGCTAATTATATCAATAGAAATAGCAATATTAATACTGTTAAGTGTCAGAATCCACGCTTGACAGCATGAACTAAACACAGCTACTGTGAAACAAAGCAGCCAGCTTGTCTCCCTTGTCAAACCACCAATATGCATTTCAGGAAGAGTACACACCCACCTTAATTGCTTGGGGTCTCACCATTTTTGCTCATCTTGTTATATCACTATCATTTCAAGCTGAAAACTCACAAGACCGGCTGTTCCCATAAAGTGTAGACTGCATTCAAAGTCAGTCTGGAAAATTCAAACTGTGACTAAAAGTGTTACAGTGGATTCCAGTTTAAAGCTGTCATCCTACAGTGCTGGAAATTGCCAAGTGTCTTGAAGTTCAGAATCTGACCCAAACTTTTTTTGTTTTAGTCTGTATCCTACCACTTCTTGTTTACTACATAGTTGTTGAGGACACACATAGATTTCAGTACCCACAGTTACCTTCAGACTACGTTATAGCCAGCCTTAATTGGCATCTTTTAAAGGGCAGAAATCATATTACCAAAAAATAAACAAAACTAAAAGAAAACAAGAGCATATTGAGACTTATTGTCTGGCTGCTTTTTTAACATTTAAAATATGCTTGATTTCCTGTCACAGCTCTTGTTACATCTGCCTACCTCTTGTGACAGTGTTTTAGACTGACTTCCCACAGGAGCTTACAAATCAAGCAGGTTAATGTCTTCATTAAAAGTGAATAACAGTTTACTTTGGGAAAAAAACATATTAAATATTTCAGGATATTGAACACCAAACTACTATTAAGCTTTAACTAATGCATTTACTTTGCTGACACTTGCTCTCCGATGGGACGTGTAGCTCAAGTTAATGTCACTCGAAGTGATGTTTAAGACTTCATGAGAAAGTGTTTCCAACCCCTTGTAGATGATTTTACTCTAATTCTATCACTCTGTACTTGAGAAAAAGTTTTAAATAAGTTATTTCAGCAACTTGCCATCCTTATTTTGGAAACGTACTGGGTATAAATGTCTCCTTTAGAGTTTTAAATAATCCTTTCTGTGTCCTAGATACATGTGGTGCACTGTGTAAAGAGAGTGACAGGCTGTTGGCCTCTGGACATATAAAGACTGTCCTTAGCATGCTTTGCCTTTGGGAGGAAAATACAAGGATTGTTGCAAACAGAAAAGGTTTGGGTTTTGTCACCCATGACTGCGATCTGCCTTAAAGCATGACTGATTTAGTGGATCAGGGGGATAGAAATGGAGGCACATGGCCGGTAGGTCAAGGTCTCTCAGCTGGCAAGTGGAGATATTCTGCATGGGCTGCTGTTACTACAGAACTGTGGGCTTGTGTGGTTCTCACTCTCTGCAGAATCCATTTGCAATGATGCCATGTCGGACACAGGGGCATCCCATCACTAATAGGAATGGGGTTTGTTTGGGTTTCTTTTGTTCATGTTGCACTGCGAATTCTGTTGGTGTAATTTGCTTTATCAGCTCTTTTGTTTTTGTTGGGATTTTTTTTTGACCTCTTCATTTGGCAATCCTACAGTTTACTTATCTATTATCAGAGCTATGTCAGACTGTGATGCGTCATTCTTTCTGGATCCGACTGCAGCAGCATCGCAGTACATGATGCAATCAAACAACATTCCTCCGCTGGCAGATTTAGACCAATCCTTTTGAAGTTTGTTAATGTATCCAAAATCAAAGCCATTTTCAGTTCTACATTGTAACAATACTGATACTTTGTTGTAACCTTTCCCATCGTTGGTCTGTAATAATCCTGGAACTCTTCTGACATCCCTTTAAACTCTGTGAACAGGTGATCTGTGAGTAAATCTCCCTGAGGAGTTACAAACTTTCTTGAATTATTTACATCTACTGTAGGAATTCTATCTTGCATTGCATACTGGGCTGATTGCATAGATGATACAAACTGAGTGATGCAGAAAGAAATGGAAGATGTGCCTAGAACATAAAGATATGCCTTAGACTCATGAATATATTACATAAAAAAATAATTCCTACTGTAATGCTGCTGGCTTTAGCTGCATTAACTTGAGGGAAAAAAATTGTCCACAAAACTTAGGATGTTCATTATAGCTATAAAGAAATTGTTGAGAAAGATGAATGGCTTAGAGAATAATTTATGCAATAGGACAAAAATAAAAAGCCTGGTTTAACTACTAGTGGGTATCTGAAAGACGTCATTGCTCAGTGGTGATGTTCTGGAATATAATGAGCACTAGCCTCATCTCATTTGGCAAACATGGTAATTCCTGGTAGGATAGGAGATAATTAACGAGTGCACATGGAAAATGCTTTTTTTTTTTTTTTTTTAATTTTTACTCATGGTCACAATGCATTTAAGTTCAGTAGAGTAGAAAAAATAATTATTAGTTTTAGTAGAATAATTCTGTGGGGCACCCCACTTTTTGAATAAACAAAAACAGATCAATATTTTCTTGAATTTACTGGTCATGCACATTTATTCAGTATATTGTCATTCACTCCCTTTAAGTAGTTCCACGTCACATTTTTGGGAATTTTACATTTGTGGTTTGAAAACAAAAAATTGTTGTGCCTAATTCTGACTTGCAAGATAAATAAGACGTAGTTTTGTTACCACAATGGCTGAGTGCTTGTACTCTTGGGGTGCAAATACATACTCAGGTTCATTATTTGCTTTCTGAAAGGCCTCATGGACATTTGTTAAGGCTTTGCATTTTGTTCCAGTAAAGTGTAACATTTTGGTCAAAGGGTGTCAACTTAAATGGAACAGGTTGGCTTAAAGTGAAGTTACTGAAAACCAAAGACTGAGATGAAGAGGGTTAATAATCCCCCCTTTTCAATGATGGGTCATGGTGGTGCCACTGGGAGAGGCTCACCCAACCTTGCTGTGCTGCCGCTGCTCTGTGGGTGCCATTCCCTTGGGCTGATAATGTAGTGCTCTTCACCGAAGCACAATAGCATGATAACCCGGACTTGACATGATAAACATGCCAACTCCAGATTCCCAATTAGCATTAATGT
Source organism: Orthonyx spaldingii (assembly GCA_013397795.1). Classification (NCBI taxonomy): domain Eukaryota; kingdom Metazoa; phylum Chordata; class Aves; order Passeriformes; family Orthonychidae; genus Orthonyx; species Orthonyx spaldingii. Next base: position 932,395 of record VZTJ01000638.1, on the reverse strand, counting down.
TATTTGCATGTGTGCATTCTAACAGGAATTAGGGAGTCCCAGATGAGATCAATGCCCCACCCTCTGTTGCTGGGTGTTTTACATGCTGTAAAAGAGGCGCTGCCTCAGGAAGCTTTCAGTTAAAAAGGCAAGTCATGAGAGAGGTGAGGGAAATAAAATGTTAGCATTTCCACTGTTGTGGTTGCAGACCAAGACACAGGGAAAAATTGGATGATTTGATTGGGATAATCCAGGGATAGGAAATAGAGGTTTTCAGAGGCAACTAACTCCTACTAAAGCAAGTATGAGAGTGATGTGCCAACCTGCCATTTGTGCCTTTGAAAATTTCCCCAGGGAGTCTATTGTAGAGCCAAGCATTGAACTCTGATCTTCAGTCCCCCACCAGACAATCGTTCCTTTCTGCTTTAAGTGTTTTTAATTGAAAAATACCATCTGAACAGTGTCTGTAAAGAATTACTTTTCGTTAGAACCTCCAAAAGAAAAGCAAAATGATGTGCCGCAGCAATAAATTAACCAGGGATCAAAATAAAAACCACAGTCTTGTTATGAAAACCAGAACTGGTGGGTAAATACTGTGAATTTATGACACCACTGGAAAAATAAATCCACTCTGGTAAATGTTAATACTTTTAGAACTAAAGATTTTGGTTTAATTATTAAACTATTCAAAACTCTTCTAAGCAGACTTTACATGCAAAAGCTACAGAACGTTAAAAAAACCCCAAACCTGCAGAAGTTCATCCCCTGCTTTTCTGCAGGCACTATTTATATCTGTGTTGGTGTTTGTTTCAGAGAAGAGAATGAAACTGAAGTCCACATGACCCTATCTTACTCTCCTCAAATAGCAGTAACACTTTCCCTTTTCTATAGGGTTGTACGTATATTCATTCACACTTTATTAGGAGGTAGACTCTTCCCATTTTGCAGGTTGGGAAACACTGACAGAACTCAAGGTTACACAAATCCAGAGAAATCGTGAGAGTCAGATTACACTGCTGGAGTGACCCATGTTCAGGCCACTCCAACACGTCCCCTAATAATATTTTACAAGCCTGAGCCATCTGTGTGTGATGAGATCAGAAGTAAGGAAGTCTGTAGTTGCCAAGAGAATTTTAGCAAGCAGAATCGTACAACTACAAAGAAATCCTACAGCATCAACAAAGGAAGCTCAGAGAAATATTCACACTGAGCTCTTTTTGACTCTTTTAATTGGAGACTGTTCTTGTAAAATTTTTAGGGTTTGTTCTTCCTGTTGCACACTTAATTGTTATTGACCGTATTGTAGGCTTTGCATACATTATTAGGAGTCTCCAAAATGGCTAATCCCATATTTTGTAAGAGCAAAGAGATACTAGTGCTGCATTTTGCTGTGCACTTGTAGGGGTAGCCAACCCCTACATCTTGGCTGCATCCCAGTGGTTTGGCTTCCTTCCCCTCACAAACACCGCACACACTCGTGCTCAGAAGTACCCCAAACAAGAGACTCGCCGAGAATTCCGTACCTACTTCTGATCCATGGACTTCTTACCATGTGTGGACTTCACTTCATTGAGATGGGCTCATTATTTATGTCTTCCTTCTTCTATTCCATGTAAGATGAACTTCACAAAAACAAATAAATACAAAGGATAGGCCTTTCAAAAGCTCTCAGCATCTGTTTCACTCTTCTCCCTTTGAACACAACCGGAACTTGACTTGACTGGAGCTGGAATTAAGCCACATTGGGCATTTTCAACACTTCCAGTCACAGAAGTATTTATAACCCTACAAAAGGGATTCTGAAGTTGTTCAATGGATATGAATCTTTAGCTTGCAAGAATGGTTCTGATTCTGGAACAGCATGTCCCTTGAGCTGCTGTCTTGGTTACTATGGGTTAAGTTCAATTAGGCTTTCTCCCAGTTTGTTTTATTAGAAAATGGTATTTATTTGACTGTGGTATGCTACCTAAAATTGTTATAATTTGTTTCTTTATTTCCATAAACATTTCTCTGTTTGTTTTGGAAGAGTGGTTACTTAAGGAAAAAAAAAAAACCAACAAAGTAAGCTTAAAAATATGTTGCTTGTCTCCCATATCAAATTTTCTTTTATAATCAGTGTGTATAATTTTCCTATAGCACCAATCTAAACAAAAAACAGGCAAAAAAAAAGAAAAGAGAGGGAAGAGAGACATTAGACTCTATTTTCAGGATGGCATATCAGACCACACGCACTTATGGGGTAGAATAGATTTGTTATTTTGGGCAGTACCGTGGAACTTATGAGAAGCTTTCTTTTTTTATACAAAGTTAGTTCAGAGTAGATTAAAGTTTATTTCAAACTCAGCATATTTGACCTCAAGCATCATAAGAGTCATGTAGAATTGGCTCATGCTATTAAATTCCTACAGTGAACTCCATAATAATGATTAATTTCTTTCATAAACTCTCTTCATAATTAATACAGGTTTCATTGTGGGCACTGCTATTCTCATATTGATTATCTCTACAATTTAGATTGGACTCGTAAAATGATGTCTTTGTTTACTCTGATGGCCATACATTTATTTTCCTTGGATAGCCCTCATCCTTTGCAAACCGGACTGGGAATATTGCTACCATAGAAATTACAAATATTTCAGACCTATTTCATGCAAGAGAAGGGATAATTTTTTGGCACCTGAGATTAATAATACTTTGGTGTTTCCTGATGCTTCTCATCTGAGAATCTGCATTCTTTATGAACAATTAATTAAGCTTTTAAGACACCCTTCTGAAATAGGAAAGCATTAGTAGCCTCCTGCACTGGATAAACTCATATTTAGAGATGTTGACTGACTTAGTTCAAGTCACCTGTCAAGTTGTCTACATTCAAGTTGGATACAACCAATATTTGCTGATTACCTATCATATTCTTCAGTGCTGAGGAATTTTTCTCACCTGGCATGACAATTTTTGATGTGGCATAGTTCCTTTTGGCAAAATATGCATTTTAAAATATTGTAATGGCTAGGTTTGCTTTAGCTGCTTGAACAAATGTAGACCTTTCTTGCTGCTTTTTTCTTTTCAAAAAAATTTTAGTTTTATTTCTAAGAGTCTTTCATAAGCTACAGTTAAATCAGTAAACTTCTAAGACTCTAATAATCCCTTGTAAGAAAATCCCTAAACATGACTTTCACATTTCAGACAGATTTCAGGAGAAGCAGCTTTAATTGAAAAACAGAAAATAGGGAATAATGGTATGGAGATGGTAAAGAGCCACAAACCAGATTCTGTAATGTTACCCTGTATGCTTCATGCAATGTTGTGCAACAGTTGAGCCTTCCTCTTGGTCAGTCTTGTGTATGTTAACAACATAAATCCACTTCATTGCAATATTAAAGGAAACCCTGCTCATATAACAGAGATATCTCAAGGATGGGGGCAGTATATTTTGTTTAGTTCTGTTGCCCAGACTCTGGAGGGTCCTGAGCCCCAAGGGAGCTGCTGAGCTCTCCTTGTTTTTGTTAACTTGAGAGGATGCTGGGGAGAAGTTGCAGGGACTGGCAGAAGTTAATCTTTGGAAAGCCTTGGAGACAAACAGGAATTCCATTTTTTGAGCTGAATTCAGCCATCCTGCTGTTGCCAAACCTACAAGCAGAAGGAAATGTGGATGTAAAAAGCAGCACGTATGTACATATTAATGCTTCCAGTACAACATCCCCCACGCCTGAGGACAGTAAGTGCAACTGAGGACATAGTGAGGTTTACAAGAGTACCTCACATGTTGAGATGCTTTATAGTCCCCCCTGTGAATAGCCTAGCGAAAACCATATGTGAAATATAAATATACTGGGACTTAAAAATGGAGCTGCATTCCAGCCTTTTAAGTTAATTTTGTAACATGCTGCATCTGAGGGCTTAATGTGTGTTGTATCCAATGCTAGCTGAATACTGCAGGGCTTAATAAATGCAGTGTGTACTGGAGACACCAGAGGGTCTGATGGAAGACGTGAGAGAAGAAGAAGAAGATGGCAGAAATAGCACATTTTAGTGAAAGAACAAATCCAGTTTGAACCAACTGCGTGCTTGCTTCCTTCAGTCCGAAGGCAACAATGAACTCCCGTTGTCATGCTGAGTCAGTTGGCAGTGACTCACTTTATCAGTCTCAAAATTGTCCGGCATTTCATCAGAACTGGATTACACAATGGGTTTTTCCTTTTCCCCCCTTTTTTTTTCCCAATACACTTTTAATATTAATAGGCCTGCAAATCATCTGATGTGAACGTGTTTCCTCATTAACTTCTACTTTTTTAATTATAAGATTAATAATCATATAACTTCCCGAAGAGGGAAATACAATAATCCCAACTTGACTTGAAATTTTCAAGGAAAAACTTTCTTAGTTGTGTGATTCTCTCAGTTAAAAATAAGTTAAAGCCTTTTGTTACTTTCTAGAGGATATTGGCATAGCTAACATATGCACACAATTGTTCAGCTGAGGTATGTGTTCTCTACTGGGTGTGGAGAGAAAATTTGTATGTGGAAACAGCAGCCAATATATCAAAGTTGAATTTTTCTCCCTATCATAACTTTGTTTGAGTTTTTTCTGCAAAAACCTATTGGAGGAAACACTCAACTGCAGTGTATTATCCACTGAAGTAGCACACACAAATGATGTGATGTATTTTGTGGGCATATTTATCCCTTGGACACAAAAAGACACATTAGCTAAAATGCGAAGTGTGGGATTCTGTACTTAAAAACAAGAACATCTTCGCAGTCTCTGTAGTCTGTGAAAAAATTTAGGTCTATGAGGCTTTATATCTAACTCTGCATATTGGTGCACTTCACCAGATTCTTTGATTTTAGCACCTATGCTGTTACACAGTTTCAATGAAAGCAATATGAATAAACTAAAAATGTGTAAAAAGTGATGCTGAGTTGGCTGGACAGCAGTGCATCTGTTCTAAAATCCAGCATTTCTAAGTTCAGCCATCTTGTCTGCCCTAATTTAACATCTGTATTTTCCACCTGCATGATTAAATTAATTGTGTTCAATCAAATCCATTTTTTATATCACATATTGAGGGCAAAATATGTATCTTCAGTTTTTAATCTTAGAATATTTGCGATACCTGGAATATGTTCAATGCCTGTCCCATCCTTGACGTCTTATCCTGGGTTTAATCCCATCCGTCTGTGCTTCGAATCCGTCCTGGTGGCTATGAAATGGAAAGCTTCCAAGAGTCTTTGAATAATTTTTTAATTTTGTTCTTCAGTGGTTCTAGTTCTTTGTTGTTAATTAGATCAAACCACATTTCCACTGAGGCTGTAACGGTAGTGTCATCAGCCTGTAATCTGTCAAGTCCCTCTGAAACCTCCTTCAACTGCTTTTGTAAGTTTAGTACCTCTCTGTAAAGTTCCTTGCAGAGAAAAATGTGTGCTATTTTTTGATCAAAGTCCTTCTTGTTCTCAGTGCAAATTTCAAGACACTTGTTGATGCAAACACAGAATCACGTGTTCCTGAGAGGAACACTGAGTGTCTCTGGGAACGAGGGGCACTTTTTCACTCAGGTTACCCTTTTTCACTGGAGTTATGCGGCCTGCTGGTGATAGCAGATTTGGCTTTAGGCTCTATAATACAGGTTTGGAAAAGTTTGACTGTTACTTTTTCACTTAGTGTGGCTGAAATACAGCACTGAGCAGCCATATATCAGAAGCAGAAGAAATAATTTTAAGCGTTCTTGTTTCAAATTTGTTTTTTCTGTCTAACCAAATAGTAAAGATACTTTTCTCTTGTGTTTCTCGTTGCTGAATCGTATCTTTAGTAACACTGCACCAGTATCTGTGGTTTTCATTTTTCGATAGCAGCATACAAAGACATACATTTTGTTGTCTGTAAGCTTGTGGCCATTAGGAGATCATTTGTCATGTTCAGATAGCCAACCTGCACTAATGTCACTATTCAGTGCTGTTACTTTTTCTTTTATTAGCCTCCTGTTTCTTCTCTTGGAAATTGTTGTAGTGGACAGCTGAATTTACAAGTCTCTAAAAGAAATGTTTCAATCATTGCTATCAATTGCTCCTTTTGTGTTCCATTGAAAGCAATATCATTAAGACAAAATAAGGTTGCATCTGTCTTGTTAAGCAGAGCTTTTCTTTACAGCCTAATCAACTGGTAAGCTTATTTCTGGGTCTTCAAGACACAAAGGTGTCTAATGTTTAAGAGCATCTAGGAGGGTTGGAACACAGATTTAAATCATCATTACAGCTATGTTTAATAATGATAATGACAGCATTAAAACATCTCACTTTCAGGTTCATCAGGCTCATCAGAGTCCTGCTTCAGTGGTTTCACTTAAAAGAACATCTCATCTTGAAGGGTATGCAAAAATGAATTGTCTGCATTTTTTGAGATGGATATGAAGTCGTGCTAACTTCTTGAACAATTTTGACACTGCCTGCACTATACTATACTGTTAAAGAATTATCTTGGGTTTTGTTACTTTGCTACATGCATACACTTGTTGCTTTCTCCAACTTCTCGTGAAGTCAGATAAATGCATATTTTTATGTGTGTTGACCATTAAGCTCCAGTTTGTAACATTGATATCTTTAACATTAACAGTAGAGCAAGAAGCCTGCAGTCTGGATTTAAAGTTAGGATGGAAAACCCGGGTGAGAGCACTGGCTTTTGTTAGACTTGTTATAGAATACTCAGATTACTTAATGGAAGTTTTTAGATACTAGAAGTGTTGTACGTTCATGTTCAAAACTTGTTTCGTTTATTATTTTCTTTTTAGCATCATTTGAAAAATGATTCCACCGACTAGCAGCATCTCTCTCATCAGGCCCTGAAAGCGTTATTCCCCATGTAAGTAGGAAGGCAAGAGTTTATGTTTTTTGCTGTCTTTTGAGAGGGAGAGGACTGCTTTATTCGTGTCACTTTCCTGTTGAGTCTTAGAATGTTTAAATTTCTCATTTGCAGATAGAAATTACAGCCTGATTTTTCAAGCATCACTTCTTCCTATTCTTTGTTATTTTCATGTAAACATTTCTAAGTGTCAGATCCTGAATAGTCAGCACTGGATTGTTCCTGTATCTGACTTTGTAAATATAGGTAGCGTGACTCATGGACTCTTGGCCAAACTATATATAAGCAACCCCTGCAGCAAAATGTAATAACATCTTCCATAGATCTGTTGTGAGGGGTTGAGCAGGCCTCTTTGATCAAATGTATTTCTGCTTTGAAACCACTTCTAGCTTTGTCTGTCAGGGCTCTGTCTCACCAGTCACATCTGTGTGAGTTTTGGTTTGGTGTTTAAATGGGAGGGCATGGGGAGCACCCCTCCAAAAGCCAGTGCAACTCAGATGCTTTCAGTTGCTGAGAAAAGAAAAATATACTAATTTACCAGTACCATACAATTTGTGCTGCTCGTGTTCATATTTTTCATATTTAGTGGTCCTCTATAGTTTATTGCCTTTTTTTGCCTCTGGAGATTTTTGTTTGTTTGTTTTTTCAGTCTCTCTCACGACTGCAAAGTAGTGTGCATCCATGTGCCAGTAGGGTGCAAGGCCATGTTGGGTGAGGCTTTGAACAACGTGGTCTAGTGAAAGATGTCCCTGCCGGAGCAGGGGGTTGGACCTGGATGATCTTTAAGGTCCCTTCCAACCCAAACCATTCTATGATTCTATGATTCCCCTCTCTGTGCATTCTTACATGTAGTTCTCTTAAATGAAAATTTAGCTATCAGTTTTACAAGTAACTATTTGGACTGTTTATTGACATTTTTTCAAAGATGGAACTGGATATACTGCTTTAAGAGTGAGAAGGACGTATCGGGTACTGCAGGAAATTCCAAGAAGCTTTCTGTGGGTTGAGAGCGTGGCCACAGTGGGAGAATGTGTGGAGTGGTAACTGTGTGGGATGGTTTGCTCTTTATGCATCAAGTACTTCCTTGTCCCCACAGGGATGATCTTGGGCCCAGAGCTCTGCTTACAAATTCCCAGGACTTGATCTAGTCTTGAGTGCATGTGAGACAACCGAGGACTGAAAGGCTGAGTGGACAGGGAGGAGTTGGAGAATGAAGGTGCTAAGAGGAGCAGGGTAAAGGCTGCCACTCAACCAGGGCGTTTTACTGTACTTTTTTAATCACATGCCACAATCCACTGCCCTTCCCAGACCTATGCCGATTCCCATGATAAGCCTGAAGACTTCTGTAGGAAATTCTTTTTTAGCCCAAGCAGTATTGCCTAGGAAATTTTTTTGAGCAGAAGGACTTCAGTTCAAAGTCAAACCTGTGATGTTAGGGGTGCTTATGGCTACTCCTAAAACACTCGAGTGATTTCTGGCCATTTAATTGTGACAATTGAGTAATTCATGGTACAGTGTTTTACTTCCAGCTATATGGTCTGTATTTGCCAGTTTTCAGTACACTTCCTAGTCTTTAATCTACACTTCTTCTTAGCTGTTAGAAAACAAACTGGAAGTATTTTCTTTTACTCTAATAGGAAGTTTTTTTATACTCCTTGAGGAGACTGAGATAACTTTATGCACTTTTCCCTTATTTTATTCCCCATTTTGCCTGTCTTGTTCCTTGATGGCTTTCATTCTTCTATCAATTCCATCTATTTTAATTGGAATTTTTTTCCTGTCTTCTCTTGTGATAAAAGATATTTTCAAGTAATCTGTTTCTTTAGGCCCAGTGGTAAAAGGGACGTCTTTGGGAATTTGGACATCTATTTTCCATTAAAATGAATGGAATGAAGTGTTAGTATCTTGCAGGGATTTGAACACCTTTGAGCTATTGTGAGGCAAGTATTCTCATTCCTCTGAAAGTGAACTCTTGTTGAAGATAGGAATGGATAATCTTAAGCTTTGAGACCTGTGGATGGTGGTGTAACATGGACATGGATAGAACCTGTAAGTCAAATTATTGGGCTTTATTTGTCTTGCACATAGCTTTTCTCAGAGGAGTAGCTTGTAGTTGTCACAAAGAACTTCCAGTATCATGAAGTACTTAACACTAAAAATTAAAAGGAACTGTTATATCCTGTCTGCTTCAGAAAAATTATTTAATTTATCACTTCCCTTCATATTTTGAAATGGTGGTCAGACTCAGTTGACTTTTAGCAGTGTGGGGAACTGGTGCTTTTGTTCCCTGGTGGTTGACGTCTTGTGCTCCAAAATTACACCTGTAATTTAGGACGTAGAAAGCTTGTAGCCTGCTTGACTGTGAGGTTCTAATTAAAGATTGCATTAGATGTGAGCTGACACTTGTTTATTTTCAGTCAGTCTCCTAATACAAGAATTCTTGGATGTTTCAAGCAGTGTTAACTCTGAAGACTATTGTCAGTCATTTAAATGTAGAAACTATTTATTGCTTTTTTCTTTATTTTTTTTTCCCCAAGAAATAAAGCAGGAAAAAGAAGTGATAATCCCGTTATGTAGACCTTCAGCATTGTCACATTTTGATACTTGGAGCCCAGAGTACTGTTTATATTGAAACAGTAGTTTGGGAGAGTAATGCCCCATAAATTCTCTTCATTATAACCCTGTGGCTACCTTTCTCATACCTGTTTTAAAGACGCTTACATGAGTTGCACACAGTGCCTAAACAGGCAGTCCCAGCTCTCATGACTGAGAATAGCTGTGCTGCACCAGGTAACCATCAACAGCTTGCTCCCAGTTTGCCCCCATAAGCCCATATCTGAGACTCCCCAGTGAATTTTTATGGTACGTTGCAGCTTTACTCTGGGAATCCCTAGAAATTTCATGTTGAAACTCATTTGCTTACTCAGTTGGATGGATGTGTGATGTACAGCTTGATATTTATGTGGGATTTCTATGAGACATGGTTTTCCTCTCTTGCTTGGTGCCCAGCCCTCAAATGGTTTCCTGAGGCTAGTGAGACTTTAATTTAGCTGTAGTGGTAGTACCTTTGTTTCTGCAACAGAAAGCTTAAAGGTGTAGTGGCATTTATGGTTCTAACATCTGTGATGTTATCACAGTGAATTAAAAACAAATGTCGATGCGTTCTGAGACTACAACAGAGAGTACTTAAAGTCATATTTGCATCCTGATTCTTACCAATATTTTGTTGGCTTCAGGACAACTCGACAAATGGAACAGTAGGACAGCAAAGTACCAGTTAATATAAAGTTATCTTTATTCCAAGTTCTGTTTATTTTACTGAGTTTTTTTGTTGCATATTATCAAATGGTTTCACAATGTGACCTCTGACTTTGAAACAAAACAAATTAAATGTTAGTTAGTACTGATTAGTGCAATGTTAACATTGATTCTTTATTTACTCAAAAATCAGGAAATTAACGTTCCTCTGACAAACTTAATTATGCCTAATTGCACAGATATTACAAAGGGGATCTCTCATTATATAATCATAGATAATCCTGGTAGCAGTACCAAATCTTACAGTCCTAGCTAATAATTGCAAAGAAAGTTGTAGAAAAGGAGCCCTTTGACCATAAAATAGTATCTGACTTAGGCTCATTACAAAACCTGACTGAAGAAGTAGCATTGAAGTTGGTACACTTTGTTTCTGTTATATCATTTTGAAAATATTATGTCACCTTGTTCTGTATGTTCTAGTTCTGTAATGAAAGACCCTTTTGTTCAAACACAGGCAAAATAAAAGGGTTGTTTGTCTATAGGATACCGAAGCTTACTTCTGTCAGACTTATGCCACCACTAACCTCGCTAGATCTTCCAATTTTTGACAGGTTTGATTGAAAGAAGGTTCTTATCTCTGTTCTTGTGTAAAATAAGACCTGAGGCTTAATTTTCACTTATTACAACTTTTTGCATTTAATTTCTTTGGCTTTAAATAATAAACTCTCTCATCTATTCCTTTCAAAATGAACTTCAATTAATACTTCAGGAAAAGAAATGTACCTCTAAATGTGTCCTTTAAAACAGCTGAGCAAACTGTGCTCACTTTATCAAAAAATATCCTCCTTTGGGCTAAAACTAAAGGACTAATTGGAATCAGTCTAGTTTTTCTAATAGAACTGAGCTTATATAAAGTAAAAAAAAATAAATATTGAGACCAGGACATTCCTTTTCTTTATTACATCTAGTGCATCTTGGTTCTTTGTTCTTCAGATGCATCTTTGATTAAATGTTTCAAAGCCAATGAATCCTGCCCACATACACACAAAAATAATCCTGAGGTGGTCTACACATAATCAAGGTTTGTGAACATGAAACTTTTATACTTAATTTTGGTGGCATTGCTGTTGGTGAAAAGGTTACATCCTTACTGGTGTTTCCTGTGTGTTTGATACAGGGCTCAGCAGTTAAGTCTGTTGTTGGAGTGGGCTTCTGAGGCTATCAAGGAAAAACCTTTGCTTGATGTTTTACTCATTTCCATTGCTTTACTGAATGGTCTCACAATATTTAGTTAGCCCTGAAACAGAATCAGGCACTTTTTTGTACTCACAGGTCAGAGTCACTTGGCCTAAATGACCCCAGGTGCCTGGGCTTTATGTTTTCTGTTAGCTGGCAGTGAGATTTTAGGGGCACATATCCAGAAACACTAAGCACAGGGACTTAGCAGGAATTTGGGCCAGCTGAAACTAGGTCCTATGGTGAAATTTTGGGCTGAACTGCTTCAAGGTGAGAAACAAGCCTAACAGGTTTGAGCAAAAGTTCAGCTTTTTCAGTAACTCACAACTTCAGTTTGCCTGGTAAATGCACTGGTTTACCCTTGCCTAGAATACATGGAGAAAAATCTCATAGAGGAACTTGCTCACAATGCCTGTATTTGAGGAAGATAATCCTACATCCACTGAAGGGATGTCATGGTGAAGTATTAGATGAATAATGGAACTTAGTGTTGCTTCTTTCAAATATTACAACATTATTATACATACTATGATTTATTTTTATTTTTTGGTCATTATTCTTAGCTTTAAGAAAATATGTAAAGAAATTTCTAGTTTTAATAATTTCATAAGAAAGCTTTAACAATACTTCTGATCATAAAAGATATTTTTAAAAAATCCCTGGCTTTTAAGATAATCACATAACTTTTAGAGCTTACTGAAGAGTTTTTGGATGTTTGAAGTTTCAACACTGTTTGTCTCTTTTCTGTAGAGGAGTTTTTTGTCCACTTCATGTATAGTCAATAAAAGTTAAAGTATGAAATTTCCATCTTTATATATCTGATACACTTAAATTGGATTTTTGTTTTTATTTTTCCAGAAATGGCTATTCATTTGGGGGGCAGTACTCTCAGATGTGATATTCTAAACTAGGAGATAATTATTTCTTGAATGAGTAGCATCTTTGAAAATGCTGACATAAATATTTTCCAGGTAGAACGGATTCACACTGATAGGCTTATGAAAATACTCATTTGTACCCAGAGGGTAAAATAACAGCTTCCAAAATATTGCTAGTGATGTGTCTCACTTTTTTGCCCCTGATCTAGATCAGATCTTTGTTCATGATAAACTTAGTGCATCTCAACTTCTACGACAATTGCTAGAGTTGCAGAAGTTTGGGTTGGTTTGTTGTGTATTTTTTTCCCCTACTGTTCAAATAGGGTAAAAAGTAGAAGTGTTGGCCACCTTGAGCTTCAGAATTTTCACTGTGGTTCATGTCATAACTGTCTGAAATTATTATGACAGCAATCCAATCCTCTGCATACTCCATACCTTTTTGTGGCAAAAATAGAAATCTTTGATAGTCATCCTGGTTATCTGGCAGAAGAGAGTGATGAATGTGCATCCAAATGTGCATTGTTTGTTACCAAAGCTCCTTTCAGATGGCAAAACTACTTTTTGCAGTTTGTTGTTCACTTTGGGATGAATTCAGTGTGGATTTTCATAAGTAAGTCATCAAATTTCTAGTCCTTAAATGTTGGCTGAACTGCAACATGACTCTATAATGGAATCAGAGGTAACTTTAGGGAACCATATAGTTATATAATAGAGGGTGCACCGTACAATGCAGTGGGCTAGGTAACAAGATCCAACTTCATTGTAACTCCAGCTTGCATGAGGGCCTGGCACATTAGCTCAACAGCTAAATTGGTCACTAATGACCTGCCCATGCAAATAAAGGTAATATCCCAGCACCCTGTAAGTGGAGAGGATGAACATATATGTATAGCCTAGGCTACACATAACTGCACCTTGTTAGGAGTTAAATAATTGCAGCACAATCTGCACATTCAGGGCAGAAAGCTAATAGCACATGGACATCCCAAGTTTGTGTGCATGTATGTCTGAGGGCTTTTGGTATGGTTTTGGTTTTTGAATTGCAAAGTGATATGTTGGTATCATACTGGTCTCCTGAGGCTGATGAGGACTCTTAGTCCCTATAGGTGCTGATTGATATACACCTGTGTTGATGAGTGTAAAAGCAAGGGATTGGCCTTGCTGGGACAAAATTTATTATGTTGTGAGATCTCGCTCTCACAATTTACTGATGTAGCAGTAACATTTACCCAATGCAGTACTAGAGAAATGTATGACATGGGATGGTTATGCAACAGAAACACCATTTTGCAGCCTTAGTGCAACGTGGCCTAGGGGAGCAGTCATTGTGCAAAGTGTTCCTCCACTGAAGTACAGGTAGTGTCATCACAAAGGAAGGTGGGCATTTATGATACTTGGTACACACTACTTGCACACAGATTTACACAAATCTGTTTAAACTGTTGGAGACATGTCAGCTTTGCATCTGATTTATTATTCAGGACATTCTGAGATTAGAAAAAACCCAAACCAAACAACAATAGAATAGCTAGTTCTGGTTCAGTAAGTGCATCCCAGTCTTGCCAATCAACTGGGCTGTCTGAGAGACTGATCCTTCGAGGCAACATTGCCTGAACGTCTTATCAGGAAAGGCCAACATCCCAATCTCACTTTCTGTTCTCAACAGAGCAATTAACTCTATTTATGTTTTTGCTACCTGTAAAATGAGAATGACAATAGTTTTGTTGCCAAAGGAAGTTGTGAGATTTGATTTGTTTATCATTGCATGCACCTGAACTATGGTATGATGGATCAAAGTCGCTATATTAAAGGAAAGTATTACTTATTTGGAGGTCTGACAGTAAGTAGTGACTGCTGAGATGGGAGAACAATTGAGATTCTTTGCATATTGAAAGGCACCAGAAGTGCACTGTATTTCTCCCTTCCTGTCCTCAGCATCATCACCAGTAAATCTGCAGGGATAAAGAGCTTTGTGTGGCCCTTCTACATTTTTTGTTGCCCCTGCTGATGTAAATCAAACATACTGTCCTCCTGTTATCTTCAGGTTTAAAAAACCTATTTTTAATCACTTCATACAGGTATCTAATTTGAATCAGCCTGCCACACTGCAGGACTCTTCTGCTTTTTTAATTGGCATCTCTCTCATTACATTTGCACAAAGTTGCAGCGACGCTGCAGGACACCAGTAGAGACATGTGAATCACCAATCCTGTTGGGCTGGCAACAAGATGGTGTGATACACCAGGGGAGTCTCAGAGACCCGTGTATGTGGTTAAGAGGACTGAATGGAAGCAATCAAGTTCAGACATGTTACTGTGACTGTTTCTAGGTCCTGCCTGTACCATCTGAAACAGAACTGTGACAGAAGATTGCCTGGGATTTTTAACAGCGGTATGAAACCAGCCTGGTTTCTAGGAACAGGATTCTGGTAAGGCAGAGCTCCCTGAAGGTATTAATGAAACTGTTGTAGGGCAAGTATGTGAAGTGCATCAAAACCAGTGTTTTAGTTCATCACAGGGATAGGCAAGGTACCCAACCAGTTCATGGAGTCAGTCCCACTCAAATTTCTTCAGAATTTGAAAATCAGCCCTTAGGTATCTGCTAAGAGGTTAATGTATTTTTTTTCTGAAGGAAGTAGCTCTTATCCTCAGACATGTTTATATGATGCCGTGACTCCTTTTCAAGTTTTGGCTGCCAACAAGATATGTCTAAACTTAGCATGTTGGTGCGCCTGGAGACATAAAGTGGGGAGAGACTAGAGCAGTCTAGAATATGTTATTTGGCACTGAAGTACCTTCCTTCCTGCTCAGTCCGTCTTTCAGAATCTTGTAATTTGTAACAAAGTCTTTCACAGTTCTGCTGGGCACTTTGGTTTTTCCTGTCTCCCCTTAATACTGAAGATCAGGGCTCTGCAACTCCCTGGCAAAACTGGAGATGAGTGCCCTTACTGCACCAAACACAACAGTTTTTCACCTGCCCTTATGGCACTGTCATGTTTTTTTCATTCTTTTGGAGGCTTTACTGAAGGGGTTAGGGCTCCTTTGCCTCCCTAATGACGGTTGCTAGAGACTAACTCTGAACTGAGAAGGCAAGTTAGCAGAAAAAGAAAACCAGGAGTATCATCTACTGAGTAGACCAGCATGGCTTGTTCTTGCATTCAGGATGGATAGTGCAGCCTTTTACTAAGCCAGCCGGGAGCCCTCTATTCCAGCCTCTTTCTCATGGGGGGCACCACGTGTGGCATTACCAAAATTCGGTGTCTCTGCCATGGGAGAGGTACGATCCTGGCACATGACAGAGGCTTGCTCACCTGTTGTGTTGCATGGCCATGAGCAGGCCAGCCCTGTGACTGCCATGCAGGCCCTCACTGTCACATGGCAGCTCTGTGTCCAGTCCTGTGACTGGCAGAGCTGAAAGCTGCCAGCAGCCACACGTCCTCCTTCCTCTTCTTGCAGATGATCCAATTGCATAGCCATTGACCTCCTCATATAATGGAGAGGAGGAATTGCAGGCCCACAAGAGTGTAGTGTGATGGTGAGCAGGCTTTCCTTGAACATTTTGAATCAAGCAGATGGGCAGTTTTATGTTGGCAAAACATTAAATCAGAATTCTCCATTCAACTTGCACCACTCAGGATATTTTTAAAATGGTTTAGATGGACGGAATGATTAATAAGACAACACAGAATTGGACCACTGATGGTTAGGATATAAGTCTAAGAAAGACCTTAAGGCAGCAACCAGTTGTGCAATCACATCTTGTGGGTTTTTTCATTCAGGTCAGACATATATTTGGATTTTATAAAGCTTATGGTTAATTTGATTAATTTCTGATTGAGGGCCAAAACTAGCTTAAGTTGGAATCTACTTCATGTTTGCTTTCCAACAATCTCAAGGTTTGAAAGTGTTTGGTTTAGTTCTATGGTTGTGCAAGTACACAAAGCCCATGTGACTTTGGAAGGGGTGGCTTTGGGTTCCAGTTTGGGTCTGGCCTTAAGCATTGTTGTAACTGACTGGAACTGGGCTCAGTTCTAGTATTCTTACTGAGATTCTTCAGAACATGAGGAAACTTGGCATGTAATCCTGGTTCAGTGCATATATGACATTTCTAGAAAGTTAGAGGAAAGTTAAAGATCTAGATGCCTCTCAACTTACAGGTTTTGGATCTGGATCAATTGCAAATCTGAACATATTCAAACTTCAGTGTTTCTGACTCACTACTCAGATTTCAACCTGAATGTCTTAAATTTGAAGGGTTCAAGTCTGGTTTGTATCCAAAGTTTAAGTACAATTTTAAATATCTCTTCAGATTTGTATGTGTAAGATAGGCAGGACAAAGGAATTAATGTTAGTTTGGGGTCAAATATTCCAGACTACTAAGTATTCTCACATCTGATATCCTCATTTTGGTGTAGACCTGGTTTTTAAATTTTAAATTCAGAGACTATTCCTATTATTTGAACTGAATATACGGATATGAAAACTTGTGATTTTCATCAGCTAGCTTTGATACAGGACCCCTTGACAAAGTATTTATATTTTTTTTATATTTTCAAATAATATTTGCCATCGTAAAACTCTGAGAGATGCCAGGCCGAGATGGGAAGACTCTTCACATATTTACAGTACCATCTACTCATGGAACTGCAGTTGAGTCAGTTTTACAGATGGAAAAACTGAGGCAGTGACTGCTCAATTGGTACTTACACAGCCAGATCGAGTTACTACAGTTAGAAGCAAAGTCTACAAATGCCCCTTCTGCTTTCCTGACCTTACATACCCTTCAATAAGGTGATTATGGTCATAAAGTGCAGAGAAGAAAATATGTAATATGACTAAATTTTTGTAATATATATTTGGAGTAACTTGGAGAGCTGCCTCTACATATGCCAGGTGTGTATGTAGCTAAATATTACAGAAGAAGTTGAACTAAGTCATCTATTAGAGCTTTTTACTTTTTATATTTTACCCTAAGGTAAGAAAGGCTGTGTTTTGATGAAAAAACTAATGAAAATTAACCTTTTGAAATAAATTACTTAATCCTTCTGTATTTACTGTACATCTGGATGAAACCAGAATGTTTATAAGCAAAATACAAAAATGTGTACCATCTACCAGTGAACAAAACTAATCAAATTCACCAGTCACCAGGCTGGTTAATATTATAAAGACTCTGTGAATCATGAATATCCAGCCAGCCTGAGGGTACAAATCCATGAATCTAGGGAGTTTACCTGTCTCTTTTAGTCAGCAGGCTATCCCTTTTCCATCACTACAATTTAGGGATATATTGCCTAATAATAAATGTGATAATAAAAATGTATTTTGGGAAGCAGGATGTTGTAATAGAGCTTTAGATCAAAAGTGAGATTAATTTTACTTAATTTAGCCAACTACAAGCTAGCTGCTTAGCCTAATCTGGTTGTGTAGGCTCTCTCCTCAGTGGGGAGAGAGAGAAAGCTGGGATAAATTGCTTTTGGGAGGTGCCTGTCTCTCCACTGACAATAGAGGGAGCCTACACAACTGGCTTCGACAGGACACTTAACTTTTAGGTGGGTATACTCCAGGCACAGTCTGTTTTGCTCCAGGAGATTTTGAGTTCTCATCTGTTTTTCTACTGATTTATAGCATAACCTTGGGATTATCACTTAACCTTTTTTTTTTTTTTCCTCCCACCTTGGACCTAGTTTCTCCATCTAAAAAATACCCTGTGCATAAAGTTCTTGAAGAACCTTTTCCAAAGATGAAATACAGGTGCAAAATGTTTTTTCCCCCACTCTTGTTACTTTGACATGTCTGTAGTTGTCATTAAAATAAACAATTTTTGTGACAGCATAAGTTTATATGTGATGAGAAGCAAGGCTGAGTGAAAATTATTTTAGAAGGAGCATACATCTTCAGACAGAATATTGTAAAAATAAAAATATAATGACTGGTTACATGTATTGTTTCTCCCATCTTTGCTTCCCCTTCATACCCATCCATCCCCTCTCCTCCCCCCAGCAAAAATATATAGGGAGTGGGGAGAACATTCTTCAGATTAGACCTGTATTTTAAATAACCTTGGCCTGTTTGCAACTGGGAAAATGTTTTTTTACTTGAGAGATTTATTTCTGTCCTTGTAACACCATGTACTATATGCATTGCACCTGTTCAGACATAAGCACAGCACATTATTATAGCTGTAGGGGTAGAAGCTTCCCAATATATATTTTTGAAAGAAGGGAATGCTGGGGAGAATAGCCCTCTCTTTTCAATTGTTTACTGAGCAGTCTCTTAGGAAGACTTCTTCCTCATCAAGATCAATTTTCCCTGCTCCCCTATTGTCTGGGGAAACCTATGTTCAGGAGCGTCTTTCTTGAAAGATCTCATGACTTTAAAATCATCAGTGGGCTTTGTGTAGTCTGCCTGTCAAAAGAGATATGTTTACACCTTCCCTGCATGTGTTAGAGCTATAAGGTTACGGAGCAGAATGGCTGATACGTTTCGGCGCTTCCTGCTAATATGCACAAAAAATGTATTTATGATAATCATATGGACTGTCTGAAACAATGCATTCCAACATCCTGTAACATAAATAAGAAAGGTGGAGCCAGCCGGCACCGAAGTGTTTATTTGCCAGCAATCCTGCTCAGCCCCGTATACCTTTGCTACGCTGCCTCAGCCTGGCAGTATTGAACCTGTTGCTGCATTAGCCGAGTTGTATTTTGCTAGATAGGGGAAGGAGGGTTGTCTGCTGTCTGGTAGGAGGGCTTTGTCTGTGTGCGCCTTTCTCTCTCTCCCTCTCTCGCTCTCCCTGTCTCTCGCACTCTCGCTCGCTCTCGCTCGCTCTCTCTCGCTCGCTCTCCCTTTCCCGTCTCTGTGGTTTGTAAGGTAGGTTGCAGTGTGTGTATATACACAACATCAAGAGCAGGAAAATGGACTCATTAGGGAGGCAGGCAGTCATTACCACTCACACTGTACTTCCAGGGAGACAGCGACTATGAGGAGACAAACTGAGGACTGGGGAACAAGGTAGGCCAGTCAACTTTTATAAAACATAAAAGAATAAAGCCTCTACTCTCCTTAAACCAGCAGCAGTTCTTTATTTCTCCCCCCCCGCCCCCCCCTCGATTTTTAATTTAGAGATGTAAGTTTGCCAGACCTATTTGCTAGCTTAAAATTCGGAACATCTATAGAAGGCCTTACCCTCTACAAATGTTCCCCCCCCTACTTATTTAAGGGTGTGCCCCCTTATGATTCACTTTAATTACTTTTTTTTTTTAATCATGAAGGAAACAAATACGTTTGTTTTCCAACACGAGTTCCAAGTAAATCAATATCTTTCACTCTTTTAAAACAGCTCTCTCCGTATGTTTGTGGGTCTCTCTGCTTTTTCTTTTCTGTTTATGCAGTTCCATCTGTCCGTCCATATATCATGTTCTCCTTATTTACTGCTAAATGGGGGTTTATTAGTATTTGCCAATGACTTTTAACTGTAATGCCGGTGACCAGGGTTAACGGTGACTCTCGTTCTTTGTTTTCTATATATATATGCACACTGTAAGTTTAAAGTCCATGCTTGGCATACAGTAAATAAAAGCAAAATAAGAGAAAGCAGGTTCCACTCTTCCAGACAGGATTTTTATTCAGAGATTTTGTTGTTTATCTGTTTTGGTGTGGGGGCAGAGTGGGTTAATTTTAGTTATTGTACGTGTACTTTTTCCTCCTGGATATTTTTAACATCTATTTTTCATTATTAGTGTTTTTGCAGTTTCCTTTACTAGGAAGAAAGGAGACGTATATTCTAACTTTTATGTTGCTGATCTAATGTAACATTATGGAGGCATCACTGGGTTAATAAGAATTCAAACTTTCTAAGAGGGAGTTTGTATCCTTGGCTGCCCCCCACCCTCCCACTTTATGCATGGTTATGCTTGTGTTTCCGTGTGTACTGACGGGGAAGGGAGGGGGGAAGGGAATAGATATTTTTTACAGTGGTGGCAAATTATGAAATCTATCGAGCCATTTTGTCCAGAAATAGTAACTATTTATTTACCATTTTTCATTCCACAAATATGCTGCTTATTTGTATTTTCAAACATTGAAGCTTTTCTCTGAATTGATTTCTTTTCCTTCTTTTTTTTTTTTTCTGGGGAGGGATTTGTGATGCATTTCATAGCCCATTAGCATTGTCGAGTTTTTGGAGCCCAGATTTATCATGGGTTCTAAAGACTGCTTAAACTGATCCATTTGAAATGGTCTTTTTATCTGAGCTCTTGTCATTTCTGTTGAAGAGTAAAACTGCTACTC
>VZTJ01000638.1:834242-911890 GCA_013397795.1 Orthonyx spaldingii | reverse complement strand
AAAAAGAGAAGAAAAAAAAAGAAAAGGGATAGTGGAAGTGAGTTACATAAAATGTTCTGGAGAATCCTAAGTAATTATATAAAATGGACGCTGATCAGTGGAGATCTCTGAACAGTAACAATCACCTTTTTTAATAGAAAATTATTTATTTAATAGCAAGAGGCGGACTTCTTAAAAACATGCATTAGGCCCTCCTTTTAGCACAAAGAAGTCCATAATGCAATATTCCTAACCCACCTGAGACTGCCTAGGGGATTCTCCAAAACTTTCAAATCCTTTGAAATGTTTCTAAAAAATCCATTATTTTGCAGCCAGAAAGAACTTTTGCTGCCAACAGGTTTTTTTACTGTTGTTTGGGGATTTTTTTTTAGCTGTCCTTTAACTTACGAGTCCCCATTTCTACAGAAGTGCCTCCTCGCTGAACAAACTAAGTTAATTGAAATCCAAAGCAGCAGATCTATTCACTGGCACTATAACTACAGAAACTACTTGCTCCATTTTATTAGCAGCTTTTCCAGAACATGAGTGAAACTTCACAAGGTTTTATATATCAGTGTGCCAAAAACTGGTGGCTCGTCTCTTAGCTGGGGAATGACATTCATTGTTTATTAATTTTTTTTCCTCCTTCTTTTTCTTCAAACTTCTAAATGAATACTTTGTTGATAGACTTTAAATGTGTTTATTTCTCCAAATGACCTGTTAACTATAGCAAGGTCTCTCCTCCTCTCCCAGAGTTTGAATCTCAGGCATTGAAACTCAGATTCGTCATAGAGGGGATGCTGAAGTTATGCCTAAAATGTAGGGGTCTTAAAGGTGGAGTTGCTGATGCCTCTAGATGGTGGTCAGCATGGAGTGAGGCAGCAGGAGTGTTTGCAGCCGTCCTCCTCGTGGGATGGGTGAGGGGTTTTCAGGCACCTGTCATTTTCTCCTGAACCAGTGCAGGTGTATGTTCCTCAACAGCCCAGGTTTTTCGTAGAAGGGCACATGGACCTGTCCTCAGGATTCTTGAATGTACTTTTAGCAGAAGCCCAGACTCATCTGAACATTTTTGAAAAACTTTAAAAATGACTACAAGATACCTCTTGATTTTATGAAAACTCCAGGCAAGAAGAATTCAGGCAGAGAAAGAGAGTCACAGTAGGAGAAACATTTTTCATTATCCAGTAAGATTTTTTCCTAATAGTAAAACCTTTTTCACTAGGAGGATGTAGCTTTCCTTGAACCCCAACTATATTCTAGCCAAAAAAAAAAAAAATCTTAGCCCTTTCAATAGCACAAAGTCCGTTTGCAATCTGGATACAGCAGCAGAGGGTAAAGTATGCCTAAGTAAACTTAAATCAGGCATATGGTGATGTAGCTGGAACTCGGGGAATGCCAAACCTGTTGGCCAGGGGGGCATGGCCGGGTTTGGTGGCGTGGGGCAGCGCGGGGTGCCCGGGTGTCCCTGCCCGCAGCCCGGGCAGCTGTGCGGGGCAGGGCTGGCGCTGCTCATTGGGTCACACCGTGCTTTATTTTAGTGTTGGAGCAGACAGTTATCTAACACACCCACATGAGGAAGTGCTCTGGAGCAGTTATTTCATGCCTTGCCATGCCCTGTAGCTAGAGCAATTTTGGGCTGAATGGCGTGTGTATGTGCCGCTCTCACTCCTGTGAGACGAGAAGCAATGCTGTTGGGTTTTTTGTGTGTATGTTTTTGTGCTGGGGTTTTGTTGTGATGTTTTGTTTTGTTTTTTTTTAACAGGATCAAAAATGGGATATAAGACAGTTAAATCCAAATACCAAACAAATACCAAGTCAAATTATTTTTAATAGTGCAGGATTTTGCTTTTCTCTTAAAGGAGAAAAAAATATCTATCTTGTTTATTTTGATAAAGACAATTGTAGCAATTTCCTGAGCTGAATATATCATTATTATAAATATTACTCACAGTTTTCCTATTTTCACATTTTCTTCATAGGCCCAGCTTATTCATAAGGGAAAACAGCTGCAGAATATTAAAAATATTGTAATATTATTTATATAAAACTTTGATGTAAATAGGGAATAGTGTCCCCTGCTAGAGAATTCTGTGGGATGGCTTACAAATCCCATGCAAGAGAGATTACAGTCTTAGATAAATTGTTATTGAAATCGTTTCAAGAAAACCATGTTCATTTTTGCAGACCATATGAGGTTTTAAGCAGAATAATTTGAATAGAAGTTCTGTTTAGAAATTGATGACATGCTGTGGCCTTACAGATTTCAGTTGGTTTCACTCCAGTCTGGTTTTATAGGACTTTTTTAAACTGCGATCTGTATGGTAAAGAGTTTCTGCTGAAAGAGATTCATAAATGTTAATGGGAAGTTAAAGACTGAAATGTAACTTCAAGTTACGTAGATTTTTTTTTTCCCAAAACTTTTAGAAAATCCAAATCCTTTATAAGAGTCTTTTTTTTTTTTTTTTAATGAAACAATGCACTGGAAATAGTTACTTTTAAGGAATAACTTGTTCCCTCTGAAGGGTCTGACGTTTGCACTGTGGTGGAGAGGGAAAATGATGGCAAATCAAAGTGAAACGGACTTCACTGTTCTTGTTAGTTTGGTCCAAGAAAATTTCAGAAAGTAAACAAACAGTTATCAGCTGTGAAAAATAACTTGTTTTTTTAATAATCTATCTATGCCAGTTTTCTCTTGGTGAAAAGTAGCAAAATACACCAAATTTTGAGATACTTTTGTAAGATCTGTACTGTTTTATCTTGAAGAGATTTTCACAAATGTATTAAACTTTCAGTGAGAAGTAAATAAAGGCAAAGGCTTTTGTCCAGGTGATTTTTCCTTTGATAGTGTTGACTATATTCTTGGTTAGTATTTATCATAAAAGTTAATATTTAGTTCTAACGGCACCGATCCAATTCTCTTCTAACAGGAGACTGGCATTTCAGAATTACTGCTTATGTCTTTCATGTTTTCTTACATTTTTATACTTAATCCTCCAGCACCATCGTGTGCTATGACGGCGTTTTGACCGCCCAGCGCTGGCGGGAGTTCTGTTTGCAGATGGGTCTTGTAAAATGGTCACCAGAGGCACAGGGACATGTGCCACCTCCTCTTCCTCAGCTGCTGGGGCAGCCAGGGCTGCCGCTGCCGCGGGGCAGGTTGCTACACATCCCTGAGGTTTGCAAGAAGAAAGAAGTTCGGCTTTTACCACATGCAGGGAAGACTGTGTATCTTGAAATAGACAGAATACAGGAATGGGAAATTGCGCTAATGGGGTAAAGCTATCTTTAAAGAAAAAAAACACAGTTCTTCTGACAGCTGGGTGTTGTTGGCTTTGGTGAGATGAGTGTGGAGGGTCCCAGGCTGTTCGATGGGGCAGATGTTCACCTCACAGAAGAGAGATGCTAGCTGAGTTGGCACTTGGTGGCACTATGGGAGGAAAGGCCATGGACTATGCCGGAACAAAGGCTGAAAACCTTTCATGCCAAGAATGGCCTCGTCCCATCAGTGACAACCTGCCCTGCCAGCCCCATGGAGGGCAGATTTGCAGCTTGTGCCGTACTTGTTGTTCTCAGGTACTCTACAGGCAGATAAGGACTCTAAAACAAACTAGTCCTACCTAATTCAAACACTGGCAGTGTCTGTAAGACTTCATTCTTCAGTACCTCATGTCGTAGTTCTTTCTTTGTGCTTTTCTGCAGTGGGTGGACACAGATCACTAGGTAACATTTTATGTCCAGTTGGCACAAGTGTAAATGACAGTGCCAAAGGTGAACTAGAACCTGTGGAGTCTTCCAGAATGTTCGAGCTATCAAACCAGTGGTTATGAAAGTCTGAATTAAAACTAGTTGGTAACTACAGCAAAGAAGAGAGGAAACCTGAATAGGCAGTGCTTCCAACCCTCTGCAGAGCACCTATGGGAAATCCTTTGCAGGACAGACATGGTGCTATTCTGTAAGTTACACCTGTAGATGACCTCTTAATGTTACACTTCCAGAGTGAATTTATCTTGGGGTTGCGGTAGAGCTAAAAATACAAGCAAGCATAGTGTGTCATTTGATTCGGAGGTAAATACAGCATGGAAATTACTGATTTTCCTTTTTTTTTTCTTCTCAACTAGAAGACATGCTTTCTAATATCTTGCTTCTAAAATCATCAATAGCTGTGCGATCAGTCCCTTGAGGATACAAAAGTAGGACTGGGAAAGTTGTCTTATGGGCTTCAAAGTTGTCCTTTCAGCTGACTGAAAGTTAATTATTGATTTCTCTTTCCTCCCTAGAGATTCATATGCCTTTCTTTCTGTCTAGAAAGTTAGTGGTCACAGTGCAGGAATGTGAAAGTAATCGTCATGTGGCAGTACAAGATTTCATGGGCAGGATTTCAGGAATGTGTAAGATGGAGGTTGACATGGGGAGAAAGTGAAGAAAGACAACTAGGTAAAAACTAGAGTCTGCTGTTGTTTTATGTGGGTTAGATGTGGAGCTTGCTATTCTCCATGGCTCTGGCTCCTAAACTCCCAGCAATCTGAGAGCTAAGTGAGTCACAGGCATTAGTGACAGAGGAATGCTGAGAATAAAAACAAAACAACAACAAAAAACCCAACCAAAAAAAATCTCATTGTTTAGGCACAAACACAAGAAAACCATGTTTAATTGCTGATGTGCTCCCTCTGCTGGTTCTCTAAAACTAACAAATGCTATTCCCAGGAGACCGGGCCACACCCTCTGGGACACTGCCTGACAAAAATTGTGCCAAGTGAATGGCTTTGAGCTCTTTTGCAACGAGCGGTAGTAACGGCACAAGAAGTCTTCTGATGAAGTGTGTTAAAGCCTTGGATACCAGTCATGACTGCTGAGAAGTCATGAAATGTTCAATCTGTAATTTAGCCTTTTTTTCCCAGTCTTGTGTTTGATAGGTGTTCCTTTTCCTATGATTTCCCAACGTTTCTATTTTCTGTTTTGCAGCGGCTGCTTCTAGGATTCTTCCCATCTGAAGGAGTTTTATCAAATGCTCTCATTGATGCTTTTAGTTTCAGTTTTAGTGTGTGTAGTATCTGAAGAAGCCCTAATGTAGCTTAGACTTTGGCAGCTTCCAATTCTTTCTGTCACTGTCAGTTAAATCTGCTTGTCAGCTTTATACTGTTGTGCCCACTTCATCCTGTCCTTTGGCTTGAATACTGGCTGTTTTTTCAGGATACTCTTGAACATCCTTCCTCGTTGCGATGAATCTGTATTTCTTTTCCAAACATAGACTGAATTGTTTAATATGTTCCCTATACGGCATATTTCACCAGTAGATAAGTTTTTAAAATCCAGCATTTTGCACTTTTCTACTATGGAAAAATGTCTGAGTCCTGGGTAAGATTGAGTACTGGAGAGAAAAATCTGAAAAAAAGCTGTATTAATTTCCATAGAGTATTTGGAATGTGTGGAAGATTTCTGACATAGTAATTATTCAATAAAAGATGGTCCTGTGTTTCCCATGTTTTTCACCTATGTAGACTGTCATGAAAAAGAGCCTCATCTTGCAGCCGTTGACACACCAGTGGGAATCAGCTGTGCTGAGCTGTTGCAGAACTGGGCTCAAGTTTTCCATGTAGAGTAATGAAAAGTTTCCTTTCTGCAAGTCTCCTGTTTCCCATCTAGGTGACTGCTTATTAAATCTTGATCCAGTAGGGACAATAAACCAAACAGCCTGGTGGGTAGCTAATTGTCTGGAGTGACTCAAGCCACATATAAATCTCATTTGTGCTCAGTACGTTGACTCTCTCTGGCCTTGTCGCTCTCTCAAGTATTCATTCATTTTGAGACATCTAGAATGTAATGCAAGGTAAAGAATACCTGGTCCTTCTATCTCAGTGTCTCAGACGATACTTGTAGACTGATGCTCCATTATTTCCCTTTCACAGGCCCTGCAGTTTAGGATCCAATCCTTATAAAACATAGTGCCGAGTACTGGCCCCCGTGTGGGCAGTCACACAGCACTGAGACCTCATCACCCTCCTCTCACCAGGTGCCTGGATGGGAGGAATTGTAGCAGGGGTTGGCATCTCTGTGATAGCCTGCCATTCTGCTGTACCTGCTCTGGGGATAAATAGAGAATACAGTGCCCGGGGCTACCAATCTGGCACCTTTTGCCAGTGCTAAACTAATACAAGTGATTAGAAGTGACATGAGTTCCCAGAGAAGGCCCAGCCTGTCCTGGCGGACTGTTTGAAGTCCAAGCCCTGTTTTGTAATTTTCAGCATTTCATGAAAATGCTGCTTTTATTTTCCTCTCCAAGCCACGGCCAAATTTTGAAGCTTCAAAGCTTGTTCCAATTGGATAGAAAAAGTGTTTTTAAGATGGTGACATATCCTAAATGAGCTGGTTCCTTCTGAGCTATACCAACCTCAAATCATTTATCCACCAAGTCAGTCAGGCTCATCCTGAAACATTTCACTGCTGTGAAAGCAGCTGCTCCTGAATGAAATTAAAAGC
This sequence comes from Orthonyx spaldingii, assembly GCA_013397795.1. Classification (NCBI taxonomy): domain Eukaryota; kingdom Metazoa; phylum Chordata; class Aves; order Passeriformes; family Orthonychidae; genus Orthonyx; species Orthonyx spaldingii. The sequence goes on along the minus strand of VZTJ01000638.1, from coordinate 905,434 downwards.
CAGTTGTGCTTTTGCAGTACAGTCAGCTATGCAGAACTTTGTGTTGGACACGAGAAAGCTCAGTTATTTTTCCTTAGTGCTGGGCATTTCTGGATTCTGGAATTAACTTGCTTTTTCTGCTAGTCTCTGAGTCCCTTTTTACAGGGGACTGGATCCCATTCCAAGCTTTTCTTAATACTTTTGTAGACAAACTTTTTTTTTCCTGATGTGTTTACAGGGATCTTAAATAGTTTTGTCAACACAAAGTCATAGTGCAGTATCAGAAGTTTTAATCAGATTGCAGTGCAGTCACTACTGCATGCAAGGTATTGGTGAGGACAAGCCATGCATTAGGGAAGCAGGATTCAGAGTTTGTTTCTAGTTTTCTGTGTTATTTTCAACCAGTCACTTCATTTCCCAGTGTCTCAGTTACCTGTCTTCAGGATAGAGATAATGATGTTTATCAGTTTCTCAAAGCAGATAGGAGGGTGTTAGTTATAGCTATACTAGCAAGTTTTGTTCTTCCCTCTTGAGTTTGTGCCTTGTTATCACCCTGAAGTGCATTGCAACTTCTTTCTTTACTCTAATGGCTTTCCTTTAGCTTTCCCATGAAGTTTTTGAATACTTGTGGTCTTTCTCTGGCATGTCAGACTAGAACTGACACCTGAAGTCTTGGGGTTTGGGTTTTGGTTGGGTTTTTATTTTGGTTTTGGATAGGTTTTTACCACATGGAGGTTAAGAGCTAGTATTTACTTAGGTTTTTTGGATGACAGTACAACTGTTCTGCCCTGCTCATGCAGGCTGTATTATGTTGGATCTCAGGTGAATTCTGCATATGTTTTGAGCCATGCAATTTCACAGCATTCAGCCCTGGGTTGTCTTGACCAAACTCCTATTAATAATTGAGCTAGCTCAGTTAAAACTCTCTATGCTGGAGAAAGAGCCCTCTTGTCTAGATCACATCCATATCCAGCCTTGTGATAATTTATTCTGCTATCAATTTATTTAATTTTCATTCCACATCTTTTGCAGGTAAAAAAAAAGTTGAAAGCAAAAAGGAAGTGAGCTAAAATGAACTTTTCTAGAATTTCCTGGTGAAGTCTGCTTGTGCAGGAACGCAATTTAGTGGACTGTAGCCTGTTTTAAAGAGTTATTAGAATCTGGAGTAATGTTACTATGGAACATTGGCTTCAGTGTGGTAGAAGGATACAAATGGAGCATTTAGGAAGGAGGTTTGTGGAGAATGTGAGCAGCTAGAAGAAATAAAAGCTGAGACGCAGGCAGGGGGCAGAGCTGTTCAAAGAAAATGAGGACAAAAAATCTGAACTTCATGCAAAAAGGGGGGCTAACTTGGTCCCACTGGCAAAAGAGGGAGAAAATTTTAGCAGCAGGATTCTGTATGAGTAGGACCAGAGAGGGGTGGGATGAGGCCACAGCCCTTTCCTTTTTCCTTCTGAGCAGTGAGCTGGAATAATCATCATACAATAATCATCTTCAGTGGACTGTGCTCTTGGGATAAGAAGTTCCACATGAAATTTCTGAATGTCTGTGTATCTGTTAAAATGTTTATGGGTCGTATTTTGCCCTATGTTACATTTTTATAAAAGTGGACCAATTCCATGAAATCTAGAAGAACCAACCTTGAACCAAGAGCTGAATTTAGCTTTGTATTTCTCTCTCCTGGCTGCAGCTGGCATATGTCTGAAGCAGTAAAGATGATGCATGGTACTCCACAAGTGATTTGTGACCAGAAGACAGTTTTCTTTAGGACAATGCTGTTGAATTTGACCTCATTTTTGCTGTGTTAGTACTGTCTCCCTTGTGGCAGCATATATAGGTGTATTAATAAGATTGTTTCCAGATCTCTCCTTGAAATCTCAGCTTATGGAGTTGATGAAAAGGCTTGCTTTTATGAGGTGTTGATGATTATTCTCGTAATGCTGGGGTAATGGCTGCAGAGAATTTAGTATCCAGAAAGACATCTCTTTTTCTTCTGATCTGCAAAGGTTTAATCCTGATGCCCTGTGTGATTTTTTTGTTGTTGTTGTTGGTTTGCTTTGCTTTGTTCTCACTAACCAAAAAAGTGTGGTGCCAGTTCTGTCTAAGTCTTTCTCAAGCGTTTTTAGATAAAGGAGTTACACATGTCCTTCAAAACAAAGAACAGTTATCAGCTCAGTTCAGCAAGAGAAGGGAATGTTCACAAAAGGTTCTAGGACAGTTTAGCCATAGATAGCTGCTGATACGGATAAATAGCACTTTGCATTTCTGAAGAAACTTATTCAAATATCTTACAGTGTTTAATGAAAGTAGTTAATTTAGTTTTGCTTAATTTCAGTAGCTGAATCAACATTATTATTTCCATTTTTTAATGACAAACAATCGAGGCACAGAGAGAAGAAGGAAGTGAGGCCTTTCTTTCTTCCTTCCTTGGTGTATTGTACATGCAGATGGGAGTTGGAAAAGTAAAGACCATGTTCCATGGACAAAGGAAGCTCAGATGATTCTTGGCTATGTTAAAGACTGTTAGGCTTCTTTTTTTTTGGTTTTTTTCCTACACCACTGTGGCATTGTAACACATATGCGACTTCTCTGACATGAAAGTCTTATTTCTACTTCCAAAATGAGATACAAAGACTCTACAGTAACTGGAAATTGAGGCCAAATACATTTAATATACCAACATATCAACAAAGTCTTTGACAGCAGAATTTTTTAAAGAAAAAACCTTTTTGGTGTTTTGTTTGCTTATTATTTTTAATTACTCTCTTAACTGAGTTAAAGTAACTTCAATTTTTTTGTTTTCCCTTGGTTGGATTTCTCTCAGTTGGATGTATCCCGATGAGCTCCAGTGTTAGCTTTGTCCAAGAAGTAGATGTTCAAAAACTGGACCAGTCTGTCACCTCTTTTTGTACAGTAATAATCATAGGTGAAAGTTATACCTGGCTGAAATACATAGTGGTGTTGCTTGATCCATTAAATAGTCATCAAGAGAAGACTCGAGCTCACTATCACATATAAAGACAAAGTTAATAATTAAAATTATTTACCTTCAAATAATTACGTTGTTCTGAACTTCTTGTATGTATGTCTGCTCTATGTGCAACGGCTGTTAACGTCTAAGAACTGCAATGTGCAGAGAAGAAAACAGCCCCTAAGGGTTCTTTGGACACAGGCACCTAAAGAGGATTGTTGTCTGTTCAAACTTGTCAGTGGGGACACAACCTATGCAGGCAGTGATGGGAGCCTGCAAGTTCTGGATCTGGGCAGAGCACAGGTGTGTTGCTGCTGAGGGGTCTCTCAGAATGAAGAGTGGGAAGAACCTAGTTGCTTGTGTATTCAACCTGAAAACTGTACAAGGAATAGCTGCATTTAACTTTTTGTTGCTTGAAAATGAGATTCTCAAGATCTTGAGATCTCAGTTCTTGAAAACTTGCAAACAAGTTTTGGGTTTGTACCACTTGTTAATATTTTTTCACTTCCCGAGAGCCAGTTTTAATGTCTGTTGATGCTTAGAAGACCAGATTGGAAGGACAGCAACAGAAAGTTTTGTTAGCCAGCACAATTAATACTTTCTTCCTTGAGAGCCAAATTCAACTAGTGTAGTATGTTTACAAAAGAAAAAGCTGGAATGCACAATAAGATTTTACCTTTATCAGAGACATATGGACTCACCATCACTGGAGATATGTGTGAGACTATAACAAAGAACACTCCTCAGGCATGTCTCACATTTCAAGGGTCGAAGGGCAAAGTGGATGAATGTCCCTCCTAAAAACTGGATGAACCAGCTTTTTCTTATGCAATTTCCAATTTTGATAATCCCCAAGAAGCTTATAAGAGCCAGGATGGAGTCAGTAAAACCTTGTCTTATTAACCTTCGAAAGGACACAAAGGGGTTTGGATCTCGAGGCTGGTCGGGATGCCAAGTGCACCTCTAAAGTACTCTCATACTGTCTCAGCCTGCTGGAACTTTTGGCAGACACAATACAGGAGGGTTCACAAAGTAGATGAATACAGTAGATGGAAACCAGATTTACTGGGATGATTCCCACCTGAGAAAGGCGAGTCAAACTTCTTTGTAAAGGCAAGGTAGTAAATACCTTTCCCTCCTCTACACCCCCTAAGTAGAGGTTTTTCCCCTGTTCTCCTTTCACATATGTATGACCTGTTTTATAGATTGAATGGTCTCGCAGATTCATTCTGCTGATAAGCACTGGTCCTTTGAGAGATCTCAAGTCAATTGTGTTTGAGTCCTCTTACTCATTAGGATACTTGTGTCCACTTTACATGCACAATTCAGACACAGCGGTATTCTACAAAGGTTCCCTACTGCACAGTTCCCTCTACATGCTGTTGTGGTAATAAAACCTGGCAGCCTTTTTCTGTCATTAAGCACCTTCAGTGTTATGCATTTATTTTAATAAAACAGTTTCTGGATTTGTTTTTTAACTTACTGAGGTATAACTGTTACCGTATTTAATTAGGATGTATGTAGTCTTCAAAAACTCCAAAGCAGTGCTTTATAGGGCACACCATTTTTCCTTCTGGGTGCCATGAACCATTATGTATCCATATGGATTTGGGGGAAAGATGAGTTAAAGAGTCAACAACTATGTAGGCATGAAGTCAGCAAATCTAGAGGATACTTACTTCTTAACCATTTTCTTGAAGTCACATCTTTGTGTGGCCCTTCCTTGGATTTTGATGGGGATCACTGATGTGTTTAGGGGGAAATTCTGTTTGGCTGTTTTCCTAAGTTTCAATGTGCCTAAAGATCAGTGAGGTGGGAACACAGCAGAGAGTTTGGAATCTGGAAGAATGGCAGGCCATGGATTTCTCCAAACTTCCTGGGAAGCCTGAGCAAATGAGCTTAACTTCTGGGTGAACCTCTCTTAGCCAGAACTGTTGAGGTTCTTTGCCTTGTCAGAGAGAATCTTGTTTCCTCTCAGAGGAAGTAATTCTGCATCATTCAAGAAAGACTTTAATGGTCTATTCTCTATTTTTTAGGAAATATGCAGGAAAAAGCCTACTTTGTCATATGCATAAAACTGTAAAGTTTCAAATCTGTATTGCTCTTTGCTTATTTTATAAAGCCTTTACTTTTCTATATGCTTGCTCTGAACACCTGTATATTTAACCTTAACAAAAGAAGCACAGTAAGCCGAGCAAATGGAGTGGTGTTCAATTTGCTTCCTTATTTTCTGCCTCAGCAGGTCAGGAACCCGCTCCTTGTGGCAGAAGGGGCCATATGCCATGGTTCCTGCTCTGCAGCGTAATCAGATCTGCTGTGTGTGCACAGTAAAACCGAACTGGGCAGAATTTGGGCAAGGTGCACCAAGCTCACCACTTGCGTGCAATACAACTGTAATAATGCCCATGCTCAGGAGCTCCAAAGCTTCCTGAAATCACTGGATTGACTGAGAATGCACCATAATTGATTTGGATGTTCGGAATACACCCAATGGATCCCAGACTTGCTTGACTGAATTCATGGTAGTTTCTCAGCAGCTGTGCTGGGTTTGTATGGCAGTAGGTTCTTCAGGATAAGCAGCGTTAGGAGAAGGTAATGAGTGAGATAAGCACAAATCAAGGATCCCGAGTACAATCTTTGTATACTGATTTTTATTTTTTTATAAATTCAGGTACCATTTTAATGACCTTAGATATGGCATATGTAAGAAGAGAAGATGTACAAATGTAAATAAGAGGATGTTTTGGGTCTGCTGTAGATGATACTGCTCTGGGTACTTCACCTCTGCTCTTCTGTTCCCTAGCAGTGAACTAGAGTGATGGGAGAACCTTCTGCATGCCTTGAAGCTTCATGAACAGTTTGTGAAGTGCTACGAAATCTTTAGGTAAAAAAGACTGGGGATAACACAGTAATTATTGCCACATTTAACTTCTCTCAGTCTGAGAGGAGTGAGCAGAAAATGCAAACACATGTGTTACCATGAGAAATTAAGATATGTTCATTTCAAAAATTTTCCCAATAAGGAAACCATCTTCATTAGCTCTAATTGTTTCACTCCTTACAGTGTTTTGCCTGATCATGTCATCAGTGGAAGAACACATAAGTGGAACAAAGGGTAGTAGGGCTGAAAGGCAAATTTTGTATCCTATTGGTGTCAATGAAAGTTTCCATTCCAGTTGAGGGTTGCAATTCTTTTCAGAGTTGCAGAAGAAGAGCAGGGATGGATATTTGGATAGAGAGGAAAATGACCAGCAAGTGTCTACCAGGGTTCTGCAAAGGACCCAGCTGAGAGGCTGATCCCCCAGTGATGGATTAACATGGCTTTGGCATGATGAGCAATGCTGATGTTTATATCTTAACCCCTGGTAGAGAGAAGGATTCAGGAGGATGAGTTTTAGAAGTAGGACAGAGGTGAATCTAAATTAGATGGAAACAAAGGGTGAAGAAGAAGAGGAAGGCACAGTTCCATAGTGGTGCATAGGTTCCTGTGTTTCTTCTGGAGTTTGTGGTGGAGCTGAGTGTCACCAGCAGCACTGCTTCATTTAGTGTGCTCAGTGTAAATAATATCTGTAAATAGTTTTGTAAAGTGTCAGGGTTTTGCTTGTGAAGTCAGTCTTAGGGTGACTCTTGCCTCTGCCATTTCTTTCCTTACCTTGTTGGTGGGCTGAAGTGACTATTGCTTAGCCCAAATTCGCATGTATGAATATGCTTTCATCTCTTTCTCTGTTGCTGTGTTTATCTGTCTCTGTCTATCTCTCTGCGCGCCTGCTGCTTGTCTGCCTGCCAGTTTTTTCTTTGTCTCTATCACTTCATCATTGAACCCATCTGTGTAGAAAATGGGATATTTGGCTGTCTCCTTTTTTTTATTATTATTATTTTTTTATGATTTTTGTCATTTTGTTCCCTCAGACTTACGAGGATGAAACTCACACTCCTGGGGGTGCCAGGCATTTTAGATCTTGCATTTAGGAGGAGCCGTGATGCTTTTTGCGTCTGTTTGTCTGTCCATCTGTCTGCTGGTCTATAATAAGCTGTGCAGTGAGACAGCAGCTTACTATCTGTGTGTGTGAAATTAGCTAATTGGTGTTAGCAGCAATATTTTCACATGTTTTATAAGCAAAGTGCAGCAAGGTATATAAATGTAGATATGATCCAGAGACACACACACATACACACACGCGCACGCACGCAAGCCTGTCGCTGCTCATGCATAGACGCTCAGAAGTAATTAATGTTAATAAGATTTTAATGTGCTTGTGAGATCATAATGAGGAGAAATGAATGCTCTGATTAGAAAAAGGTAACTGCGTGTGTGTTTTGGCTTAGAACAAGATTTCCCCTCTTTTTTATAAATCACAATTTCAGAACTTGTTTGTGATTGCATCAATCGGTTTTTATTTTCAAATTAGAGGTCTGTTTAGCCATTTGAATGATTATCCAAATAAATGGGTAAAACCCTGATCATAAGGAATCGTGCAGATTTTTTTTTCCCCCTTAGAAAGCGAAGCTACTACATGACAGGGCTGGGCAGCCTCATCCTTCTAGCATTACATTTTTTTGATGCTGCTTTTAAAGCCTCATCAGCAACTGCTCTCAGAGACAGTGCTCATTTTTTACAAATAGAGATGTTTATCTATAGGTGTCTGCAGTGCATAATCAACCAGTGAAACTATTGTGCCAAGGCACATTCCTGTTCATCAGTAATGATGAATCCTCAGAGTCCAGGTGATCACATGATACCTTGATTATATTTTGAAATAATTAGTTTAGGAAAGCAGAACTGTATTTATGTATTTTTTTTTCCTTTCATCAGTCGTTTTCCAAACAAGAGGGATGGGAAAGTGTTTGCAGGAAATATTTCAGAATCTAGGACGTTTTTTCGTCCTGGATGCTGTGTAGTCACCAGACCCCATCCTGGCTAAAATCCAGCTGGACACTAGGGGTCCTTCTCTTCAGCAAATCAATGAAAATATTGTCCAGAGGGCTTCATTTCCATTTGCATACTTATTTTTGTTATTAATCCCTTCGGGATTGGGATTTTTTTTAAATTGACACTGAGAGGTTAGATGCATAGTTTTAAAAGCATCTAGAATTGAAAATGCAAATTTGAACAATCCATGTTTCAGTGCATCCCATGTTGCCTACTACCCACTTCATTCTGGTGGTGCCTGGCTTGAGTGGTGTTTTAAAGTGTTAGATCTATGATTGAATCCATGGAATATGGTTCATTGCCAGAAAGTGCTGGGGTACCGCAACAGTGGTTGTGATGAGAAATGTTAGAGCATGGTGATAAGATTGCAGTTTCCAAATTGTGCTGAACAAAAACCAGTGTCAGTAAATACAGCTTTGACACGATTTGAAGTCTCTAAAGATGATGATATGACAGTTCGTTTATAATGAATGAATTTATTTTGGGGAAAGGAAATGGCAGGCATTATGTATATTTGTTTATTCCTCTAAACACTCCTTTTAGCTAGCTGCAGTACAGTAGGGCCTCTAACCCTAGTTTATCATTCTGATAGCTCAGTCAATGAACTTAATTTTATGAGGTGCCTTGGGATATTGTCTGCACAAGTGTGTGCACAAGTGTGTCTGTGTGGGTACACTCAAAACATCACTGAAACCTGCACATCCAAGCAGTAAGGCCAAAATAAAGTGTTCCCCAACCACTGCCACCATCCAGGTAAGATTTAATGACCCTGGATGGAAGAAGGACATCTTTACTTCTCCTAAGTGCTTATAGCCTGAGAAGTGCTTTACATTTTGACCTAAATAAAAAGGCAGTCTGAGCTCTCACAGCAAGGAAGCAACCAATTTGTTTTAAAAATAATTGATCCTTTGTATAGGTAATTTTATTAGAATATTTTGAAAAACATCAATCCCAGTTTAGGATTAGTATTGAACTGAATTAGCATTGAATTCATGGGATATAATTCATTTCCAGATGTGCTGAGATACCACAACAGTGGTTGTGATGAGAAACAGTAAAACATGGTGATATGATTGTCGTTTCCAAATCATGATGAGCAAAACCAGTATCAGTAGATTATGGCTTTGATACCATTGGAAGCCTCTAAATAAGATGATGTGATAGTTCAAATCCTACTTTGGGTTTAGTATCCACCTGCATTTTGTTCATTGTCTGTTTCTGGTTGTTTCCTGTATGTGTGAACGTGCCAGTTCCCAAGAACTGCCTTCCACAAAATTGAAGAGTGAGAGTAGGAGCAAGGTAATGATAAACTCCAAATCCACCGAATTGCCACCTTGGAGCAGGAAGCAGCTAAGGAAGGAATTTCTCTTTAATTCTGGGGAGATTTTTTTCTGGGTTCTAGAAGGAAAATGTTGAGGAAAGCGCTCAGTTTGATGTTCCCAGCATTGGAGATGAAGTAGCCAAGCTCCCTTCAGCTGTAGGCTGAAAACTCTGTAAGGTTTGGGGAACTCAGGAAGAGCTGAGGCAAATTGGTTAAGTGCATGAAGTTAGTATGCAAAAATGAGTTGTGCTGAGTCCTTGGGGAGCTGCTTTAATTCAGGAGTAAATTAGTCTTAGACCAATGTAGCTTAACTGAATAAGGAGCTACAGGGAGCTTTGCTGTTGAATTAAAGCATCTACTCACAGCTTCAAGACAATTAAATGTCTGCACATTGGTGTCCAATCTTTAGTTGATTTGCCTTAACATTCTCAATATCCCCATGCAGGCTTGACTTAAGAGATAGATAAACTGTCCCAAGCAATTAATTCTATACTGGGGATCCAAAACAAAACACATTTCAATAGCTTGTTTGGTTTGAGGGAAATATCATAATGCCAACTGTTGCACTGTTGTTGACAGAGCAGTACTGTTTGCCCTCCCTCTCCTTGGACACTGTTGTTTTCCTGTGCAGTTGTTGAAGGGTCCACAGATACTGAAGGTGACTTTCTGTTGCAGTCAGTTTGTACATACAAAATTCCAGTATAAAACATACCAAAGTTAGAGATACTGTGTATTTGCAATGAATTCTAGAATTATTACAAGAAAAGCAAGTGTATTCACAAGTTCTGGTTCTGCTTTACTTACATTTGACTACTCCAGTGTAGGTCAAAGATGAGAAAGAGGATTTTGGGATGGGTTTGTTTGGTTGTGATGGCAGTACAGAATATGGTGGGAGCATAGTAATGACAAGCTGCTCGGGAGAAACTAATTTTCTCTTAAAGAGGCCTATGTACAGTGTGAAAACAGGAGCTCATAATTGTATGTTGAGATTGTGCTCTGAAGAGTCTTTTAGAGTGCAGTTACCAGCCTTACCTGTATTACAGCTGTTTAATTTGACTTTGTTCCTAAGTACACATATAAGGTTAAAACGCTGTTAATTCATAAATTTCATAATTAATGAATAATTGTGAGTTAGTTGATAAAATCTCCATGCTAAACAACCTTGGATTTGCACAGTGAAAACCCTCAGCATAAGGATGGATTTTGAAAATATCTGTAGGTTTTAGTTCGATCAAGCCAATAGAGAAAGTAAGTAATCAACTTGAAAGCTTCATTGGAGATAGATCCCTGCTAGCATCAAAGAGGGGGTGTTTGTTCAAGTATGCTAACTGCTCTGAGGTTTTTACATATGAAAACATACATCTTAAAACTGTCAAGACTTAAGCTTTGAAAGAACTAATTATCTCATCTTACTTGCCCAATTCCGTATTTATGTTTCTAAATAAGTAGCCGCTTTCTACCAAAGTGCTTAACGCCCAGAAGCACGTGCCGAAGCTGCTGGGTGCAGAGAACTTCTGGTAGTATATCCATCTAGAAGAGAAATTTTAGATAATTGTGGCCAGCAGGCTCTTAGGTCCAGTGAGCTTAGAAATTCCAGATAAATGGCATGACATTTTTGCCCAAAATATTGTTTTAAGAAGGTGTGTAATTGCAGCGTGTGATATTCAGATGGAAGTAAAAAGTATGGCTATCTGTAGGAAGGCAGGAACTGTTAAAGAAATCAAGTTGTTTGTATGCTTTGGTCATCTCAACTTCTGAAAGTACCAAACACTTTTGAGGTAGGTAAGGAAAGCCTTCTCATGAATAAGTCTGGAAAAAACTAGCCATGGAGGAAGTTCCTGCCTTACTCTGTCATGGTAAATTTGGCCAAGTCTTTGGATAATGTAGGTTTTCAATCAGTTTGAGTTCTGTTTGACTTAGTAATGGATATTCATGCTAGCCATATGAAAGAGATTTTTTTGTTTGTTTATTTTTAGTAAGCTCATCATCTCACTGTTCCTTTGCACTAGATATTAGGCAATCTACAGGTTGATTCACGCATTAAAGGAAATGGCTTAATTTTTCTGAAGTTTTATATGTGGATATTAGGAAAGCTGTTTGGATATTTGAGGTTTCAAGTAATGTAGAAGCAGACAACACTGAGCAACTAGACAGAGTCAGAAACATGAATCACTATGGCATGGATTTGCTTCCTGGTATCTCAGTTTTGTTATCCTGTGGACATATTGTGTCTTGTTATTAGCAGAATTTCAGTGGCTTCAGGGTTAGGTGCAGTCATCACAGAAATACACAAAATAGTTCATATGTGTGCTTACTCCTACACTGACACCTGTGTTTATTAGCAGTGCATTTGGAAAGAGTCTGAATGTATAAGAAGTGTTTGAATAATGAATTTGGGTAATAGTTCAATTTTTTCAAAAAATGTTGAAACTTAATCTTGTTCTCCTTCTCCAACCTGTTCTGCCACCACACTAGTCAGAGTAGGCCTTTTTACCTATGCCTCTATTTGTTATTCAAGAAGAATTGAAAACTTCTTGTGTTTCCTGAGGCAAGATACTATGTATTTACCCCTCTTTAAGACATGATTTTTTTGTTATTTTATAGCTCCCTGTCAAGTAGGTGGACTTTAATTGATGGAAAGAGCCTTTGTGCAATCCATGTGTTGGCAAAGGCAGCACAGCAGTGTCTCTTCTGCTCTGGATCTCCGTATTCGAGATGCATCAGACCACCCTGCTGGCCAGCTGTGTCTTCTGTGTGTGATCCTGGGAATCAGACACCATGGTGCTTAGCAGTATCTGCAGGGTTTTATGCCTCCAAGTGAAGTCCTGAGCTCAGGGAGATCTGCCAGAAGGCATTTTGTCTGGAGTCACAGCCCAGGTAACACGAACTGCTGTGTGAAGTTTTATACGCTGGGACAGCTGAAGTGCCTGTCTTCTAGGCAGGCAAAAAGTTATGAAACCTGACTTGGGAAATCATTTCTCTACAGTCTTCTTTTATGATATTTGCCACAGACTGGAACAATCCATTGAGATATTTGAGCCACTCAAAGAGCTAGAAACTCCCAGCCCTGCTGCCAAGATTCTTATCTGACCACATGATAAACATTCTTCCTCAGGTATTTGCCCCGAACATCTGAAAAGTGCTTCAGGCAAGTAATGGGGCAGGTGGTAACTTGGTTCTCTTGGTGGTGGTAACCCAGCCTGCTCCACCCCAGCAGCTGCTGCCAAAGCACTGACCCTGTCAGGATATGAACCTTCTCCTCAAGACACGGGAGCAGACCCAAGGCAACAGGGGGCAGGAATCATGGGGAAGAGAGCCGGGAGTGGGATAGGAGTAAGAGGATGGAGCTGGACCCTGGTTTTGAGGGCGTGAGGAAGGCAGGGAGGGAATGAAGCAGGGACCAGTACTGTGGGATTAGCCATGACAGAAGGGCGTGGGCAGTGATTTGTGTAAATAGCTGGTGTAAGTAGAATCTGCATTAGAAGGATGGGAAGGTGACGGGGTGGAGAGGTCTGTTTTGAAGGGGAAGAAGGAACAGTACAGACTTGTCTCCACCTGTGCACACTTGGGGTTCATGACAGAACTGGGAGGTGTCATTGCCGATGTTTTGGTACCAAGAAACTTCATTGCTTTTGGAAGAGTTTGAAAACACTGAAAGTAAATAGAGTTGACGCTTACTTACTAGAATTTATGCTCTCTTAATACAGTAGTACAGTCTGGATAAATGTGTTTTTAACAAACTCATCAAGTTTTTGTTAAAAAACCAAAATACTGTGCCCTGGTGCAATTGATTTCCAGCACTCTACTTTTGCTGCTGATTTCAAGGAGTTTCTTACCTTTTATTCATTTTTCTTTCCCTCCTGGTGAGCAGATGACCAATTTTATTTTTAATTTCCTGCTGCTTCTTTGGTGTGACTTGTTGCTGGCATCAGGCTAGTGGAAAGGTCTAGCAGGTATTAGATTCTGTTCTAAAGAGTTTCTGTTAGTCTCTAACATAGTTTTGGTTTGTTTTTTTCTTTTGTGGATGCTTCACATCTCCTTTGTAAGCACTACCTACAATTTCTCTGCTTACATCCCAAAAGTTCCCCAAATTGAATAGAGCTGAAAGATTACCTCCTCTGTCCTTGCAGATACATGTCTCTTTTTACAAACCTTAAAAAGATGATTGACTCCTTGTTTGTCAAATATTGCTAACTTATATCAAGCTTATAATTCACAGGAACTTTTCTGAAAATTCACAGATTCTTTTCTGAAAAACTGCTGCCTGCTCAACTATCACCATCTTGTATTTGTGTCATTAATAATTTCTGCCCAGGTACATTACCTGTAGTCCTGTTGAATCTCATCCAGTGCCTCTTGAGATTTCTTTTATTTGCCAAGGTAATTCTGAATTTTATTCAGCCACTCAGTGCCCTCCTAGGTTCATTTGTCTGCAGGTTTAATAAAAATGTTTTCTATTTCATCATCTAGGTTATTAATAAAAAAGTCAAATAGAACAAAACTTAGGGCAGAAACCCAGTTGATGCATTCTTGTATTTTCATAATTACTACGTGGATTCCCTTATCCAAAATAGATTTGCATCTGTGTGATACCATGGATATGCTTGTTTTGTTCCTAGCTTGCATATGAAAATATATAAGATGTCAAAGGCCAAAATAAAGTCAAGGTACATGACATTTGCTTTCTACAAGGTTTCTTTTCCTGTTGAGAAGGAAATTAGGCTGTTTTGGCATGATTTGTTCTTAAATCAGTGTTGAGTGTTACTCATCTTTATATTTAGGTGCTTAAAAGCTGGTTTGATTCATTGCACACTAGTTTTCTGGGAATTAATCTTAAATTCTGTGGTCTGGTATTCCCCCATTATTCTTTTTTTTTCCCCCCTCTCTCTCTTTGCATGGTAGGTACTAGATTTATTCTTTGAGTCTTTTCTTGCCTTCTACAAAGTCTCAAAGTATGCTTCAGACAATTCTTTAAGGAGACCAGGATGAATTCATATACAAATGACTTGGAAAATATTTAACTTAGCTTAGTACTCCCTAATTTGTTTGCCATTTTTTCTGGAGTAAGACCATTCCTCTCTTCGTGAGTATTAAGTGAATTATCTGTGTCTCTCCACTTGAAATTTTGAATGAATGGTGGTAAAAAAAGGTGTTAAGCATTTCAGCCTACTCACATCATCTGTCAGTTGAACTTCCTCTACGTTGATTAACAGAGCTACATTTTTCCTCATCTACCTAAATGTGCTAATAGAATGGGTTCTTGCTATTCTTGACATTCCTTGTTAAGTTTGTGCTTTGAACCATTATGATTTTGTCTCTACATGTTTGTGTAATTTTTATACTTATGTATTCTGATACCCTGTTTTCTTCAGGATTTTTTTCCTATCTTGATAGCAGTAAAGATCCTTTAGCGATGTTAAAACCCTGCTATTCTCTTTCTTTCCTCTTCATTAGGATAGCCTGTGCTTTCACTATTACTATATTACAGCATCATCACTATTATTATTATTATATTTCATTATAAACTGTTGTTTATACTTAGCTGTTAGATTTTTTTTTACCACCCGCCCATGTTAGTGCTTATTAAAAGATCTTCTGCACGTTAGCAAGTTAGTGCCCAGACATCCTCCTCCATTTGTGTGAGGTGAATGTCCTCTTATCCTTAACCATGTTTCCCATGGTCAAATAAGTAAAATCTCTCATTAGAGGTGCCAGTTGTATCCATGTGTGATGCAGTTATCTCCAGTCTTTGTGTCCTTGCCTCATCCCTGCCTCTGCTGTGAGGACAATGAGGACCACAGATTCCTTCAGCCTTGCTTCTAGAAAATTGTAGTCACTTTTGAGCCTTGATATCCTTCAGGTGGTTTTTTGTAGATTTTTTTTATTATTATTCCTTATGGTCTCTTTGTTGTATCTTGTTCCTGTGTTGCCTCCCTGAGCTGGAGTGTTCAGGAGAGTATCCTGACTTCACTTAAAAGCCACTTAATTCCATTGTAATCTGAATTTACTGACTTAAAAGTGGCTTCTATTATCAATATATTTCTTTTCTTATATTTCTGGTTGCCATTTTCTTTTTAAATCCCCACTTCTTTTCTTCTTTTAAAAAATTATTTCTTTTCTCTTAGCTTGCACATTTATTGTATCGAGTGTTTGTGTTTTCTCATGTGAGCTATTTCTTAATAGACTCACTCTTCTTCTCTCACTTTTCCTCAGACATGCTTTTCTGGAAGTTTTTGGAAGTTTTGCAGATCAGTGCCATTGCAACCATATGGTTTCCTGTAATTGTCCTCTAAAATGAAACTTTTTTTGCCTGATTTCTGTCCCAGCTTTGTGTGAGTTGTCTCTATTGAGTAACTTTGTTCATGCTTGTTTTCTGTTTCAACCTGTTGTGAACCAGATGAAGGTTCAATGCTCTTTCCCAGACTTCAGTCAGTTAATAGCCACTTCCGAGCATGTGAACCCTACCTCTAACAGCAGTGACAGATTTCTGTCATCCTGTACCTGTCATGTTCCCACAAATGTTGCGAGACTTGTATGGAAGGAAATCTTACATGCAAGCAGATATTTAGTAGTCCTTGATTTAGTACTTGGAAAAGTGGGAGTTCTTCCGAATATGAATTTTATTTTTTTTTTTTTTCTGGTAGTTAGCTGGTTGCTTGCTTTGGTTTTAATACCAAATAATTGGAAAATTCCAGAGGAGATAATATTTGACATGCCTGCACAACCCGATTGCTTACATTAATTCCTTTAGAGACCAGCTGCTATAAATGATGTTTGGGTACAGGTTACTTAACAGTTATCTTCAAGGAAAATGCAGTCAAGACAGCCATTTAGTCTCCCTCTGTTATCAGTAGAGAGGAGGAGAAATACCTCTAGAGAGCTATTCATCCTAAATATATTACAGTTTTAGGATGGGATTAATGGCTCTCTGGAGATGATTATGGTGGCTTCAGTTAGATATCTAACTTTTAGGAAGATAATAGTTAGATTATGTGCATCTTGGTCCCATGCCTGATCAGATTTACCTGAAGAATATATCTACAGTCCAAATATACAACACAGAAACCTACCATGCTTTGACTTCTTTTGTAGAGATTTTGTATGCTAGAATTTTACAGGGTTTGGAAGAGTTGTATCTATTTTAAAATACTTCTTTTCTTAAATGTTGCTTTGTCTCCTTACCTCTTTGATTGCAATTTGCTCTTTAGTTTGGTTTGTGGTGAAGAAACTGTTTAGATTCTTTGTTTCTGGGAGTCTTGTCTTTTGAGACTTCCCTTCAGCCATTTGCTCTTTGGTATTCCAGGTAAATACTGTTCCATGTCACCTTCCTCACAGATGACATGAAGATTAGTTAAACATAGGTTTGAGTATACTAAACTCTTGTCTCCGATTTAGTATTTTTAGGTGAATATTTGTACTTGTATTTCAGAGTATTTTGTGATGCAGCCACTAAAAATAAGTGATCCTGAACAACAGATTAGACATATTTGTTGTTTTTTGGGGAAGAGCTAATGTCATTTTGGTGTTGCACAAGTTTCCCTCTTCATCTCTGTACAGCCGTAAGGTGTCCATGACACTATTATTCTGGCCACTCTGTTGCCAAAAACTTGTCAAGAATTCAGTGGAGATTTCAGAGAAGAGCAACAGAAGTTAAGAGGCTGAAGAGATTGAAATATGAGCAAAGATTACAAGATTTTAATATGTACAGTTTGGACTAAATGATGACTAAGACATATGATAACAATCTACAAGTATTTGAAGGGTGTAAAATATTAAGACAAAAAGGGAATTATTTTAAGATGTTCAAAGGGGTAAAACTCAGCAAGGAAAAATTTCAGCCTGAATCATAAAAAACTTCCTGAGACTTGCATGAGCTGAAGTCCTGGAGCGTATTCTGCATGAAGGTGGTAGAAAGCCCACAGTCTTACCTAGCCCAGAGATCACACATGAGTGCACACAAAATCTCACCAGTCTGGTGCCCCCCATTTCTGAGAGCTGCCAAGACCAAATGGTGCTTCAGTGGTGGCTGTTGGACTCTGGGCAGCCGGGTTCACCTGTGTCTCAAGTTCTGCTCTCCCAAGGGCTCCTGCAGGATGAGCTCCAGCATGGAGGGTTCATTCTGGTGGCAGCAAGCTGCCCTCAGCTGCTGTTTTTATGGAGAAGCCCTTTTTCCATCATATGGCTGTACATGCACCCATTCATTTGATAAGCGTAGGCAGAATCAAGCTGTCACTAACAGAATATATGCAGAAGACTCAAGGAAATGTAATGAAGAATAGCATTTTGGAATATCCTGGCAAATGATTAACATGACACGTTAGGTGTTTTCTTTTTCCTTTTATCCTCTTCTTTCATCTCTGTAAGTTGGTGCAATCACATTAAAAACTGGTTTTTCATAGACTTTTACCCCACAGCTCCAAGAGTCATCAACACGTACTTATTCATTCTGATACAGGCTGCAGATTTAGACTGTATGTTTAGTTTAGTTAGAAGGTTCTAGCAAATTGTAGTGGACTAATTTAAGTCTAAAAATATTAAACTGTCATGACCACTGTATAATTGGGATGGTATTTTTGCTAAATAGGAACTTCTTTACTGTTTACAGCTGGTTTTGCACTCGTAACAGATACAGACAGAAGGAGTGAGGACTATAGTTCTTGCTCCCCCCTCTGCCCTCTGTTCCTCATTTTTGTTTTCCTGTGTGCAAAACCATCCTGCATGCCAGCTTGGGAAGCTGGCATCCCTCCTGTTAAGACCAAACTTGCTCTCTGTTGCAGTATAAATAGTGCTTGCTTCCAACTTCAGAGCAGTACCCAGTGTTTCATGCATACTCTAACTCACTGGGAAGCAATAGCTGTATTGAAAGGTTTTCTGTGTATGGAATAGGTTTGTGTTTGTGGCTTTGGATTCACTGGACAACTCTGAGCAAACATCTGGGGATAGGCCCTTAAGCTTGTGTGATATTAGGTTACTGTAATATTTTTTTTTCTGGCGTGGCTGAATATAAGGAGGTTCTGCTTCACAGGTATGTACAGGAGAAAGCAAACCAAATGCCATTCTTTATAGTACTCCAGATACAAGGCTGGGAGTGTGCCCAACTTCAGTAATTCTGCTTTCTTTTTAAACTGCTGGAAGTGGAGGAGGGAATTGCACCAGGTGAGCCAGATATGTTTTGAAATATCCTTCAGTTTGCTGGGCTGGGGATTTTGATTTCTTAAAAGCACCTTGTTCTGCTTTGTAAAAGTACCTGGCTGGGCAAAATGGGAGACTGTTTGGTAAGACAGAGGCCAGAGAGGAAGGCTGTCAAGGAAGGCTGAAGAGATGGGCCATTTTCAATTACAGAAGAGATTAGTTCCGCAAAACCACTACTAATCTTTGCTGACAGCACGTGAGGTTTTGCTGTGACCTATTTAGTCCTTCTGCTATTGAAAAATGTCTTCGAAAAAGTTACATAATAGAAGGCAGTTGCTGCTTTCCTTAGGCTCACTAGAACTAGTATCTTCCCAACTGAAAATGCTGGACTGTTTGCCCCAGTCATACTCTTGGGAAGAGCCTTTCCATCCTTAGCTACCTGGCACATGTGGCCACCTACAATCTGAAACCTCAAGAATAAGAATTCTTTTACCCTTCTGTCAGTTGTTTCATTTTCCGAGTGTGGACGATCTGCTTCTGCGCCCTCAGCCATCGTTTAGCTTCAGCCTGGATGCACCAGAGCAAGTGTTGCCGAGAGGGATGCTGGGTTTTGGGGTTATGCTGTGTTGCTACAGATCATGTCACCTCAGTGGGTAAACAGTCCAAAAATAAAACCAGCAAATGATACAAAAAGGAATCCAGATATATTTTTATATCTCACTGAGTTTCGCTCCTCCTTCTCGTTTTATTGGCAGAGATGTCAGGGGAGGGTGCCTCTCCGTTGGAGAAGAGGTTGAAAAGATTTGCAGTAGCTGTGAGGGGAAACACCTTTTTTTTTTTTCCCCTGTAGGGATTAAGTGGGGAGGGGTTTAGGATCTCCCACACCAGTCTCATTTGAGGAAATCCTCATTTTATCATGTTTAGAAAACAGCCGCTGATTTAAGATTTGTTACTAGTAGCCTGCCCGGGGATTCTTTATTTAGTTACTCGGCTCAAAGAACTGCTGTCCCAAGCTGTCATTTAACAGAGAGGATTGCTGAATATTGCTGTGAGGCAAAGGTATAGGTGGGTGGACTGTCTTTTGAACCCTGAACTTGCCCTGTGTGGTAGTGACAGATGAGCAGGGGTTGAAAAAAGCTGAGATTCCACCAACACAGACTTTGGGGTTAACACGTGGTCTGTCCCCAGAGCTCTGCATGACCTTAATTTATGACTGCAGAATACTGGCTACAAGAGCCTCTTCTCTCCAGTCCCCATGTTTCAATGTGAGATTAATCAATACCGTTATCTTCTGTTATTTTTGGGGTGTCCCTGACTGCCTACTCATCCATTCCAGGGGGATAGCTGAGATGTGGCTGGATAATTTTGCTGGAACTCAACCTGCATTCTCCATCCAAACACTTAGTGCAGCCTAAGTCAAGAAAGGCAGTAGGAAAGAATATTTCATGCCTTTGGGTTTAGTGCACCTGGGTCCACTGAGGATTTCCTTACTTACCACGGCGGGTTTTTGTTGTTGTTTCTCCCTAGCTTTGTGCTTCAACAGGCTCAGCACCTATGTGGTTAATGGTTTTTCTGGAAGTGAATTATATCTGTCAGGATAGCTAAGGCCCTATCCTGGTTGTGTTTCCACATCATGTTTAGAGTTCATGCTCAGATTATGGTCCAGTCAGCTTTTGTTGCTTTTACGTTGGAATGGAGAACTTTTGTCTTAGGTTCATCTGTAGTAAATGTTTTACCTCTGTCAGATTTTGATCTTGAAAAAACTTGTTTTTCAGACAGTAGCTGTGAGTTTGATGGAATGGGAGTTATTATGACTCTCTTTATAGCCATAATCCTGTGCTGTAAGCATTCTGTTTGTCTCATGTCCCCTACTTAGGATTTTTATGTAGTTATTTATACCATGCCTACTGGATCTGGGATGCATGTGGAAGGGGCATGACTCCCCAGTGTTTGGATCTGCAAACATGATGGTTAACTTCAGTTAGTATTTCATGAACTTCTTCATATATTCAATATTAAGCCATTGCTGAGAATACAAGCCTTGACAAGTAGAAGTAGCAGCTTGTTTTCTCTCTTTTTTTTTAATACTCAAAGCACTGAACTTAAGCACACTTGAACTCAGTAACTAGAGGACAACATGCAATTTCCCTAAAGTAATTTCTGTAAGTTGATATTGTAAGAGGGCCTTGTAAAAGGCCAAAAAAATGAGGTATTCCCAGTGAAAGAGTTAAAAACTCACCCATAATTGCAGAAATCCTTTAGTATGTACAAGCTGTGACTATTTTTTCTCTGAAAACACTGCTGTTTCTGTCACTTCTCCACAGGTTTCTTTGTACAGTAGACAAAGACACATAAGGAAAATAAAACACATTGCATCTGGGATTTTAAAAACCCCAGTATTTCCTTTGTTCCAGTTAATCTGTACTGTTAATTCTAAAAATGAAATAGAATATTTTTCTAGAAACTTAGTATGCATTTCATGCATTTTCATGGAATGTCCTTAACTATTCACTGACTCACTCCCTATTCATTTATAGTTAATATATGGCACTTTCATTGTGGTTTCTAAAGTATGGAGGTTATGTGAGTCAGATGCAATTTAAAATAGAGATTATCTTTAAATAATCAAAAACATGTTTTGCCAAAAATACTAAAAAAAGGAAAGAAAGCATTCAGTGTTCTCAAAATATGAAGTGCTTTCTAAAAAGACCCTTTTTTTCAATAAATAAGAGGGAAGAAATGTTATGTAAACCTAAGTGTTTGGCAGACATCTGTTTACTTCCTCCAAGGAGACAAGGGGTTTTAAGATTTTCTGAGCTCATGAGAAAGGCACATCCTTGAGTTCTTGCACCAAGGACGTGATGGAAGCATTTTTCCTTGAAAATTTTCAGTAAGAGGACATAAGGTTAGAGGTGGCATGAATGATAACTTTCTTGAAGAATTTAATCAAGGACGTTATGGAGAATGTGGGCGTTTGGATCTCTCCTTCAAAAAGGGAGGGGGGAAATCAACAACCAAATACCCCTCTGCCTATCCTATTTTTTTTTTTTTTTTAATTATTCTTTTTCCTTCTTAAGCTGATTCTAATTCTTACGAAGTTTTTCATTAATGACACAGTGTTAGTAAGGGCAATTGTTAGTTTTTTTGCTGTGACTTTGAAGTTCCTTTGTTGTGACAGCTGCTAGGCTGGCGTTTCCTGGACATCAGTGGGATATGATGATAGCTTGCCTGCTTCCCTTCCTTCTGATGGATTTTCTCAGAAAGGATAGCAAACTGGCAGACTCAGATTCCTGTATTAAAAAAGCAGACGTTGGATCGTAGTGGGCTGGAGTTGAGAGAAATACGGCGATCCAAAGAATTATCTTCTGTTTTGTAACATAATCAGCAGTGTGATCTACAGGCAGAATCAAAAGGATCTCAGACTTAGGAACTAACATTCATCCTCCTGCTTACATCTGCCCCTCCTCCCCTCCCATTGCCAACCCCCTTGCTTTTTTTTTTGGAGTTTAGTGCAGCAACAAGTGGTGGTGGCCTGTCAACCTGATGCCAGCCTAAGTAGAAGCCACGTTAGAATAAATGCATATTTTCACTATCAAAAGATATCATACTGTTGGCTTGAAAAAATCCCAAACAGCCTTGCACAGAAGGGTTTTCAACAATATATTAAGCCTCATATTTTTCAATTACAACAGGGCTTTTTTTTCCTCTGCTGGTCTTTTTTTAATAGCGTAAGGAGCAAATATGTCTTGGTTTTGAGCTTTAATCTGGTGCTTTGTGCACTCTGATGACCTCCTAATTGCACTCTCCATGACATGTCAATCTGCTGCAATGGAAAGTGGGTGATTTGGGCTGTCATGAAAGTGTTGATACACTCATATATCCTGTGCACTTAGGACAGAGAAGTTCAAAGAAATGCATTAACCAAAGGAATGAAATGTTATGGGAACCTATAATTCAAATATCGAGTGTCCCTTTCCCAGTTCCTGAGTGGTTCTTTATCTGTGTTGTGACTTTAAATGTGAGCACCAGGTGTGAAGACTCCTGTTTATTTTTATTTAAGCAAAAACAAACACAAAATATTTTAGAGCTGATGCAGATGATGAAGTGTAAAGATGTGAGATGTGTTTAGTAAATAGTCAGGGTGCATATGTCTAAACAAGGAAGGAGTTTGTAGAATGTGGTTTTAGTTTACAATACTCTCCTTTCATAACTATATAACCATCTGCCTCTGGCATGTTCCTTAAAATCTGGTGAGCCTCCACTTCAGTCTGTAACCTTCACTGCTACACTGGTGTTTCCTTTGCTGAGCTACTGGGATCATGGAGATCAACTCTGCAGTGTTATTCTTCATAAAAACTGAAAGATAGGAGTAACCTATGTTATCAAATGGGGACTGGCCTAGTATGTCATTTGAGAGGCATGATGTGACTGTGGGTCTGAGGGTGAGGGCCGGCTCTCCTGGGTACTGATAGGATTTCCTGTGGTCTGAGATGAGTCACCCAACTGTTCTGCCTGGAATTTCCCATCTGTAGTGTGTAGGTAACGACACCTGCCTTCCTGGTGAAGTTTATGTGTCACCATTAAACTGAACATTGTCTAAGTGACCACTTTCACCTTCATAATCCAGCACCTTTTATGCTGTTGTTTAGTGAGCAAGGCATAGATTTATGACTCTGTGGATTTACTGTTGTTTGAGGAAGGCATGGTCCAACATCTGAAATATACTTTTCTGGTTTTCTCTGAGAAAAAACATCATCGTTTAAAACTTATTACTGAATCTTTCTTCTGAAATGTTTTACTAAGGTTTTTCACCAGCTGTTCAGTTTCAGATGTAGATTTCTGGGTCTGCATCTCAATCCATCCTTGGCTTGCTAGAAATCCTGAGCGAGTTAATTTGGCTGCCATGCACTGAATCTTGACAGATCTCCTTGGATCTGCCCAGTGCTCTATTGAATACTGTGGTGAAGAAAGCGGAAAACTTGCCCATGAATACAAACTTGAGGCCTTAAAAGTGCTGTTCCACTTTTCTTGTCCGTAAGTTGGTTACAAGGGTGAAAATGGATTAATGACCTATACAATGTTTTAATAATTTGCACTCCTCAGTGAATATGTAATATAGCTTTAAGAGTTGTGAATGTTTCTTTTTGATGCATGGTTTTGGACAAGGGGTTGGCTGAACTCAGGTTAGTGGTTCTTGTGGTTTTGTGGGTTTTTTGTTGCTGAGATTTTTTTTATTTTGTTCTGGGGTTGGGGTTTTTGGTTTTGGTTTTGGTGGTGGGTTTTGGGAGTTTTTTTCTTTTTAGTTATTTATTTTTTAATTTTTATTTTAGATGTTTTTTGAAGAAAAGAAACTTGAAGCTCCTTGTCTAGGCTGTTCGTGAGTTGTGTAGATGCTTTGAGGGTATAAACCACAGAGGAAGTTGGGATAAAATAGCTACTTAAAAAGAGATTAAGGGATTTACTTCAGTGCCTCTATGGGTTGTGCTTTAAAGGGAGAAGAACCTAATTTTTCATAATACAACTACTTTTATTGGCTACAGGTTTTAACTTTTTGGAAAGATTCTCACATCTTTCTATCAGCCAATTTTGGGAGTTAATCCAGACCAGTCAACAGAACTGTATGTTGCACTTGATTTCTTGGTCATTTTAAAAGCTTTTCAGTGTCTAATCTGTCCAGTATAACTCCCTAGTATTTTGCCACAGATGGTATTGATCAGCAAGAATAACAGATAACTATACTTAAACTCCATTTTCCAGAGTAAAAAAAAATAAATTTGAAATTAGGGTGTGGAGGGAAGAAGGCATTACATAAGCCAGAATTAAATACAGAATGATGATGCCAGATCAAAAGACTTGAAACTTCTACTTGTGGTTAGTTAATTTTTTTTTTCCTGCAGAGTTTTATTTGGGACAGGAGCTGAACTTTGTCTTCCAACTTGCTTTGCCAGTGTTGATCACAGCTTTGTCAATCTTTGAGTTTGCTGGCACCCTCGGAATTTTACAACCACAGTACTCAATACAGTATTTTTGTAGAAGTTCTTTACTGGAAACTGGTTTCTAGGTGAGAGATAAGGATGGCATGACATTGGTTGGTTGAGGTGGAAAGCTCAGTACTGTTACCACTGTAGTAAATGAAGGATTTTTCAGGAGTCCCAGAAGAACAAAATTACATGCAAGGTATTTGATGTTTGCATTTGCAAGAGTTTTGTCATTGGTTCTTATTCACTTACATCTGCCTATCCTGTATGAAAAACACCTTGAACCTCCTTAAATTTTCTCTCACAAAAGCTTTGCTCTAGAACTGTTCCCCATTTGTACACATTTATTTTGTCTTTTTCAAATGTCAGCTCAGTATTTCAATAGTAGATTCAATCATGCCTGAAGTTCTTACAATCCATTTTCAGTAGTGGATCATCCGTTAGGAAATAATGCCCTCTGCACTTTTTTTTCAGGCTTGATTTGTCTTGGGATCAGAAATACCCAAAGTCTCTTTTGAAAATGAGTTGTAATCGAAATGTGAGGCTTCTGTGCTGGCCCATATGCATCCCTTCTGTTCATATGCGTTTGGGCTACTTGTCTTGCCTGGGAAACAGAGAAGAGTGTTTTACTGATCCTGTGAACATCGTTGCTTTCTTTCCTCTTTGACGTATTGCTATTTCTTAGACTAGTTGGAATGTTCTTTAGTGGGTTCCTGTGGAAGTCATTCAGTGGTGAAAATGTTTTCTTTCTTGGGAAATGTTTAATAAACATGAACAAAAATCCAACACAATCCAACCCCTAGTGGTTTCTCTCATGTAACTTTTTCTTATTTCTTACATTTTGTTGTACTTGCTTTTAACCAAAACCAGCTAACTTTAAGTCTACATTAAGCCCACATTAACGTCTAACCTCAAATTTTGGTCTAGAGTTTGGAAATAGGAATGTCTGATGTCCAGAGAAATATATAATTTTTTTTCTGCATAAATTAAACCCCATTTGATGGATTAGGTGGGGGTTTTTTTAAGGTATATGGGATAGTAATGGTGTTGGAAAACAAGTGGAAAGAACAAAAGCTTTGAATTCAGGCTGACAGGTTGTAGTCCAGAGGTCTTAAAGTACTGTTTGAAACTGCTGGAAGGTTTTGATAGAATATTAGAGCCCAAAATGCAAATAGGAAAATAAATTAAGAAATTTTTCAGATTAAATCTTTTCAATCTGTTTTTCTCCATACTGCTTTCCAGCATCCTGTGTTTTCTCTTTGCATTCCATTCCCTAAAAGCCTCTTCTAGTTTCAGAAACTGTTAAAATGCCTATTTTGTGACTAGCATAGTATTCAAAGGTCTCACAACTGTTGTGGCACTGAAACTACAGTATTCCCTTCACTGCAGTTCTCTAAAAGTGAGGGAGAGGCAGAGACGAGAAAAGTAGCTTCTGTGCATGGATCTTGTCCAATACACCACAAATTTAATCCTAAACCACCCTTGGCTTTCATCATGAAAAGCCCTACCAGCTAGGCTGAAAACAAATAATTGTTCAGTCTTCAGTAACAGGGAGTGATACCCCTCTTACCCTCTTATTTGCTCACAGAACTTTAACATGGTTGGTTGTGCGACGCTGATGGAGAGGGAGAGCTGCTATTTTCATTTCTTAGAAGATGAATTGAAGCATGCTGAGGTTGCCACTTGCCAAAAGTAACAGCATTTGTGCAGAGCCCCTGGGTGAACCTGATGCTCCTCAGCCCATGGCTGGTGCTTGGGAGCATTGATCATCCTTTTATGACAAACTATTAGTACATACAACATGTGCCAAGCCATTGTGGAGAGATCTATCACAGCCACTTAGGAAATCTTTTATACAGTTCTCTCACTCCTGGGGAAGAAAAAAACATCTTAAGTCTCATCTGCTTTGAAGTGAGGTTTCTGTGTTTATACATTAAAACACAACCTGTTTGTGTTGTGGAACTTCAGAAAAGTTCTAATCTCTACAAAGATCTGAGCTTCAGAGGTCTGGTACCTTTGCAGAATCC
Source organism: Orthonyx spaldingii (assembly GCA_013397795.1). Classification (NCBI taxonomy): domain Eukaryota; kingdom Metazoa; phylum Chordata; class Aves; order Passeriformes; family Orthonychidae; genus Orthonyx; species Orthonyx spaldingii. The sequence goes on along the minus strand of VZTJ01000638.1, from coordinate 879,096 downwards.
CTTTCAAGCATACACCTTCTTGAGTGAAAATCCACCATGAACTTACTTTAAAAGGGAACAGACCGAGACTGAGAACAGTAATTTCCTGCCCAGGTGACACCTAGAGGGCAAGTTCGGAATACGGTCAGGCATTGTTCTTAGAAGCACCTTATGTCGCTGAAAGAAAAAGGGAAACTGAAACTTATCTTCTTACTCTCTTTTATGAAATAAAAATACTGGAAAACAGAAAGATTTTGCCAGATGTGAATGCAAAAGTCACAGCAGGATGCAGATTACTGGAGGCCCCTGGTCCTTATGTTGTCATTATCCTTCAAGGTGCGAGACAAAACAGGAATGTAAAACGTAAGTGCTTGATTTTCTCCACCTTCCCTTTCCATCCCAAGGCTTTTATTTTCAAGAAGCCAAAAAGAAATTGAGATTTCAACTGCATTGTTTGAAGACTAGGTCAGAAAACTTGATCTCTAATTTGTTCCACTATATCCTTCTGAAATGAATGTACACTGAAAAAATTAGGTCTGGTGGAAATCCACTTGTGCAGTCATCATAAGTTGGTGAAGGGCTGGCTCTGCAACTTCTGAGTTTGGAATCAAGGCCTCATTCCAGCTCCCATTGCAGAAGTGAGAACTTCTGATTTAGCTTCAGTAGCACTGGGCCCAGTATAAACCTTTTTTTGGTACTTCTGAGATGCCTAAAAGTTCTGATGATGATTTGTTATGGCAGCTGGTCCCCCAACTGCTCCTGTCATGTTCCCTCTGCTTCAATCTCCCTGTGTTTACAATGGTGCTAAAGAAAGCTGGGCCAAGCCTGAAGTCTCCTGGGCCACCTGAAGGTCTGTTTGGACCTCTGTCTTCTATTACAGTCCCTTTCCTGTTTTAAAGAAAATTATGTTTACTTCCCTTAAAGTTTCCTCAACTTTCCAGTGAAGCTTGGTAGCCAGGAAAAGGACTTGCAAACAATTGTGTGCAAATACACATAGAAAAAGTGATCTCCTCAGAGAAACTGATATTTAATGATTATATATGGTAGTATTGCATTAGTGGAGATTGAATTTGGCTTTGGTGGGGTTTTTTCTGGTTGGTTTTTTTTTTTTCAGTGTTTTACCAGCTCTTAGTAATGATTCCCTGGGTTTTATAATATTCCTCCTCTTCCTCAAAAAAACAAAAAACAAAAAACAAAAAAAAACCCACAAAAACACAAGAATAGTCAGCTGCCTTATGATGAAGTCACTTTACATGAGATGGGGGCAACCATGTACAAGTCCTCTATTTAAGAAAGACAGCAAAGTCTCTTGGAACAAGGGAAGAATTCTGCTCTGGGGTAGAAAATGCTGAAGGAATGCTTTCAGCATTAAAGGAAAACAAAGTTTTATGAAATAACTGTATTTTAAAACAAGATAGAGAATCACAGCTTCTACTATGCTGCCCATGAGGAGCAGAGTCAGCGTTCTTTAAAAAGAAAGATTGTAGTGATTAAGGACGTTTGTTTCCTTCAACACTAAGTTAGAAGGACCTATTAAAGAGAGAGAAAATAACTGAGCCCTTGAGCTTACACAAATTTCTTGAGGGGAATCTATAGAGAACTGGAGTGAATTCAGCTGAGTGCAAGGTGTGAGGAGACAGACCTGCTCACAGGACTGGGACCTCCTGACTTCATGTACAAGCTGTGAATCTTTTTATTACACAAGGTCTGAAGTGCTCATGCGCTGAAAATTAGATTATGGTTTCTCCCACTAGCATCTCTCAATTCTGTAACTTTTAACTATATTAAGTACAAAAACCCTAAGAGAAATTTCTTTTTTTTCTTTTTTTTCTTTTTTTTCCAAGCGAAAGACTTTTTTTATTAAAGGTTGTCAATGATTTTAGTAATCTTCTTAACTACTATTCTGCCTGTTAACATTCCTTGGGCTGAGAAGGTGGCAGTACAGTTCTCTGATAGGGAATTTCACCCAAAGTTCAGTTTCTGTAGTGTACATCCACTGTCCTTCTGTCCTGCCTGAAGTACACATTAGCCTTGTACTTCTTCTTTGTTTGCAATGGTGGTCTCAGAGAAGGGTCTGTCAGGTAAGGTCCTGAATGAGGCTGAAAGGATGGAAAGTATTACTGAGTAATGATGGACATTTACATGCTTCTGAGCAGGTCTAACTCTTACTCCATTTTCTTTTCATAATGACTGCAAGCAAAGGCACTTTTAGGCTTCTTCAGTGACATTTATTTGGTCCTGGTTAAGTAGGGATTTTAAGAATTTTTCTTGAAACCCCTGGCTGTGCCAGAAGAGCATGAACTTAGACAGAAGAATGAAATAATACAAAAATATCCCTTGATCTTAGCAAAGTAGAATATAACCTCTCTAGGCACTGTTTGCTGATAATTTGCTTTTCTAAGGTGTGCTTATAAGCCGTTCAAAAATACAGTTAAGAAGTTACTAGAATTGCACAGAGAAATATTTAGAGTTTAGGGAGTGGTGAAGTCAAGACTGAACATTTCATTGCCAAGGGGAGACTGGCAGCTTAAAATCGTCACTTTTTCCTCTTGCTGTTGTTAATTGTGTGTAGTGCTTTCGCAGCTGAGTGCTGAAGAATCTGTGGTTTTTGTGTGTTTGGTAGGCCTTCAGTAGAGGCAGTTTGCCTGCTTGTTTTATGTATTTTACACCATACATTGATGTCTCACATAGCAGTAGAAGAAGGTAAAAGCAATAAGAAAAGTGGTAAAATATTGATCATGGAAAGAAAAAGTAAAGACGTGCTCATAAAACTCTGAACATTCATAGAGCATCTCAGGAGGAACATTAAAACCAGACCTCTGTCTAGCTAATTTCATAAAAAAGGAATAGATTTCACATGGGTGATACATCAAATGGCTTTATGCTATGACTTATGTAGATGTTGCAGTGGGATGCACGATATCTTGTAATAGTGGAGGAGCATATATTAGAGTTCGTATTTTCTGCGCTTGCTAGAATTTTTTTCATAGGTATTGGGTTTACCTTGGCTGACCCACACTTTTTTAAGAAGTTACACCTTTGCATTTTCTCTCTTGGAAACCAAGTGGCATTTTTACTGAAAATATATTTATCTGCTACTAGCATTTTTTTAGACTCAGAAAAAGGAAACCTTGAAATATATATATAAAATGCATATAAGTGGTCTACTGGTAAACTTTCTGAGCTATATTTTATCTTGCTACATGATTCAAAGTCTTTTAGCAGCTTTTTGAGGATTCCTTCCTCAGTTATATTTGGTTAATTACATACTTTTTGGCTACACCTGAGTCCACAAGGCATCCATAGCAAGGGCAGAACTGCAGAAAGGCCCACAACATCCACCTGTGTGGGCATGGAACATCTTGTGAGGAAACCAGGATATGGGTGAGAAAGAGAAGGAAGGCTGCTGCATGTTCACTTTGGTTTGGGATTGAGATGCTCTTCTGAGTGTTTTCTTAGGAATTGTGATAAAGACCTGGGGCCTGTGCCCCCTCATTCTAGCTCACATCTCAGTGCCCTGGGAAAACCTGGCCTCCCTGTTCCAACACTGGCCTTTGGGAGTGAGCCAGCAGGGAGAAGAGCATTCAGCAAAGAGCTCCTGGTTCAGCCTCCGAGACTGAGGTACTCGCCCTGTGTGTGATGCATCCTCTCACACATCACCTAACACAAAGAAAGCCACTCATGGTCCTGTTTTGTTGAACCCAACAACCCAAGAGCTGTTGTGTTCATCATAAGCCAGAGCCAAGCCCTGCACACAGTGTCAAAGGTGCTCCCTGGTGCTCAGCTCCCTTTCTCTGAGTGCTGAGGGAGGGACATCCTGTGTGTGCCTGGCCTCTGCAGGGCAGTCCTGTGGACAGCTTTCCTCCCCTGTCTCCCACCTCTGCTCACTTCACCACTACCCCAAAGGCAAAACTTTAGTTACTGTTACTGAGTGGGTACCTTATTATTAGATTAGATAGATTTTCTTTGTCTGAAGGTCTGCTATTCATTCTGGGTGGAGGTGCTTGGCTACAGTCACATTTATCTGTCTGTGTCCACATTTCAAGGATTTCCATGGTATTGACATTTCCATTACAGGAATCTGAAGAATGTTCAATTATATACAGGCCATGAAATATATTTACTTTTTTTTTTTTCTTTTTTCTTTTTTTTCTAATGTCTGCCAACTGTTCCCTGCCAACTTTAAGCTGGGCTGCCATGGCTCTTAAGATTTTAATTTTTTTTTACATATTTGCTGTATTGTTATATATACGTGTAGTGCACACACATATAAAAACTCATACCGTAGTATTAGAACTCAGGACCAGATTTTATCTGGAGGATTATTGTAGGCCTGTTTCTAATTTATATAATGTTTTTGTTAATAGCAATACCTCTTTAAAATGCCCAATAAAATAATGTAGTATTAATTTAAATAGAAATTTCAGTCATTTTAGATATCCTCCCATTATAACAGGTCAGGCTTTTAACAGATGTCTCAATAACTTTGCTATTAGCAGGAATATTTCATGAATTAAAATCAGGCCGCTTTGTCTCTGTCACTCGTTGAAATGACCTACATATTTGGCAGATGGAGAGGACTTGCTTGTGCATTAGTACTGCTGGGGTAGGGTTTTTTCAGCTGTGTATTTTTGGAGAAGAGAGGAGGATTTAACATAAGTTAACATAGTTTATTTTTTATTAATACCATACTTCAGTTGCTCTTTACAGAAAAATCATATTAGGCACATCTTGCCTTTTAAGCATAGAAAACATCTAGGACATTTCTCCTGGGCACCAGACTCTTGTCTTAATGTAAACGTTTCAGTGAAGCAGTGGACAACTTTTTGCAAGCGTATGGACTAACAGGGCTGGAGCAGAAGGTGCAATAATTCAGCTGCTGCAGAGATCCTAGAAGAAATCTCCTCCAGAGACCTGAGCTCTTTCCAAGCCTTTCTGGGGTGTTGATTTTTGTGATTAAGTATTTTCATTCCCCTTCCTGGCATAGAGAGAGTTTTTAAACATTATGCTAAGGGTTTCACCTAAAATGGCTCTCTGAGACGTTGTTGTGCTGGCACATGACTCTGTTTTCTTTGAAGGATCAAAAAGGACCTCTTGAGTGGAATGATGGCAGCAGAGCCTGAGTCCTCCTGCGAAGAGGCAAGCTCTAGAGAGAGATTTAGTTGTAGATGTGGCCTGTTTATCTACTGCAAAATCACTCTCTGGTGTCCTGTGTATTAGTGCAGGTAGAAATGATTTCTTATTATTTTTGTTGTAAGTTTGATTGAAATGTAACTAATTACACGAGGAAGTAGAAAAGCTCCACACATGAATGTGCTGCCTGAGCAAGCAATATATCTCACAGTCATTAATCAAGAGGTAAAAAACACGTGGGATCAAATGAAGTTACTTAAGGGATACATTTAACTGGTAATTCTGTTTATGCTAAACGCCCAAGTCAAGGAACGATACTAAGTTTGTACAATTTTCGTTGACTTCAGAAAGAGCTGCAAGCTCTTACTATCGCTTCAAAATAGACTATTTGCTGTTAAGTCTATCAGTACTGTCTGATACAATTTCAGAACATTCAGCCAACAAGTTCAGAAGACAGAAAAATTAGTATTTACAGCCATTACAACGGTATTCTATTGCCAAGGATTCTCCCTGTTCGTGAGGAAATTTAACTTTTCATTTGCCCAGTGATAACAGCCTACAGGCCAGTTGGCAGCCAGGAGTGTTTTACCAGTCATCTCTCAGACCTTAAGGATATTCCAGGAATTGAAGAGGCAAATCAGGAAAGGTGTTATGTCATCATAAACCTGTTATAACATAATCTTGTTCCCCTGGCCTGGACTCCCTAGGATTCCAAGTGGGAGTATTAGCTGAAGTGGTTACCTGGTGATCACGGTGGTGATTATGATAGCAATGAATATCACAGTTCTCAGCTCTTAACTAAACTAGTTGCTTAGGATAATATGAATAAATTTATACAAGGGACTTGGTTTCCCTTCTTGGAATTTTAGGTCTTTTTCTTACTTAACTCAAGTAGAATCTTAAGACTTATCTGGAGCAATGGCCTAGTACATTTAAACTCAAGTTGTACTGTTTTAAGGAGTTTCCGGGAATATAGGAGCTGCCTTAATTCCACCTGGCCTGCACTGTTATATGGCTTCAACCTGGGTGCTATCAGAGGAAAGTGGCTAAAAAGAAAGCATATACCTTTTCAAAGGAAAACATCAATTCTTGAGGTAAAAACAGTAAATCACTGAGTTAATAATCATCTTGCTGGGTATTGTGCTGTCTCTGAAATGGGAAAGGAGGTTTCTGATTTATTGGAGGTTTTCCTGTAACAGGGATGGAAACACAGCCCCACAGAATATCACTGGATGTTTATTTGTGTGTCTAAGTAAAAACATTGTCATTTAACTCTTTCTTGTCTTGTACAAAGAATGGCTGTAAGGAGTGTGAAAGACACTTAGAGACAACAGGGGGAAAGGATGTGGTACATCCTGCGCCCATTAATACTGGCAATTAGCACCATTTATCTTGAAATTTGTCCAGCTTGGAACACAAAGTATGTACGTCAGGGTTTGGGCCAGACAGAAACATAGAAAATGATGGTATTTGTGGAGACACCAGCCAATGTGGGGGAGAGAGCAAAGGCACATAGTAATTCTAGAAAGAGCTGCATTTTTTTGTATGTGTGAAAATTTGATTATAAGATTATTCTTTCAACATAAACACAATTCTCTAAAGACTTATTAATGCTTCAGTAGCATAGTGGAAAGACTCTAGTGCAGTCCGCTTTAATAGCTTGCTGGCTTGAACCCCAATACATAATGTTCTAGTAATAGTTTATGGGTGACTGCAATAAATTGGTAGCAAGTGTTTTCCGTTTTTTTGGCTCTTCTTATCAGTTCTGCTGGTGGAACATTTTGTTTTGAGAATATGGCAAAGGCAATTGATCTGCTTTGGATACGCGCTCTAGAGTTTTGTGTCTTTTAAAATATATGTATATAGGAGCTTTTTCTCCATGTTCTGAGATGTACTGTGTAAAGCTGGGGACCAGTAAAATATTACAGGGGATCTGAGCAGTTGGTTAGATCCAGCAGGACTCCACCTACTCTAGCTAATACTCTGCAAGTACTGCCAAAAAGGCAGAGCTTTCCTCCCCCCACCACCACTTCCCTTCCCAATACTTTCATTGTTCTAGTCTTTTCATGCAGCAGCGGAAAATTTGTTCCTGTCCGTGCAGGAATAAAGATCTTTCACACAGGTTCACTTTAGACCCAAATGGCTTTTTGAAATAGAAAGAAACATGGAATATTCTACACTTAGTGGTTAGGGAAAAGAGCCACTTTTGATTAGAGATGGGCCCTATATGGTCACCTTTGATTTCTATTGGATTTGGAGCTGAACTTAACTGTAATTACAGAGTGAAATTCCATGGCCTCTATTATGCAGGAGCTGTCCCTCTTGGTCTTCAAATCAATTAATTCACAGCTCCAGATCATCTCTATAGCCAGGCTAATTGAAACATCCTGCTTTCATCTCCATTCCCAAGACTAGAAGAAGAGTTGGGTAGCTGAACTCAGATCGGAAATGTCTAGCTGCTTTCTGTGTGTAAGAGGCCAGACAAAAACCACCAGCCTCTGGATTCCATTCCTCTGGTTATGATAAATAAAGTCAAAAGTACCAAGAGAGTAAGCAAACATTATCCAGCGGATTTTGCCACTGAGCATCCTGTGCTTGTTCCCGGCTCCATTTTATTTCTTTAAGCAGCTCTCATGCTGACTCTTTGCACAATCATCCAACATAGCTTGTAGATTAGATTCAAAATGAAAATAGGTACATTTCTCCAAGATAACATTAAACACATGTAAAATTAAAGGACAGCTGAGTGCTTCCTTCATTCCTTTAATCTTCTGCATGTACTGGAACATTTGTTTTATATAAAGGTTATGTTGTAAAAATACTGGACTTGGGGTAAAAATCAAATTTTAAAGAATGTAAACTAAAGTCTGGAAAGCACTAAAGCACAGAGTGAATAGATACCCAAGAAATATTTAAAGAAACCTAATGTGGACTTTGCCCAGTTAAAGTATCCCAGATGACAGCAGGGGAGTCAGTTTGGTTGCCATACAAAGCTGCAGGGAGAGAGCTAGAGATGAACAGAAAGTACTGCAAATCTGGCCTTGAGACAATAAATGGAAGTGCTAAGTGGATGAGAGTGAACATTGGGGAAGGAAGTTAGAAATGGAGAAGTGCAAAATGAGGGTTGTCATACCAGAACCGCTTCTAATGGTGTTTACACTGTCATAAGCCTAATAAATGTGGATATTTCTTCTCTGATGCATACTCGCCATATTATAAAAGCGTGTTATGGACTCACACAGAGAGAAGAGCTTCTGAATAAAAGGGTATGCAAGTCGGACTCTGACCACAGAGCCTTGGTGCTACTTCTGAGCAGTTCCCATCCTGCAGCTCTGCGCTGCTTTCACTGCCTGTTCTGAACATGGATCTTTATTTCTTGCTGTTTACTTCTTTAACCAAGTTATTAAGATAATCCTATCAATTACTTGGGAATGCTGCCTTAAACAATTTGATTTCCATATTTTCCGAGGGGAGAACCCCAGAAGCCATATTCAGATATAGGTCTGGGATCCACTGCATATTTCATTCATGTGGAATCTGCAGTTTTCCATCTTTCATCCTTTGTAACGGAGGACAGCTTTCAAGCACTGCTGCTAATGATGCCCTAGGCTGGCTGTTTCTCTCCACACACTGAAATTTGTTCCATTTCTGACTCAGGATTCTGGGCAGGGTTGTCCAATAGGTAATTTCCTGTGGTAAACATTATGGTAACTGGAGTTATCATTCCAGAGCACTGAACTTTCAGTGTCTTTTATTAGTGCAGCACAGAAATCATGCAAGAAGCAACACCAGTCAGATGTGGCCATTGTTATCAGTTTCCATTGTGCAAAAGCAAATATACAATGTAAAAAATGCAGAAATGAAATGGTCCTCCATTTGTAATCATTTATATTATTAATATGCCCTTAAAACAGATGTGCAAGAACAATCATGCAACTTAAAGACCAAAGAGGGTAATCCAAGAAGAATAGTTAAAACCCCATTTCCACAAAAATCCCCTGCTTTTTTGTGCTTCTCTTATTTATGAAGTAGTTTGTTTATTTTTATTGAGGATCACGTTTGCAAGTACATGGTTAGAAAGCTGCTCACATTACAGACAATCAGTAAGGTCTAGTGTAATAGATAATATTAAAATGAGCATAATATTTAAATTAGCAAAATTCAGAAATGTAAGGATGTAGAGAATGAGCAATGAGTAGCCCTGCAAAAAGACTCAGTGAGGTCTGGTTCAAATTATCTGCTCTGGCTTATAGAGGGCAATAATTTTCTTGATTTTGGGGGGTTTTTTTTGATAGGTCAGAATCAGAGAGTTTGTGGGACAATGTTCTATTCTTGATGTGTGTTCCTTTCACATTTAACTGTATTTCTCCACTGCATAAAGTGGTCTACTTACAATGCCATGATGTGTTTGGAATAAACAGCAGAGTGCTGTATTTCACTGTAAGTTCTGTCTATAGAAAGTGCTGGCTCTCAGATCGGCTGTTTACATTTTTCTGAAAAAGCTTCCATCTGTTACGTCAAATTTGTTAATATAGGTCCTCAGGATACAATAATATTAATGCTTTAAGTATCCAAATGAAATGTCAGAGTCCAGTTTCAGATACCAATTTCAAATGTGTCAGTGTCCTGAATCCACCTCTTTTTGCTAACAGGCCATTTAATAATCCGTGTAAATATCTATGGATGTCTAAGTCTTTGAAGGTCTGTGGGGGGCCAGATGTACAAATGCAGTTACAGCATCAAATCCTCACAAAAGCTTTTCTACCACGCTAGCATGACCACATAAAATTTGGCCTAATTTTTTATTTGGCTTTGCAGCTATAACACCGTCAAGACCTATTTAGAGTGAAAATAGGCTTGGTAAGGGAAGTCTCTGAGTTTCATGTTCTTCCCAGTGAAGTCAACGGCAAAGTGATTGCAAAAAGACAGATATACCTTACTTGCATGTATATTTTGCCCCTCATTTAAAAAAAAAATGAAACCCCATAGACTTTACAGTTAGTTTTGTTTCTTCTTTTTTGCTATGGTTTGCATTCCTCCAATTTAAAACATAACTGAGTCCTTCATATTTTATTTCTTGTATGAGCTACTGTAATTTATTATTATAGTGGCCATTCGACTAGAATGAAGATGTATGCCCCTGTTTTGATCCTTGTAAAGATGAAGGGTGAAATGTAAGTTTGTTATATTACCTTTCTTGTTTCTACTCTTTTGTATCCATGGTTTTTTAATTTACATTGCATTGTGAATGAAAACCCTTATCTTCTGTAATGTGTTTTTCCTGCCACTCAAATTTTGCATCAACACAAAGGGTTTGTTCTTCAGTTCGTGTTCAGTATTCGGTCACGTTCATTATGAGGTGTATCTAGAATACACAGATCACGTTCAGAAAATATAATTTCTCACTGTGTTTTCCTTGATCTCTTATTATTAAGGGCTGTTTTTTAGTGGATAGAAATCCATTCTATGCATAAAACTGCATTCAAATGAGCTTTACGCATCTAATCATATCTATTTTTATTCCGAAATGCTCAGTGATCAACAGTAATTTCAAGTAAAATGGTTATAGATCATATGAGTCGTAAACACAATGACACTGGTTAAATAGGACCATGCAGAGGGTTAATAGTCCAATAATAATTAAAATAATCCTCTTCAATTCCATAATAACTTTGGCCACATGCCTTCATCCAACCCCCAACACCACCCTCAAGTACTCTTTAAAAATATATTCACATTACAGACAATCTTGTGTAACAGATTAACATAACATATCTGGAACATTACTCAGATTTTTGGGCAGTGGCAATCTGAACATGTTCATAAGTTTAGCTTTTTCTCTACGGCATCCTGCTGTTAACTCTTGACTTTTTCTGATTGGTGGGACTCTACATATCTGGAAAGCACTGCCTGTGTTGTCATGGGGAGACTTGTTTAAGTGTGGGCATTGGAGGGACTCTGCTGAACAGAAATACTCAATGTTTTAAGGGGCTCACACAGGTGAACAATATTGTAAGGACTGGAATTTTACACTCACATTCAGATTTGAGTGGCCATGATAAGTATTTGATGGATTATTTTAGTCGTAATAGTGGATTACACAGATATGGATGCAAAGGTGGATATACAAGAGAGATGTTAAAAAGACAGGATTTTTTTTCTTTAAAAAATGAGATGATGTAATGTCTCCGGGTTAGAAACAGAAATTTAATCATTTCTTACAGAAGACTGGAAGTTAGGAAGGCTTTTATTTTCTTCTGTTATCTCACCCCGACTTGTTTTTCTGATAGCTTTTGCTCTCTTGTCAAGTAGGAATCCTGCCAGTGAGATTTGTGGTGGAAAGTGTTTGGAGCACCAGTTATTATTGTTGAAGTATGATACCGCCTTCAATTTAATGTTCCATTTTTTTAGCTGACCAGACCTAAAAACAAAATCACTCTCTGCTATGAATGGGATTTAAAGTATAAGTCCCATTTATTTTTTGTAACAGATTTCATCTTGCCTATTGGCAAAATAATTGGCCTCTATAAAGAATCAGTAAGTAAACAGCCAAACAATTTTTGCTGGTACATATTGTAATTCCCATTTTAAAAATTACCTAATAAAGATTGGCTTTTAAATAAAAGCTATTTCGGTATATCAGAGGCATGTTGTACTAAACGAAAAAAGAAAAAAAAAATACCTCTGTCGCTTGAAGGAGACCATTTAGCCTCTGAACATATTTGCTCCACACTAAATAATAGATGTTATTCTCAGAGAAATAGAAGATGTTCTCTATAGTTCTATTGGAAACTGTTTTGTTTTTTCACCCACTCCATCCACCTGCCCCCAAAACAACAAACAGATTTGGCTAGTATGTGTTGTAGGTAAATTTTAGGTGTGTCATATAAATTATTAATTTAATAAAGTTAATCTTTAATTAACTTTTTAATCATTAACAAAAGTGGAAAGTTCAGAGTTAAGATATTCTTCTTCCTTCCGATAAAAATAAACATTAACAATCAGTCTAATTCCTATGCATAATATTGGTTCCTCTGGTTTGGAAAGTTAACCGTAGTAGAGGGATACAAAAATATTACTCTGCAAAGTATTAAGATTGCTTTCATGCCCTTAAAAAAATCATCCAAAGGTATTGTTGACAGGGCAGTACCTGCAGGAGGAATTACTAGTGTTAGCATTATCAGCATATGAATGTACTCACCATATCATCACTGAGAGCTTTTCCGTTTGTTTTCTCATCTTGTTACCTGGAGAACAACTCAAAGGCACTGTGGTTTTTCAACAGGTAGTTTTTGTTGAGCACAGCTCTGTTTGCAATGGGCATGTCAAATAAATAAATTTTGCATGTATGGAAAGAGGTATGTGATGCAAATTTATTGCTAGGAAAGGCCATTCCAGTACTCTTGCCCTGGAAGATCCTTCTGCTCTTTAACAAATGAGCTGATCGGGTGCTGCTGTGCTCCCAGGGGCAGGATCTGCAGTTGGAGCCCAGCTGCTTCCATCCCTCTGCCTTCTCTCCCCTCAGCATGAAACAGTGAGGGTTGATCTTTAGCTGCTGCATTAAATGCTGATTCTTCTGTGCTGATAAGAGATAGCCATTGCTGTTAGCACCTTACTTTCATTTTAAACAGAGGGACCTGCTGAGGCAGGGAGGCAGGAGTGTGGTCCTGGTGTTCCTAGCACTGGCTCACTGGGAACTGCTCTGCTTGGGATGAGCCTGTAGGATTCAGGCCCATTTGCCACAGAGCAGTGCTTTGTTTAAAAGCAAGACTTTAGTGCTTTTCCATGTACCTGATTGGGTGCTTTTTGCCAGGAACTCATGAAACAGAAGAAGCTTGAATTTGCGAGGTCTGATTCTCATTCCCTTCAGAACTTTGAAATTGATTAAGTGAAAGTGCTGGTATTTTTTCATGTGACTCCATTGGTATCCTGTGATTTCTTTAGAGAACTCCTTCCCAGACTTTATTTGGCAAAAACACTGAAACACATTACTTGACTTTCTATGCATAGAATGGAAGCTGTTAGTCAAAGTCATTCTTTTGTGGGAGAGGCAAGACAACAAATTTTTCATTCCCAGTGTCTGTTTTAATGTTGGAGGAGGCATCACTCTAATTTTGTGTTAACCAGTTTTCATTTTGGGAGAGCTATTTGAAATGCCACTTCACAGTTACTTCAGAGCTTCAAGGTCCTATCATGCAGTGTAGTGCCAAATTTTTCTGATGCATGCAGATCTGTAATAGAAAAGTGAAACAGTTTTGGATCCCTAAATCTGATCTTTGAGTTGACAGAGAAAACTATACAATCATTTCTGGTTTCTAAAAGTTATTTCAGCCACAGACAGATTCATTTTCACTGAGATTCAGAGGCATTTCCTTTTCTGAACAGTAGAACTTGTGATCAAAGTCTGATAGCAGACTTTTATCACCTTTCTTGTAAAAAAAATCTCATTTTGATGTGAGTTTTATTTATTGGTATTATTTATATTGTGACAACATCGTGGATATTTCTTGTGGGCTTGCACTCTGGGCTTAGAACAGCACAAATCTGTCCATTTGTTTGGTCTGCCTGTAGCTCCAGGAATGTTTGAATATCCGGACACTGAGAAGCAGTGAGTTCTGTTTGTGCCATTTGTCAGTGCACTCGTAGGTCTGGCAGCGTGCACCCAACTTCCCACATGTGTGTGCTCACTAGTCAGCACATACAGACCTTGGCCCGTCACTGGTTTTTTGCCTCAGAGGAAAGAAGGAAGAGAATAGGGAATAAGAGTACTTTGTCATGGAATAGGGATATGTAGCTCACTCATTTAAACATGAGGCATTTAGCCTTGGCATCTAGGCTAAGTGACGGAGTAGGCGGAAGAAAGGGTGGCACTTCTTCAGTGACTGACCTAGCCAGGTATCTGAGAAGAGAAGGAATTGCCCTCTCCAGATGCTCACCTTGTTCCAGAGGTGAAGGGGGCAGCCTAGGCCACAGTGTCTTTTCAGTGGCCAGAGTTACGTGAGATGACTTCACCCTTAATGCCTCTATGTTTTTATTTCACTTTTTGCAAAGTGAGGATAACCTAGTTCTATTTGGTTTTGCTTTAAAGTGCTTTGAGATTCTTGATGCTGGAGTTATGCAAATGTGAAGTAGCATAATGTTTGGAATTGCTCAGTTAATGGGGTAGATGTAATACTGTGATTTTTTGCTTTATATAATTAATAGAGAGGAAGGAAGGCTTTGTTGATGAAGCTGTGGAGTGTAACCTGAGATAAAAGTTCAACGCTGTACTCTATCACAGATTTCCTAAATAACTCCAATCTGTGTGTCTCAACTCATCTGAAAAAGTAGTTCCTGCTCTTTCACCCTTTGGCAGAGTTGTCTGAAAAGTTTTTTTCTAGTGACTACTGTCTTCCAGTCTGTGTGACTGCAGTGCCTAATACATCAATCTCACTGTGATCTCAAAACTCTACTGCAATATAAATAATTTATTATCAGAAAATATAGTTTTGTATTATATGACATGTTTCAGAAACTTTGGTTAGTCTCCTTTAACATAACAGGACAAAACCCTGCATAATCCATTGACCTGTATTAAAGGAAAGAACAGTGCAAGTTTGAGAAAAAGATACAAGTTATATATGTAGGTCTTATTAAAATAATACCAAGTGGATCACATGTTTTGAGGGGTACTACTTCAAGAAACAGATTTTACTATGGAAAGTATTTGTACTAAATCTTTCTTAATTTAAAAGCTCTGCTGTGTAATAAGCAGTGAGTTAAATTTGTCCTTGAATCTCATTGATTTTGGTAAGATTAAAGCATAGTTAAATTTGATCCACAACTATCCCTTCAGTTTTGCTGGTAAATTTTCAGTTAAAAGAGGAGACCCTTTTGGATTGCTTTTTCAGATCTTAATCTGTACAAACTTTGTATTTGTCCTATAAGATATGATGCATTCTTGTAATGGAGATATCTGCTACCTTGCAATGTAGCTCCCAACATGGTTTTAATCCAAATACTATATATTGATGTTCTCTCAGTTAAGCCTTTTACTAAATCAACTGTCCTCATGTTCTTAAAGCAAAATGAATGTTAGAACTAAAAATGTGCTACTGATCTGAGTATCTCAGTCTTCATATTGATTAATATAATAGTTATTTTTGTGATATTATTAATTTTTAATTAGACTCATTCTTGTTACTTGGTTTCTATGTACTGGTTTTTATACATTAATCTTTATAAAAAATAAATACTGTTTCTATAATGAACCATAGGAATGACTGGAAAAAGTAAGGAAAAGAGTGATGTCAGGATTGAAGATTTTTGTGGGTGTCATATTTAATACAGTTTCAAGTGTGAAATTTTGTTCTAATTCCCTTTATGTTTTGCCTAGACGAACCTATTGCAGCATGAAGGAACTGTTTTGTGTCCAGAAGTCATTGCAAAGTGGCAAATATTGAATTTTTAATGTTCCCCACTGAATATAACTGGGGAAAGATAACATTTTCTAAGAGGTTTTGTAGATTGTTTTGTTTTGTGGGTTTTTTCCTAGAGGAAATGTGAACTAAATTTTTCTATTGTGAGGCATTTTAGGTATGCCATGTAAGTCTTATACATGTATTGGAGTAATATTGAAAAATTCAGTAAAGAATAAAAAGAATGGAAAATAGGCTCAATTTTGTTTTGTTTTTGTTTTTAAAAATAAAAATGTTTTGAATGTCACTTGACAAACATCAACTGATGATAGTGGGAAAAGCTTTGGAACTGATATTTTGTCAGGGATTGTAATAAACAGTAAGAGTCCTTTGTAATAATACTGAAAATACTTTACTAGAGGAAAAAAAATGCTTTTGCTGTGATCATCTATTTTTGCAGAAAAGAAATTTGATATTTACTGAAGTCTTGGCATCTGTCTTAGCAACCTCATTATGAAAAGATTGATAGATATATTGACAAATTACACAGCAGAAGAAATGCAAAAAGGTAAAACTGATTACAAACAAGTTTTCTTGCCTTTTGGTGACCTTTTGTTTCTTAACTGGGGTATTGTGTGCTTCAGAGCCAATTGGAGACCACTTGTCTTGGGAGATTATCATCCTTCCTTCACTCTGTTACGTTCACCTGTCCATTGATACCGGAAAAACGTATTTCTGATAAATGTGAATGCTTCACTAGTGAGAGATCAAAAGCAAGTGTAAGACTTGTACCAGAACTGCTTATGGGTGTTCTGACATTCATGTCAGGCTGAAGGATTCTGTGATTTTCCCTTTTCTGGCCCTTACAGATGCCTGCTGGTGTAGCTTTGATTCACTTTGTAAACAGAAGGAGCATGAACACCAGTATACTTTTCCTCCTAACTAAGGACTAAAGTCAAAATCTCCTTTGCAATGGTAATTTCTGAACACCAATATAACCAAAATAGCTACAGCTATAGCCAGGTAACTGGGATCCCTGCTCAGGGCTACTCTCCAGCTCTTCATGGAAAAGTTGGATCTGCTTTGGCTGAGTGATTCTCCTTTGGTACCACCTGCTGCTTGTATGCACTGGGCATCCTTCCCAGGGGCTTCCAGCTAGCATTGTGTAAGTACACACTGGAAAGGCTGCATAATTCATGAGGACATAGCTAACTTATCTGCCTCTTGAAAAATGTCCTGAAAGCACTTCTAAACTCAAAGAAAGATCCTACTTTGTCTTCTGGGTCTAGTAAGATACAAAAGGTTTTGGGAGGATTTGCTGTATGTTTTGTTGCAATTGTTTCCATTGTGAGACTTCAGCAATTTTGAATGAAAGTCCTTTCCCTTCAGCTGAGGCTTCCAGAGGAAGATTTGAAATCTAAAGTTAAGAAAGGGATGGTCATTGTGCATATATCCTTAATGCTACATCTTTTGTCTACGAAAGTATTTGTAAGCTAGCTTTTAAGTCCATCAAAGATACATTTTAGTGTTTTCTGTATATGTCTTCTGCTTATCCTTATTTTCTGTAGCATTAGGCATACTCAAAAATACATGTATTACTTATACACTCTTCTCTATATGTCAAACAGAATTTGTAAGTCATTTATGTGAGCAGTACACAGTAAACCATTCTCACACAGTGTACTAAATATTAAATATACAGCATAACGTGCTAATAAAATGTTGCTAACATAAGTAGGCCACCTAAATTAGAGACTAAGCCAACTCTGTGATTAACTGTCTCATCTCCTGAATTGCACCTTTGGAAGGCTTTGGAAGGAAAAAAAAAAAAAAAAAAAAAAAAAAAAAAAAAAAAAAAAAAGTACATAAATATTGACAAAATTGTTAAGATCTAAAACCAGGGAAAAAAGCAAACTATGTTTGACCATTATAGCAATTAAGAGTAGATTAATAAATACATTATCAGATATCATACTGTGCATGTTTGTATCAATGCTGAGGAAATATTAGTATGTGAATTGGCATTGGAACAGGCTCCCCAGGGCAGTGGTTACAGCACCAAACCTGCCAGAGCTCAAGAAGTGCTTGGACAATGCTCTCAGGCACATGATGTGACTCTTGGGGTGTCCTGTGCAGGGCCAGGAGTTGGACTTTGATGATCCTTGTGTGTCCCTTCCAACTCAGCATATTCTGTGGTTGTGTGATATGTTTTCATTAATCCTGGGATTCTAAAGCAATATTACGGAATCATTTCCATGAAATGCCAGTTAAGAAGATTTGCCTGAGATTCACAACCATGTTTCTGCCATGGTGATGATGATGATATTACCATTCAGACAAAAAGTTGTGACTGTATGATGGCCTGAGGCTGCTGAGGAGGAGATGGCGTTGTTTTACACTACTGAGTGCTGGGGGCTTCAAAGGGTCTGTGCTAACTTCAGCAGGTAAAGACATGCCACTTGTTTTATCCAGCAAGGAACTTTGAACTCACCTCATTTTCAGCATATCACCTGAGAAGGCTGTGTCACATCACCACTGCATTAGGCAAAACAATGTGTCAGAAGGGAGAACACAAAGATGGGCCCAGCTGGAGGTGCAGCCTAGAACAGCATCTCATCGGAACCTCAGGGACCAGTGGCAATGACCTTTTTTTGTTTGTGGCACAGATAAGGTTTTCTGCAGCAGGGCAGGTTTATTCAGTAAAGAAAATGTGATTGTACTGGGGTTATTTTATCCGTTGTTGTAGAATTTCTGTCTGGAACTTTCACCAGGTTCTCCCTCTGGATCTAACATCTTCCTCGCAGATGTACAGAAGCTGGGAAAGGTGCATATGCCTCACAGGAATCTTATTTTTGCTCAGCTGCAATTCAGAAACAGCCATCCTATTCACTAGCAAACATGTGAATACAGGATCTTTATCCTAAAACTCTTATTTCTGTATTTAAAATTCCAGCATGGTTTGGTGAGAGGAAGGTATTTGGGGGTTAATAAGAAATGTGTATTCTTCAAAACAACCCCACTTCAAAAAAAAAAAGTCCACAGCCTTATGAAATACCTGGTTTGTGTCCTAAAATAAAGCATGTATTTCATGCTCTAAAAGTCTGAGGTTTGTAGCTGAAAAAGATTAAGTAAATAATTCAGAATTTGTTATGTTTACTTGTTAATAATTAAGCAGGTTAGTCTGTGTACTTTTTATAGGCATTGAACTTTATATATTTATTTTTATTTACTTGGCTCATGTTCTGATTTTTAAATTTGAAGAAGTTTCTGCCAAGGAAGAGATCATGAGAGAAAAGGCATCAAGGAGTTAAGTACTGCACAGGAAACAAAATCTATAGGGACACATAATCTCTGGAGAGAATGGAGAATTGTCATCTCTCACTTCCCTTCTGCATTCCTCAGACTAATCTCTAGTGCTTTAAGGGAATTAAATTTTAAAGGTGATACTGATTTTTCAGACAAAAGCAGCACCTTTGATTCCTACTTTGTGTTTCCAGTGACCAGAGACAGAGAAGTCTGTCTTTGTTATAAGGTGACATTTGGTTCATCTCAGTCAAAGGAAAGTTGCAGCCTTGTTCCATTTCAGAAATGGCACAGAAATTTGAAGGAAAAGATCGGTAACAGACACATCATGTGTCTGTTTTCTTGTTGTTTGAGTGAGTTACAGTCTGGGGAGATGTAAGCTGACAGATGTAAAGTCTGAAATCCTTGTCTTTTGAGGAGGTACAGAGAGGCCACAGCAACGTGAGTTGCTCTCCCAGAGACATTTAGAACCATCTATTGAGAGACTGCATCCTGTGGCAGGCGATAGTTTAGTCCAAGTGGATCAGTCTGGGCACCTCTGCTTTCAGTGGTAATGAACAGGCCAATAGCTTCCCAGGCTCCTCTTGAATCTCAGTATCTGTCACTTGAGAAGAGAATATGATGAGAAGCAAAATAATTCTGTGTTTTCCATCCCGTAATTTTCGCTTGTTATTTTACATAGTCTAGACTCAAGCATTGCTTGAAATAGAGAAGAGAAGAGGTTTGGATTCAGGTTTTGTTCCCCCCTCCTCCCCTGCCCACTGCTAATCACATTCCCTTCCCACCTTAAGTAAAGCCACTGCCTAATATTTTTGAATGTTTGAACTGTTCCTTTGGTCTTGGCAGAATAAGATATCATTTGATATTTTCACTCACCTTTTCCAAAGGGGAGACAAAGCACAGGGTAGTGTGAAAAGTCGGCTGCAGTGATCGGCATTAAAAGACAAAAGCTGCTGAAATGTGAGAGTGATCTTTGGACTGTATATTAAAAATCAAAGATTTAAAATGACTGTTTATATGAAAATTAATAGCCTGATTTTGTTGACAGTTGAATTCTTCATCTGTTACCATGGCATGTTTTAATTCACTGTCTGCACTGGTATTTTCTTTTGAAGAAATACTCAGGCTTGTTGCTAGAACCTCTGATATTAAAAATGCCATTTGCTTCTCATGTTCCAGGTGATGATTTCTGTTTAAGCAAACTTATGGTACATGAAGTTAAGGCATATGAACCTAGGAGACAGCATTACAGGTGCTCCCTTTTCTCCCTCATGTGTCTGTTGCCTTCAAAGATCATTTTGTCCTGAGCCTAGACAGTTAATCCAAGTCTTCCACAGAGATACATACGGCTAGGTAGTATTTTTTCAAATAGATTTTAGTAGTGCACAGGGAACTTAAATTTTTTCTTGACTTTTCCATGTGTGAAGAATGGAACTGTAACACTGTTGTTTCTTTTATTTTTTTTCTGGACATGTACGAAGCTTCCTTTCCCACAAAAAAGCGAAATCATATCCAGTTCATTATCTTATGCTTGCAGACCAGGTCAGTGGTCTGCTTTGGGCAGTTGTCTTCAGAAATTCTTCAGACAATGTCTTTATCATGGAATTTAATGCTAGTCACTTGATTTATTCCATTTTTCTTCCCCCAGACAGACAAGCTTGACTCTTGAAACAAGTTAAAGAGATCTCAGCTCTAGTTGTCAGTGGACTAAAGTTCGTATCACAAAAAACATTACTACAATCAGGAAGAATTGCCCTGTGGTTATTAAGTCCAGTGAAAGGGTGAACCAGCCACAAAACCTGACCGCTCAACATGGTCTGTCAATTCAAAGCTAAGGGGTGGTGGTGAGCCTGTGTGAGACAATCTGTTCTCCTGCTAGAAATGTTGCCCTGAAAATGAGGGGATTTCAAGCTCTAAGTCTGCCAGATAAGACTTTTCCACAAACATTAAATTCTCACACAAATCTTATTTTTGAGCGTTGTTGGGATGCACTGTCCATTTTGCAGAGAATATACTTTGCCTAAGTTTCATTTGAGGTTGAATCTCAAAAGAGACCAAGAGATTTACGTGTGCTCACACAGTGAATCATGTCTGAGATCCTTTTGGCTTCTATATTCTTAGCATTAATAAACAGTGATTTCTTTCATTCACTTGCTGCTGGAGTTCAGTTTGTATGCATGGTGACTGTTTGGAAGGAATTGAACTGGAGTGATGCTAATGTAATTTCTCTTACTCTTTGAATTTTGTTCTTAAATCTAGGATCTTAAAAAGAGAAGGGTTACCATCCTACAATATTTCCCCTCCCCACCGTAACCTTGAGAAAAAATGTAAATAAAATTGACACTTTCTTTACATTTTCTTGAATGGAATGTATTTATCTCGGTTTCACTTAGTCTGATGACAGGTCACTGAAGAGTGTCTTTTTCATTAGTAGCAAACGTCAGAAGTCCGTGCAGTCTATAAGGCGTCGACATAAGGAAATGAACAAGTGTGTATAGTTCTTCTTGTTTGCATTTTCAGCAGTACAGGATGCTCTTGTTACTGTACAAGCACTTAGCATAGTGGAAGAGGCATTTTTAACCTAGGACTGTTTAAGTTATCTATTTCTATATTTCTTAGTTTTGTGATAGATCTCGTTCTGGTTAGATATTTAAAAAGCAGAGTTAATAAATGTACCTCATTTACTTTATTCTGGAAAGCACATTTTTCTAGGAAAAATCACCATGGCCTACCTCAAGCCTCTCTGAGGGTTGTTAAGACTTACAGCTTTGAGCCCAGTAAGCCTCTAGTGAGCCTATGCTGTGAAGTATTCACCTCTGCTTAGTGCATGGAGTTAACTTTCATTAACTTTCATGTAAAAGTGAAAAAAACCAAAGTGGCTTCCTGATTTGTATGCACAGTTTTTCACTCCACTGATGTCATACAAAGGCATCAGATTTTGAGGGTATTACTTGATATGATATAATTTGAATCACCAATAAGCTGTTGATCTAAGTTAAACCACAAGGTTTAAACATGGAGCTTGGAATTGAAAACAAAGTGTATGGCCTGGAAACAGCTGTCTTGGTCCAACAAATTACCATCTCAAGTATAAGGCTTGATTAATTTAAATCATGTATAAAAATAGTTGTAAAAACTGTGGCAGAAATGTTGCCACTAATTAAACTCAGGCATTCAAATGTTTAGAAAGGATCAATTAATGATTGCAAAAATAAAGTAACTGTAACAGTTATACAGGCTCTTGTACAGCACTTTCTGGCAAAAACCACAGCTGACAAGAGGGTAACTTGTCATTACGAGTAGTTGTACAGAATTTCAAATGCCAGTAGGCCAGAGAAGAGAAACTGAAACTTCTGACTTGGATTTAATCCTTGAGGAGTCTAAACACTGCCAGAGGTCTGACTGATCAATGAGTTTTCAAATAGAAAATTGTTGTTTGCACCTTGTGATCAGATTTTCCGATGCTCCTTCCCTGCTTTTCAGCTCTCCCAGGCTCTGCAGTACCACCCTGTCTTACTGGGCTCACTCAGCGGAGCCATCTCTTGCTGCAGCACGTAGTGTGCCAGCAAGCACTGAGTGGTTCAGCTGGTAGATGAAGTAGACATTAGGCAAACAGTACAATTTTGTACCCAACAGCATTGCTTGAATCAAACATATCCTCGTGCAATCCATCCAGCAGCATTTAAAGGTCAAAATCCAATCCTCATTACTCAATATCTGGGCCTTCTGCTTTGCTTTATTCATTGTCTGTGCAGAACTGACAGACTGTTCCAGACTGTCCTTGTGTAATGCTGGAAGGTGCTAACAGCTGCTGTCCAGCAAGTCTCTCTCTCTCTTCAGGCAACTGCAGACCTTAGGAAAGCTGAAGCATTTGTTGCACAGCCTTAGATCAATCAAAATAAACCTTCTTCCCTGGAAACAGGGGAGGCTGCCATCCAGCAGACTATGCTGAGTACACGCAGGACCGACCCACACAAGCTGGGGAGTTGCCATAAGGAAATTTATGCAAATGCTGCTGAGGCACTGTTTGATTGTAATGACCAGAGGTAGAAAGCACTCAGAAAACAAGAGGAAAATGACAAGATCTGAAAAGAAATTGTGAGCATGTCTGAGAAAAAGAAACAGAAGCATTCCTGTAGTAGCCAGGAACTGGTGGGAAGTCAGGCTTGGAAATGTTGAGCCTGAAAGCCTGCTGGTGTTATATCTTATTTATTTGAGACAGCAACACTTTGTGTACTTTCTTTCTAAATAAGTAAAAATTCTCCAAAGATGAGTTCATTCTGATAAGTACTCTGTTCTTAACTGTAATCCCAGTAGCTAAGATGTCTTCATGGCTAGCTATGAAGATCTCCCACTAGCAAACCAGATAAATTATTTTTGTAATATATAAGCCATTTAATGATTTTTAAATTATTTAAACAATTTATCTAAAATTGTATTTTTAGATAAAAATAGGGTTATTTTGTGTTATTAAAGACCATCAGTAGTTTTAGTTAGTCCTGCTAATATTGAATATTGAATATTCAAGCTGGCATTAGCTTTGGACACAGGTTCTTAGGTGTAAAGTCAGCACTTGAGGGCAACAAAGGGATCTCACTGCTCCTGTGAGGAAGCAGGAGGCCTGACTGGAATGGATTTGAGCACTGTAATCTAAGTGAACCTCTTATATCAGAAATTGGAAACTATGCCAGTCTGATCTCTAAACCATATTCTGAATTGGTGAAGGAGACCCCCCATCTCCTGTTTTCGGTCTGCAAAATGCTTACTTTTTCCTCAGCTGTGTGGCAGCCGGTTCTGAACATTTTGGTAATTAACAGTATATGGTACAAAGTCTGCTTTCAGTTCTTTGTTTTTTCAATGCAGCCTATGGAGAGGTTTTCTGAACATTTTAGTCATTAAAGCCATTTATAATTGAAAATGTGAAAATGTTATACACGTGTTACATTAAATAACAAAAAAGAAACTCTTCAGACTCTTGACTTGTTAGAGTATTTACCTCTAACTTCTTCCAAAATGCATTTGAATGATAAACTTAAGTGGCAAAACTTTGGTTGTGGCATGTATTTGTTTTTATCCCTAAGGTGAATTAAACTACACTTAATGGAAAAAAATGAGATTTACTTTTTTGAAGCACGGAGTCTTAGAAATCACTCCCTAATTATTTTGTGTCCAGCTGTATAACTTTCCTCTCTGAAGCATGTGCATAACATGACATTTGAAATACTAGTACATTGAGTTTATTTATTTGTCACCGGTGCACTACATGTGAATGTGTAGGACTTCGTTTTGCCTTCCTTCAGATAGCTGTATGTTTATATGTATACATTCCACCCACCTCCCCCACTGAACACCAGCTATTTGACTGTTATGGAAACTCGTTTTTTGTGTGCAAATCCCTAAACATACGCATTTCTTTTCTTTGCAGCAGCATAAGAAAGAAGTGTTGAGAGCTGCTCTTAGCCCTTTTGGAGGCCGAAGTCAAAAGGTAAAACCAAACGCTAGCATTTGTGTTTCTGAAGGTGTTGATATCATAATTGTTTGGAATTGCTGTTTCCTTATCGCATATGAACTGAGATTTCCCACAGGAGAAAAGCAGGGATATGGTAAGAGGAATCAAAACATTATTAGACCTTTTTAAGAGCCACCAGCATATCTGGGCATAAATTATACAGGTAAGTTACAACTCGTAAACTGCAATTATCTGTTTTACTTAATATGAAAACATTGGCATTGAGAGTCAGTGGGACTTTCAGCAGGATTTAATATTGCTAAGGATTTAATGATTTTTGTCTCACTATAACTTGATAGTTTTTATGATATATAAAGTTTTTTCAAATTACAGTAAAACAAATCCTGTAGCTCTTTTCTCAGGCAAGAGTCCCTCAATGGGAGTTTTGCCTGAGTGAGAACTGAATGAGGTCTAAATAATTAGCAATTAAAATATTCAGTTATTGTGCTACTGTATATAACAAAGCACTGGAGGTATTAAAAATTGCTAATCTCCTCCTTATTAAAATGTTAACTGCTAAACATAATACAGTTTTGCATTTTCTATCATTCATTTTTGCAGTTCATTAGTAGAGGTGAAATGTTTGTGACAAATAATCATTTGAACTTTTAAGGGATTGACTTTGTTTTCCTGGCATTTTAGTTAATATTTCCGACTGAGTTAATTTACAAGCAGAAGTTTTTGCGCAAGCCATGGATTTTAGTAAAAAAGTTGATCAGTTGATAACTTCTCATATGCCATTCATGAGTATTTGCAGAAGAAAGCAGATGGTAGGCTACTCCTCAGGAGGCAGGGCTGGGCAGTTTAGGTATCCCAATTTAGATATATTTTGATCAACACCTTCTTGTAATGAACTCCAGTGATGGGTTAAGGGTTGTCCATAGCGTTTACCGGACAATTTTCAGTGAGATTCTGGTGTGTGCAGTTCAGGAACAGGCTAAGGAGCAAAGTTGTGCACCCCAGGTCTGCTAATTAGCACATGAGCTCTTTATTACCATGCTAGTTAACGTAAGGGCCAGACTATGCTCTCATCCTGCTTCGTTGTGCAAATCAATGGGCAAGATGCATCTCCTGTCTCCTTCCTCACACAGCAGCAGAGGGAGTGTGGAAAGGCAGAGTGATACTTGATGATAGAGAACAGAGTGGTAAGTGAAGGTGGTAACTGGTAGAGGAAGAAGATGAATTAATGAAAGAATTTGGTGACAGGTGAATTTCCCAAGGGAAAGCGACACCCTCAATGCTATTTCTCCAATAGTCACTTCCTGGAGTAGATTTTGTTACTTATTTTGCCTAAAGGGGTTTTTTTCTGATCTTTCTGTAGAGACATATAGGCCTAGGCATTTAATTGTGCCATATAACTGTTGACAATTCAGGCCATGATTCTGCAAGGATTTACACATGTATTTCACTTACAGCATTATGAGTAGTCCTGTTGAAATACATGAGATTAATTGCAGGGCATAAAGTTAGGCATGTATATTTGTCTTTGTAGTAGAAGAGGTGTAGTTTCATTTATTTATTTACTTTCAGGGTGGGAAATGATTTTTTAAAATACATAAATACATGGGATTTTCCACTAATTTTGTAGCAATTAAAGAGGAGGTAGATGGTAGCAAAATAAGCTTTCTGCTTGTTCCCCAAAATCATATTTTTATCAGGTTCTCAGCTGTAAAGTATGGAAAAGAATAGGCTACTATAATTTTCCTTTTTACGTGCACAGTTAAACCTCCAACTAGAAGGAGATGATCATATAATTTATTATAGAGGAGTGAACAGAACAGAAATCAAACAGGAAGGCATGTGTACTTGTGTGGACTCTTGTTTATAATTTCATCAGATTGGTGCACACCTCACACATTTTATTTAGTGATAAGATAGGCAAATTATTCTGGAGCCAGCAGCAGTACCTTCACCTGAATGTCAAAACTGGCAGAGATTTTTAAATCAAACCTCAATAACAACTTGTATTTTACAGCAACTATTCCTAAGATACAGCTACCAACTACAGACAAGTAAGTGCAGAATTTTTTCCTACTTTCCTTCGTACTGTTTTCCTTCCTCTCTTGTTTACCTCCATGGAGGAACAAGGCTGCAGGCTTACCTGTAAATACTGGATGTAACTATGGGCAACAGTGCAGAGGAGCTGTAAACGTATGTGGAAGTTTGTGCAAAGCACAGGAATCAGTTTGAAAATTAGGAGAATTATGAAATGAGACATACCAGAGGAGATATCTTCTGTTTCTCCAGATGCCTACATCACATCTTCCATATCTGTGAAGGGTAGCACAAACTCTTCAACTGCTTCCTCTGTCTTTGGTTTTAGTTTTCTTGCATTTATGTCCTTAAATCAGAAAGTGGTAGTAGAAGCCTGTGGATACAGTGGGACGTTTGAATGGTAGCTTTGCCATGAGATTGAGAACTGAAATTCCTCAAAGCTGTAGGTATTTAGCTGCTGGCATTTTGGTTTTGGGTGTGTGTACAGTTGTGAGAGAAGGGGTGTCACTGAATATGCAGCTTGGGATTTAAATGTTAGATGTGTTTATTTCTGGAATCCTTGTTCAAGTCAGTGGGCACTGACTATAAAGTGGTAATCCTGTGTATTTTCCCCAGATTCAGTTCCTCCTCTTCTCTCTGTGGATGTGTGCACATAACTATGTACAAACGCTTCCATCTGAAGTTTTCCTAGGACTTTCTTGGCTTGTTTTCTTCTTGTTGTTGTTTTTAGTGGGTGTACCTAATTAACCAGAAAGCTGTCTGGACTGGAAACATCCAACAAAGGGTAGCAACTAAAGTTCCTGGTTAGAAAGACATGACCTGTCCATAAAATGTAAGTCCCATAATAAATTCTCACGGGTCCCGTATCTCTCAGGGTCCCCTGAGGTAGTCTTTGTGAAAAAGCCAAAATACTCAAGCCTTGCTGCTTGTGTGGATTTGGACCACTGCAGCAGAACATTTTGTTTACAACAACTAATTCTAGGACCTACTTTGGTGTTGTGGATGCTTAACTCCTACCCACTCAAACAGAAACACTTCAAAATAATTAAAGTAGATGAATAATCCACACACAGAGCAAACCCTTTCAGAGGGAAAGTGAGTTTGTGGAAAGCAAGAATTTGCCTTTTTTTTGTTTGTTTTTGCTAAACCATTTATTTCAAGGTCTTATTAAATAAGAAGTCAATGCTTTTGTTGAAATAAATAATAAATCTGAATTTTTGATTGTCATTTCTGCCATGGCTGATGAAGTTAAATCATTGAGAACTAGAAAAAAGGCAGATGGAATTTGTTTTTTCAAGCTCAAGTCCAGGCAATAATATATTGCCTCTCTGCAAAATGCTTACTGAGGTAACACTGGAAGAAATACAGTGGATATTGTGGCATGTTCACTTTTAATGCACTGCTGTAAAAGACTTTGGAAGATTTGAAAGTATTTGAGAGAATTTCCCTGATAGGCTGTGGGAATTCTCCTGGTTTAGTCTTTCACCTGAATGGGTGCACTTTAACCATCTGTTGCAGTCCTGGTACCATGGTTGCAGCTACCAACACTGATACTTGGCCAGTTGCCACAAGAACTGATCACTTGCTGCTGTATAGGGAATAATTGCCTAGATCTGATACCAATAACCTTATTAATCCTACCAAAACCTATCCATTCATATTTGATAAATGTTGATATTGGATATCCCTGTCTTATTCTTTCAACATCAAGCTTCATGGGAAATCTCTCCTTCCATGCAGAAGTCCTCCTTACTTGTGACTCCAGGAGGGGAAATTCAGCTTCTTTCTTATGTTGACACTGCATTTGCTGGTTTTTTTCAGGCTGAATTTAATTCCAGGTATCCAGTAGCATTCCAGAGGGAGAGGTGACCAGCACTGCAGCCTTCACTGCTGTTCCTCTGCTTTTGATGAATAATAGCCCCCTGGGCTGGTTAACCATTACACTGACTTTTTCCTGTTCCTTCACAGTTGATTTGTGCCCCAGGGACATGGGTTGCCACAGCCTGGCTGCCAACCCAATGTTCAGTATTGTGTGTGCGTGTGTGTTTGTGTTTACCTGCATGCATATCTGTTGTGTTGCCCAGCAGATATTCAAGTGAAACTTATGATGCCATGCCAGTGTGCCTGGTTTTTCTATATAAAAGGTAAAAGTTGGTGGGGTAATGTTTTATCTTCCCTCCTTTACTGTTTTTGATAATGAATGTGAAAGGATTGGCCTTTAAATCAACACACTGGCACAACAGGTTTCCTCATTCAGTGCTTTAAGCGAGGAGTTTCAGGGTGCTAAAATTCTCTTTCTTAGAGCACATTTGAATCACGTGGCTTGTGATTCATGTTGATTTGCCAGGGGCATGACCTGATACCTCCTCTATGAAAAAGATAATGTCCCTCTTCACTAAGAGTGAAAAAGCAGGGGCAAGGAGTCTATGCCACAGAAGATTTTTGAGATTCAGAACAAGCTATTTAACCACCATGGGTTTTGCTCAGATGTATGCCAGGGTCAAAGCCCAGAAGAAACTTTCAGTCATTCTCATTTTCATCTTCATCTGAACTGCAGATCATCTGGTAGTACCTGGATGATGTGGCGCAGGTGACACTTGCCACTTTTGCCAAATGGAACATAATTTGGTTTTAAATTATTTGTTCTGTGCCAGTGACCCAGTTTACATTCATTGGAAAGAATAAATAGCAATTTTGCTGTCCAGATTTCAAATTCAGGTGTCCAGACAGATTAAAGTGTACTGATATTTAATATCTCTGGTGTTTGTTTTGGGAAAGTTAATTTTCTTGAGTGGATAGCTCAGGACAGTGACTTTTTCTGCTTCTTCTCCTAGTCAGATTTCTATTGCATTGTCATTTGAAAACCCAAAAGAGACTTGGCTTCCCTTTTTTTCCGTAAAAGCAGAGCTTGGGTGGACAAGGAATTAATGGTGAAAGAGAGGGCTAAATCCTCTGTCTAGTGGTTCAAGATTTTGACTTCCAATATTATTGTGTCCTGCAAAGTTTAGGATATACATCTTTCACTGAGTTGTACAGTGAAATCTTTTCCTGTTTTCCTCTTTTCCTGTTTTCCTCCCTCCCTCCTTCTTTCCTTCCCTTTATTTCTCTTCTCTTTCTCTATTTCTTTCTCTCTTCCTCTCTCTGTTAGTATCTCCCTCTTTCACTCCCTGTCCCCTCTTTGTGTAGGTGGACATCTGTTTTCCTGTTAGACCTAAACCAAACATTTGTGGGGGGACATTGTGATGCTGCTGCTGAACACCTTCCATGTGCCTTGTTCATTTTGTAAACCTTCCAGCCAAAGCCAACCTTAAGTTAGGCAATAGTTTGATGAGCAGAGTAGCATTCCTGCATAACTCTGTGTTCTCAGCACTGTGGGTCATTAAAAGACCAACCCTATTCCTCTTGTACCACAAATGAAATAGCAGACAACAAAATGAGAGACAGCAAGAAGTCAGCAGCAGTGGGAGCTGGATCACTTCTGTGGCTGCAGCACATTTTAGTGCCAAGAAGATGAGGTAGAACATTTTGACTCTGAAAAACAGCTTTGAGGCCATTTTAGTCATTCCTTTTGGTTCTTTGGAATCAAACTTGTATCATTCTTACTGATATTAATAGGCCTTGGGGGATTATACAAGTCTCTATGCCTTCCAAAGGCATATCTTTAGGATGGCATAGAGAACTCATGAAAGTAGGCAGAGGCTCTTCTGAGAGGAAAGCAGCTGAAAACTTATATTTTTTCTGGCAAGAAATCAGCATTGAGAAAAAAATAAAGAAGCAAGAAATGTTGCTACTTAGTCACTCATAGAGCAGTTTAATTACATAAGTTTTTATAAATCTGAATTGTGGTCATTTGCTGCAGAACTTTGATCTGAAACTTTTTCCTTCCTCTGAATTAAAATATCTTTACATTAATGTTTATAGACACATTTAAATGTTTGGGGTTTTTTTTTTATGAGATGGGACTGCCCCAAGATCTCAGTATATGTGTCTAAGTGTTCTCTTGTAAGTTATGCTTTAACAGTTTGATTGGTATGTGGCTAAAACACAATGTTCCAATCCCGCCTGCTTGGCTGGGCTGTAAATGTGAGATGCACTATGTCCACATAAAGTTTAAGCCTCTTGAGATTCCAGAGGCCACTAGACTGAATCACTTTCAGGTTATCTCCTCCACCAAGACTGGAGACTCTTATCATTACTTCAGAGGTCAGCAAGAGAAACTGTCTTTCTCTTTGCCAAGACATTATACTGCAGCAGAGATTCAGTTCTTTTAGGGGTGACTGAACATCTCTAGATCTTGGCAAAAATATTATTACCTAAGCAAACTCTTTATGTTTGAGAAACAGGTTTTCTTTGGTTATTTTGCAATTAGTTTTTAAAATCTTCATCCTCCCACTATTCTTCATTGTAATTGGTGACTCTGAGCAGAGAGATGTGTGGAGGCAACATTGCAATGTGAAAATCCTAGTTATTACCCAGACTGATCCAGATAAGCAAGCCCACCTTCCTCCCAGGCTCTTCATAAAAGGGTGGAACTTTTTTCCCAAGCAGTTGTCTGGGGAGGAGAGCTGCACAGATTTTTGTAAAATGCCCACATCCATCTATCTCTCAGGGAGATCTGCTTCCTGTAGTTTGGAGAGCTGCCTTTGGATTTTTCAGGAGACAGTTGCTCGTGTCTGTACCCTGAAATTCTGCGTGCTCTCCTGGTGTTGACCAGTTGTATTAAGTGCTGTTTTCATTCTCCAGTTAGATTTTCCATAATCTAGCCTTGAAATTATGGTTCTTTAAATTTTCCAGATCCTCAGAGTAATTCTGCAGTGTTTTAAGTCATTAAGTTTAGCTAGATGCTGGACTTTGTATTCAAGAAGTGACATGACCTCTTCTGCTCTCTTCTTGGATACAAAACCTCATCAATTTTCTGAAGAATATATGTGCCTCTAAATAATTTCCATCTCATAATGAAATCCATGTTTATCTGAATATCGATGTCTTAAATGGCAAAAGGAAGAGTATATTGCCACTTTGAAAACAGATATCTTTTCTTTTTTCTTAGGTAGCTATTAACAGTTTTGCATAGTAGTTACACTTTTATTTACATTTTCAGATCACATTTTTTGGAACGTGGTGTTGGGAGGGAAAAGCATCAGTTAAAAAATCACACTTCTCCTTTAGAAACATTTTCCTTAACATCCAGTAATATGGGTGTTAGGGTTAGTTTGGCATATTGTAGGAAAAATACATATAAGCCTTGAGCTTAAATTTTGAAACCTGTAGAGTCAA
Organism: Orthonyx spaldingii; assembly: GCA_013397795.1. NCBI lineage: Eukaryota > Metazoa > Chordata > Aves > Passeriformes > Orthonychidae > Orthonyx > Orthonyx spaldingii. The sequence goes on along the minus strand of VZTJ01000638.1, from coordinate 847,503 downwards.
AGCTATGTGCAGTTGATCTGGATATAGCCTGCAGAATTACAGAGTTTAGCCTTTAAATAAAATCTTACTTTACGTACTTTTATTTTGACAGTCAAGTAATTGTAAAATGGGTGTTTTTAAAAAAACAAAAAGCATGATTTAGCAGAAGTTTTTCCTGCTTTTTTTATCAATTTTCTAACCAGAGATATTTTTTCTTGAAGTCTTGCCAATGGCAAAAGTAAGGAGGGAATGCGTGGACTCATGCAGAGTGCTCACTAGGGGAAAAAAAAAAAAAAAAGAAAAAATAAAACCCCTGAGCTATGTCTGAGGAAATGTCACATTTCTCTGATATGAATGAAATGCAGAACTCACTTCTTACTGCTTTGAAAAAATCAAATGAAGCAACCTCTCCATTTACAGAACAATTTCTCTGTGTGTTCCACTTCCATTTCTTATTGGAAATCAAACAGCTTTGTTTTTCAGCACTTATCCTGCAAACTTGGTCCCTTGTGCACACACATAAAAACCCCTAAATCCATGCATCCTAGGGAATCAAAGATTTAGGAAGGTACATTTTTCATAGGTAGTTATAAATATGTATTAAAAAATTCCCATTGCATGGATTTCTTAAGGGGATAATACATGCAATCACAAAGGAAAATGTTATGGTAAAATGTACTGAAGTAAACTCAAATTTAGATCTTCCTATTAGGAAGACTCTGAAGTAACAGCATTGCACAGATGCTAAAAACAGATGAGTTGAAGTAGAACTGGGTTTCAGTCTGAGGCTTTGCTTTTGACCTTTTGCTGGTGTGGAGTTCTAAGACAACATTGGTGTCATCTTCAGTTGCCTCTAGAATCTTTTTAGTTGTGGAAGATATCTGCTCGTGAAATATGACCAGAAGTCTTCATTCGTTTGTACAGCTTCAGGGTATTAATTCTTAACACAGCTTTCAATGAGCTAAAAGATCACAGTAACTCCTACAGGAAATATTCATGTAGATGATCCCTGAAAACCAGGAAGAAATGTTTTGGTGGGGGGTTTTTTGGTGTTTTGTTGGTTTTTTTTGTTTTTTTTTTTTTAATTTTGCTTTTTAAGAGGAGGATCTTGAGGAATATCTGTGGGTTTTTTGGGGGTTTTATCTTCTTTTCTCTGGTGCACTGCATACACTAAATATGACACAGTAGAACTTTCTTCTTACACAAAGCTGTCATTGTTTTAAGGCCGTTCTGCTCCCTCTGAACCTGTATTGAAACAGGTGCCTCACTTGCTTGGCTCTCCTGGAGAAGTTTTATGGATTAAAGCACCACATGTACCCTGCACAGTGGCACTATTAACAGTGTGGAATGAGGCTGGGAGAAAAACTCATATAGGAGCTACACACCTAGGTGCAGTTAGTAAACAGAGATAGTTCCCCCCATTAAGCATAATTAAACCTAATATTGACTGTAAACTGTTACTTACCTTAAACTTCTCTGCAGACATTGTGGGAAAGGGATTAACGTAGCAGATATGTACACTAATTACTACCTTCTTCACATTAAAGTTACCATCAGCAAGGCCTATATTCATAAATAAAACATAGTAGGGGATGAGAGACTGAGAAATATGTAAATTCATTTGCAGAAAAAAAGACCAAATTAAAAAAAGAAAGTTGAGTGATGCTACTGGAAGCAAAATGGCACTCTAGCTAATTACCATGAAAAGTATGATAAATCATGGACGTGTATCCTTGACTTCTGACTGATAGAGCCTGCAGAGTGCAATCTCTCATGCATAGCTGCCTCTGACTGATTTAAACCCGTACCACTATCAGGTTTGATGGGAAAGCACAAAAGTGTGTTATTTTATTTCCTTGGGTATTGTTGCTACCTCTTTCTCCTAGAAATGACTTGCAATTATTGTAAAAATACAGTCTGATTTCTTGTCTGCAGAAGAAGTGTTGTTGGATGCAATTGACAAACAAAGGCTCCAAAGATGGTCTACTTATGGTTTAATAGCAGCATTTTCAAATGCAATTGATCTGGTATATTGAGACAATTATAGAAATATAATAAAATATCAAGGGAGGGGTTGCTTTTGCTTTGTTACACTTATTCCCGTGGGAGAGATCTTGAGTCCCACAGACAAGATTAAAAGTCAGAATCAGTTTAATTTATGAATTTCTATTTGTTTTCTGTAGAATTTTAAGTGAGTCACGTCGCTGCTCTGTGCTTCAGCTTTTTGTTCTGTTTCCTCCCAAATTTCATAGTTTTCTGCACTTAACAATTGCTGCAAGGGACTGCACACACTTGGTTAGGATTATTCAGATGAGAGGCTTGCAGGATGAGGCCATACTATGTGTTATCGTGTCAGTGCTCTTACTGCTTAATCCTGTAAATACTTTAAATTTGAATACATAATGATGATGTGATTGTTGTTTGTGGGGCATTTTCTGTTTTCCTTTTCTATCTGTCCGGAGTACTTTTTTGGTTGAGCCATATCAGAATAAAAGTCCCTTTTGCTGGGCTATCTCACACCAGAACAATCCGAGGACAGATTTATCCTGAGCTTCCTGAGCAGAGCACTGCCCAAGCCACAGGCATAGGAGAAGCTTGAGTACACTAGTGTTTAATGTGCAAGGTGGAAATTTACCATCACAGTGGTGTTCTTATTACGTGGATATTTTAACTCTAAATTATTATTGGCTTCTACTGAGCATTAGCCTTTAACTTTTTACAAAAAGGCATTTAATCTTTGTAATGCTCATAGTACCGCATTTTGCTGAAAGAAGGAGAGGGAAAAGTGAAGTTAGTAGCTGAACATCTGCAGATAGGTTCTAACCAGTGAATACCTTGTTTGTTTGTTAATTTGTTTCATTTCTCTTTTTGGTTTCTCACTTTTTCTGGAGAGACTTATCCCTGTAATATTGACGTAATGTATAGGTAGGAATGTGTAGTTCCCAGGTATAGGTATTACGCTTCAAGAAACAATGCTTAGTAATTAACAGTGTTTTCCTGCTCTGGTAACCCTTACCCTTTGCAGTTTTTTGTGTAGCCAGCTGCAGTGTTTATAGATGTTATCTGTATATGTTTTTTGCAGTTTTACTGAGTTTTGACAGCATAGAATTTGAAGAAATATTTCAAAATTGTTTCAGAGCTGCAAATTACATTCAAAATTTACATGGCTAAATTCTGCAATGACATACACATCTTAAGAGATAGTTAGCAAAACAAAGAGATATCCTCTAAGCAGCAGTCCAAAATTATTGCTAGCTAGCAAGATCACAGGTTAAGGTAAGAACAATTTACTGGAGTACATACAAATTTAGAGGCTAGTTTGTTCCAGCATAAAAAAACAGTTGCATTGCTTCTCTTGTTTAGGACTACACAACTGGAGCAAGGACCTTTCACCTGGAATTCAATTAGAGGAGCTATTTTTTCTGTCTACTTCTTCAGAAAGACTTAGAACAACTCTGTTGTGGGCTTGTTGCTTTTTTTTCCTGGTTCCCTTCCACATCTTTTCAAAGGGAAGGAAAAAGGGTCACTCTATAGAAAACAGAGAAATTGAGACATGGATGTTATGAGGCTGCATAGCCTGCATGTTTCTGTTTATGATCAAGGTGCCTGGCCAGACTTCTCCAGACTTACTCTCTAAATGTCATGGGGAGTCTTAATCACATTGTGTCTGTAACAGTGGAAAGCCTAAATCCTGGGCAAGCATTCCAGCATTTGGCCTGTTAGTAACATCTGCATGCTTTTTCTGATTAGAATATATAATTATATCAGCTTTATAGGGAAACATTGCATACAAGTATTTTTGATAAACAATAAATATTAGGAAAGCCCCATTGCACAAGAAATGGGAATTTAAACTCCAACCATACTTTTTTTGGGGGAAATAAATTATTCTACTTTGTATGTTAGCATTCTAAAACTAAGCTCTGTTAATTCCCATCTTCTGCCCAGCCACTGGACACTTAATGTCCCCTGGACACAATAGTAAATGATGTCTTTGATCACTTGTCAAACTCATTCCCTCCAGTTCTTCTAAGAGTGATCTTAAAATCCTAGCAAAACAATTATCTAAGTAATAATAAACTTGAATCTCAGTCATCTCTGCAAAGCATAGACTAAATCCTGTGAATTCATACTGAGACAAAATTTACACTGAAGTCAGAATTAGAAGTTTTTCACTTGCAGGATTTCTGTCAGGCAGAAATTGCTACTTTCTTCCCCTGTGGTAAGGATGACTGAACACACAGATTGTTATAAAATGCAGACACAGAAATACTTTTTTTTTTTTTAATTAAGGCATATATTTTTATGAGCATTCTTTTGTGAAGGGGGTGTCTCATTTGAGTGATAATATTTCTTAAATAATAGTTAAATGAAGTATTCGAAGATTATCATTTTCATTCTCATCAATATCAGGACAGCAGGATCCCATGACTGACTCAATCCACAAAACGACTGAATGTGGACATATTTCTGCCAAGTGCTATATAAAAAGAGGAGGCCAGGCTTTATAAGATGGATGATACTTTTCATATGAATTTAAGTCATATTCTTAATCAACTGGTTTAAATTTATTTGAGTTAGGCAGAATGTGTCTGTTTAAAATACTCTTCCATTTTCTTCTGGGTGTGTAGTAGGTTTCAAGGCTTTATTCAGATACACTCATGTCTGAGAGAAGGTTGATAATTTCTCCATTCCGATTTTGTTCCTAGAGGAATACTCTCCAGAATGACAGTAGTAGAGCTTATGTCATTGTCCTCATATCAGAACCTAACAGCAAAAGTGCGTGGCTGTGAGGACACTTCACCAGCATCTTGGCATTTTTCTGGTAGATATCAGTAGATTCAGTTACTTGTCTTTTGGCATGTTAAATACTAGTGTGTTCTGAAACCTGCAGTTCCTTGCTTCTCCTGTTTCCTATTCATTTTCCTGTTTATTCTTATCCTTCCCCCATAAATTGTTTTCTTCAATGTCTCCTTCTCTGTTTCCTGTTTGTCAGTAGCTTTGCTCTTTTGTGGCTAAAGCCCTGAATTTCATTGTCTGTGCTTACTCGAGTAAAACACTTCTTGAAGTCAGTCATGGGTTTATCTTCCCATGTGTTTGTTTGTTGTTAGGTAATTACATTATATCCATAGAAAACTCTCTGTATTTTGGGACATAGGCTTCAGCCAAGGTAAGGCTGTTGATTTTACATTTACTTGTAGAATGAATCTGCTTACTTCAGATTCCCCATTTGGAAGCTTGTTGAATGTTCAGTAAGATTTCAGTGTTGAGTGTCCAGGGGCTATGAAGTGCTTAAAACAAAATAACTTAGGAGCTGAGGAGACAATTAGATATGAGAGGAAACACTGGGAATGGCAAAGAATGCAAATGAAGGCAGGCCAAGATAGATTCAGTGCCACAGACTAATTCCCCATTTACCCCTCCCTCAAATACACTGTCCATAACCCTCAATGACCTGTGCGAGTTAGTGAACGTTTTGCTGCATCTAAAATGTTGATGCAAGTGATCATTACTTCTACTGAATATCCAAGTGTCTGAATCCACCCTGGTTCTTTGGAGTCCTGTCCCAGCTTACAATTTTTTTGTGTTGGGTAGAAAGTAGGAAATATTATTTCATTGGTGAAGAAGCATTTTATTTGGGTGTTGCAACTTTCCATTAAGATTATTTCCTTCTGCAGTGAAATGGAACATATGAGTCTTTTACACAAAAGGTATAAACTATGAGTGTCAGGTCACTCACTCTAAGAGATAGTCCAAACTAAATGCAGTTGTCCATAATTAGTCCTGTGCTTCATTTCTCCCTTTGCTGAACCAAAAAAAAACCAACAAAAAACCTGACCACTTGCTCTGTTATCAAAACTGGAGACTTTCTGTGTCTGCATCTCTGATGTGCTGTTGGTCTGTAGCAGAATGCTTACAGATGAAGGTGGCTTACCCCTCTTTCCCTTAGCATCTCCTATGGCAGTGGGACTTGGGCTTCTCAGTTAAATGAATTTTTGTCTGCTCCAGTTGCTGGTTCTTCTGCATGTCAGATCCATTACATTTTTGATGCAGTAGATTATGGTGCTTTAAGGACATAGAGTAGCTACTACATGCCTGTGAGTTAGCAAAATTTAAGTATTTAAATCACATAGGAAATTGAAAAGTGGTTTCTCCTGTGTTTGGAATGACTTGTGGCTTTACAGCCATCAAACTGAGCATGGAATGACCAATTGACCCTTCCACTCTGTATGTTGACTGGTGACTATAAATGAGAAGTCTTTCCATCCCTGCCATGAGGTTATGAGACATGACTATGTAGTAATTAATGCCACTGTGTCATTTTTTAACTGCTACAGAAATATAATATCAGATGCTCAGATGGCATCAATTGGCTTAGCTCCACTGAAGGCAACAAAATGCGATGCCAGCTTATACCAGCTGAGGATCTGGCCCACAGTTAAAAGGAAAAAAGGGACAGGCTGCCAATATGGCAGGGAACATATTGAGATTTATGGTAGTGACTTAATCAGTAAAAAGTTCTGCTTGAAGTGGTTGTCTCTTTGCACATTCACATTAGTCACTTGAGCTGGAGATTTTGAAGCTCTAACACAGCCTCTGTGGGCACATTTGTGCTCTTGCACTCTGTTCCACACTCTATGTTCTTAAATATCTGAGAGCATCCCATCTTACTCCTGTTCTTCTAGTTGGTGATCTCTCTTCAGAGGTCTATGCAGATTCTGGGCCATGTATATTTTTAACATAATTTTAATTTGGGTGACCGTATTTTTTTTCCCTTTTGCCTATATTTCTGGTGTTGCTTTCTTAATCACACCTAAAAATGGGGGGAATTTCATGTCTTTTGTAATTCTTATCTAGCTGTCCTGTTTGCATTCAAGTATCATGTTAATCTTGATAAGAATAAGAAAATCCAGTTTCTACCTTTGTATTCAACTATGTATGTCATTTTTTTACTTGGAGTTAAGGTGACTGTACCTAATGTAATATGTGTAAATTTTTATCTGCTATAAATATGATTGAGTAACTTGATGGATAGAAATTGTCATGTCCGTATTACAAAGTTAGTGAATGAAATACTAATTGAAGATGAAATGGCTGTAGAATCTCCCCAACTTTTTTCTCCCTCAGTAATATAACTATTGTAGCATTTGGTTTATAATGAGTGCTGTCTCTGAGCTTGTGAGCCATCCCCAGTTCTGATATCTTGTTTTTGATTGTTAACAATGTCCAGAGAATAGAATCTTTTGGGCCTGGAAGTTTCCATGCTTGCTCCCACCTGTAATGTGGGCTATTCGAGAAACTCTGTGATCCATTCTTGTGATGCAAAGTTGAGTCAACACTTCTCTTCTGCACTGAAATACCTGCCTTAAAAATGTAACAAACTGGTTGATGTCTTGGAATTGGACCTACAATACTATGTGAAGCCACTTTTGCATCACACCCTACAAATATATATTTAAGCGGGATAAACTTTCAAAAGTAGAGGTATTTGAATATCTAAGGCCTGCAAAGTTTGTTGAGTTTTAAACATGTAATGAATTTTCTCTTCTGAGCTCTAGAAGTACAGAAAAATAATTATTAAAACCTCTGCAGATACAAAGCTCAGATGCAGTTTTTTAAGAAGTTTCAAAGGATGCTTTAAATGACACTCAGTCTTTTACCACAATATATTTTCTTGCACTTCAACGTAAGAATGGCTCTTCATGGCATCTGTATCATGTAGGTGCTTAAAAGAGTGCTGGGGAGGCAGGACACAATGTTAAACTCTTTTTCTTTTAGTTTGCTGATTACTGTGGATTTCAAAGAATTCAGTGCTACCTCAGCTGGAGGACTGTTGCCTGTCTTAAGAAAAAAGTACAGGACCCAGTCTCTCTCTTACTGAGGTTCTTGAAAATATTTGTTTCAACCAACAGTTGGAAGTTTAAACTTAAAGCATGTAGCAGCTTCAAATCCCATATGCTGATAATTGTAAACAGTACATATAAACTCTTGAGAATATTGTAAAGTACTTATAAGAAAGGTATGAGTTGTATTAAAACATTGCAACAAATGTTTAAAGCAATATTTATTCTTATATTCTCAGTGGGTTTTTTTAGAAATTGCCTGTACTTTACAAGTTTCCAAATTATATACATTTTTTAAAGAATCTTAGAGTGGTTTTATGAAGTATCATTGTCCCCATTTGATAGATGGGGAAACTGAAACACAGAACAGTTAAGTAATTTTCTCAAGGTTGTAGGATAATTCACGGCTAAAATAGGGATTGATTATTTCTTGGCATTGAGTGTTTCATACACTATTCTGGTGCTCCTCTGTGCTAAAGAATGCTACAGTACCTTTATGATACATTTTAAAAAGAAACCCAACTCGTGGTCTCATGTTTACAAGTCTCTTTAAAAACCCTTTTCTGTAGCAGAACATCTTCATCTTCTGTCCTGACCTTTCATCAAAATTAAATTTTCATACACACAAACCTCACAATAGAGTTGAAGACTCAATGCCATCTTTGACTTGCCTGGGATTAGAGTCAAAACCAGAGGGCAGAATCTAGCTAAGAAATATTGAGTTTAAATTCTTATAAATATACTTTAATGCTTCAGAATTGTTTCCTGTATATTGGACCAGAACAGAAGGTTAGTAGGAGATAGATGTCCCCAGTTATAAATAATTGTGACAACAACTAACAGTACAGTGCACTTGAAAGAACAGTTAAGTCTTGCTGCAAAATGCATCCTAACTACAAAAATTACAGCCTGCATGGTGTTGTGGATGGAGGGCAGCTTGTACTGCTATTCAGAATAATAATATTAGCTTGTATCTGCTTAGAATATCCCAGAGTTTTGCAAATATCTCCTAGAAAGTAATCTAATGTTTCTCATTCTGTTATTATATAGGAGTGCAAGAAGACATAGTTTATAAGAAATTTGAAGTCAGGTTATGGTACTTCTGGGGCACGATGTATAATTGATATCCTTTTTAAAATTACAATAGCTTTTACCTTACAAGCACAGTGTTGATGGTACACTTTGTGGTCTGGCTGGCACCAGTGAAGACTGTGGTTAATCCAGTTTCTTATTTTACAGAAGTCACTGCAGGAAAGGATACATTCTTCTTTCAGACTCCTCAAACCTTTTCTGAGGTGCACACACTTGAAGTAATTTGAAGGAAAGTTTCCATTTACAGAAAGCGTAACCTCATCCTACGGTCGTCGCCAAAATAGTGAATCCTGGCCTGTTCCATAATGTCAGGGATCCTTACTTAGAGTTTAAAGAGAGTTTCTTGAATCACTATTGTCATTAAACTCTATTCCATGCTTCTGTAGAGTGCTTTCTGTTCTTGGACAACCTAAGAAATGTCTTCAAATGTCTACTAAGCCATTAGAAACAAATCTGAGCCGCAATTACGTTCGAGTCCTTCCTAAACATTCTCATTGTTCTCATGCCAGTGTTAGCTTTAAGGACGACATTCTCCAGTGAATGGAAAGACACAGTTTCCCCTGCCACTGGAGGCTGTGTTATTACATTTGGTGACAAGTAGCATTATGTACATATATTCCTAGGGTTACTTGTCAACTTCGGCCCTCCCAGCTGAATAGATCTGCATGTGGAACAGTGGAATGAATAGGTGGTATCTTTTCAGATTTTTCTCTTTTAGATGGGATAAGTTCCTGTTGTCACCACCTCTTTCTCAGAGGGTCGTGTTTATTTGCCAAGTATTGGGATGCACTGGGTATTGTTAGTATGATTCCTGTAGGGGGTTTCAATAAGAACTTCTTACTTCCACATTTGTGTCACTGGAGGTGCATAAAGGGGAATCCAAAGCTTGTCAGTATCTGTCAGCTGCAGATCTGGAAAACCCAAGAAATGCATCATCTCAGGCACAGAGAGGGAAGGATACCCTGCAGTTAACACGGAGAAACTTGAAGTAACTTGTGTTGCTGTCTAAATATTTTGAAACCAATCACATGAATAAAGCTGAAGTGGTAGCCGGTAAAAATCCTTCTTGGACCTTCATTATTGTGAAAGCTGTCTGAAGTCTATGCAGAAAAAATAGGTAAGGAGTTTTAGTGACACTGACTTTTTTCCTGAAATAATTGGTCTATCAACTCAAGAAGAAAGTAGCTTTAGAAAAGCTGAGAAATGAGCCTGTGTTGAAAATTTCTGTAGCATTTATAGCCTTTTACTCTCCAGCCTCTTGCCTTTACTAGAATTATTCATTGTTTATCTCACTGAAAGTAAACTTAAATCCTAGTTTGTGAACTAGCCTTCTAGCAGAGCTGGAATAACCTCCTACTCTTACTGTTGAGGCACAGCTCTGCCAGTAAATAACCAAACCTCAACCATGTAGGCCTTTTCCTGGTGGGGGATGTTTACCAGCAAATTGAAATTTTTTGGGTTATTTAATACCCTTACCCCTATAGCCCCAAAAACGTGTAGGACACTGTAACTGTTCTTCACTGGAGAAACTCTGATGATTAGGGATACTTTATCCTTCACACTCGGAGTTTCTAGGCCAAAAGAACTAACATGGAACAGTGTAAGCCAAGATGGCACAAGAAAACTTGTTAGACAGAGCCAACGCTTCTGTCTCCTGGTTGTACAGATGTCATTGGACTACCAAATAGCAAAAGCATCTTGATGACTAATTCCAATTCACGTTTAGATGAATACATCAAACCACACAATGCTGGATAAGACACCTCTGGATTTACAATATTCAGCTAGTGCCTAGCCCATGGCAATACTATCTACAATAATTATATGTTACTGCCAGCTATCTTGAGGATCAGTTTAGGAAGAGAGCAGTTGCTTTGCCCAGGGAAATTTAGATTAGATGTAAAATTGGATTTTTCATAAGGCCTTGTTTTTACCTAGCTACGAATGTTTCCTTAGCACAAGTGAAAACTTTACACATTTTAGCTCAAACTGTACTCTACTAAGCCTCCCACATTTATACCCATCTTCTTGGCAGTCATCCCAAAATATGTTTGGGTTGAAGCATTACACATTACATTTGGTGAAGCTTTAGCATTCCCTGTTGCTCACATCAATCCTTATTTCTGTTTGCTCTTGTAATTTACAGTTAATGAAAATTCTAAGTTTACCTTTGTTTTTGTTGGCATCTGTACAAGAGAACCCTTTAGCCTTTTCAGCCTCACATCCACGTGAAAAGCTGGATCCAGAAGGGAAGGTAAAACCTATCTGAGTGCTTTCATTTCAGACAGAAGCCCTTAGCATGCATGTCAGCACTGTAACATTGCATTTCTGAAGGAAAGCAGAAGAGCCTTGCTCAGGGCTTGACCTGTGCCTGGGCTTGTGAGTGGGCTTGTAAGTTGCAGGTAGAGCAGCTGATCACAACATGAGAACACCAGGTCTCAATGGCCATCTGGTTAATGGTCTTAACCAGTTCCTACTCCCTTCTAATTCAGGCAAGATTCTGCCTGAAATTAACAGGAATTTGCCTGATTACCAGTGTGGGAAAGTGGCTAATAACAAACTCGTACTGATGACCTTAACACAGCGTAGGCAATATTGACAAAACAAACCATTCTGGAGTTAGTGCAGTCTTTTCTAACGAGCCTGTTAAAAGTTGACTCACAGATTTTCAGTTCAGGAGATACAATTTATGTTTACCTACGGTACCACCTATGCACTGAGCTGTGTATGTACAAGGTTATGATGTTAAGCAATGAGCTGTAAACAGATGGTACATGTAGAATTTCTGTACATACACCCAATTAGATAATGAACGTGATTTGTATTATGCTTTTTAAGACACTTATTTGAAAGACAGTTTTGTGCATTAAAAACTCCTATGCAACTATCAAATTATTATAACAATAAGCTTTAAAATACACCCTTTTCATTTATTTTTGGTGCTCATTACATGTTCTGAATCATTGCTTGTTCAGAAACGTTACCTTTTACATTAACAAAATATTTTGCAGGTGAGAAACGCTGACAAATTTAGAAAAATGTGTAACCAGAATTATTCTGGGAAAAGCAGGTTTCATGAAGGCAAGCCTGACCAAGCCTTCCTGCATCTGCTTATAGTGCTATGTACAATCTGCTTTTCTCATGTCATCAAAGTGTTGCATTATCAGTAGGAACTCTGATCGCATTTTGGAAGTTCGTTTCCTGCATTCTGGTTGTTCTTGTGTTGCTGTTGCAGAGGCTGTGCAGCCTGACGTGCTGGAGGACGAGGCATGGGAGAAAAGCACTGTTTGCACCTGTTTAAAATCTCCAGTGCTTTGTGTGGTTCCTGGGCAACAGGCAGGAATCCTGAAAAGCTAGGCTGCACTTGCTCAATTGTTGCTGGCAGCTGTGACTTCGAGAGAGCACATAGCAGCTCGTTAGCAGGTTGCTTGTGTTATGTGACATGCACCAAGCATGTCAAACTCTGAGCTGAGCTCGCTGCCTTTGCTGCCTGCAGTCGAGGCTGGGTTGCCTGGGGTTGCAGACTTGGCCAAGGAAAGCATTACAGGGATGTAAGGTGAGTTCCTCACTGGTAAAGGGGCAGGGAGGTGAGGCAAGGAGATGTGAATCGATACTTTCTGATTAGAAAACGGGAACGGTAGCACATAGGTTCCCTCCTCCAATGGGTGCTATTTTACTCCAGCAATTTTTTTCTTTCAGAATGTATTTGCAATGGTGGAACATAGAAATGGAGGTGATAAGATGAATTTGAGTGTGAAAGTGTGCACACAGACACATGCATACATTATATGTGCTTTACAGTGGGGAAATACAAGATGACTTCATTGGATAATTTTAAATTTTATTATGAGCTTTGATTTCTGAGTCTTGTTTACTTTGAAGGATCAGGATCAAATCAATCCTTACAACCTTGATCTTGGCCTATTTAGGCAGCATCCAAGCAGCAGATGCAGTCACACTGTTTGACTGGCAAATTCAGACCATTTCATCTTCATATCTACTCAGTTTGTGCCTCTTGGCTCAATAAAGCATCTCTTTGCTCTTGTAAAAGGAGTTAGTATGTGATAAATCTAGTTAAACATACCACAAAACTACAGCATCCTTACAATCTGTAGCAATCTGCATCATGAGATGGGAACAGATCTGCCATTGTCTGAGATCTGTTTACACTCTGTGCAGTTTTAACCAAGAAGGAGTAATCTATAGACCGGTCTCTTTTCTGCAGCTCCAGAAAATCTCCTTTAGACACACAATGCTAATATTGACAATGGAAGTCATTAACCCAAGATGAAGAAAAAGCAAAAGGAAGTCTGCCTACTAAGGAAATTAGATACACTCATGGGGGG
>VZTJ01000638.1:770942-834215 GCA_013397795.1 Orthonyx spaldingii | reverse complement strand
AGGAAATTAGATACACTCATTGGGGGGGGGGTGGGGGGGTGGGAAAGGGCCTATCAAGGACCACTTAATGAAAAGATAATGTAACAAATATATATACATACATGTATGTATGTGGAAGTTATATAATTGCTTGCTCAGAAAATGCCTGGCCAGTGGTCTGCCAGCAACTGGAAAGATTTAGTGCAAGGCAGCAAGACTTCTCATTTGTCCTGCCCACAGGTACAGTGAGTAACTGCCCTGGTTGGAGTCAGGGACATGCTCTTGAGCCTGTCTGGTCTGCAAAGGGATATGATGTGGGCATGGTAGGTTTTCATTTGAACCATGCTCCAAATGCATGCTTCAGTGCTTATCTATTGTTGTTTTCTTTCTCTGAATATAAAAAGCACTAGTTGTCAGGTACTGAGGGTAAATGTGATAAAATTAATAGAAAACAGAGTATGACATAATCATGTACATTCAGCATGAGTCCCTTGATTTATTTTGTGATCAGAGCTTTTTGTTTGCTCATCTAGAAAATTGTGATAATTGGTGTTTATCTCATATTGCTGTACAAAAGCAGTTATGTTGTAAACTTTCTTTTCATGGTCTTCCCTGTGTTTTTCTGTTGTCATTTCCTATTCTGTCTTAAACTTGGGTTATAATCTGTTTTGCCATAAAGGGCCTTCTGAATTCATCTTCTGAAATTAGTTTGGCTATCAAATCATTGAAAGGAATAAACTGAGTTATGTATGTAGGTCTGTGTGCTGTTTTTGCTGTCTTCTGTCATGCAGGCTGGACTAAACTTGCAAGTTGACATCACTTTAGTGGGAACTCTAAGTTTTTATTCAAGAACAATATACGAGAGTATTATTCTTTAGGAGAGTATTTGTGGTCCCTTTGGTTGGCCTTGTTTAGCACTGTTCTTGATACCATCTCATCAATGCAGTGAGAAAATTGCAGGTGTCCTCCTTCTCTGCAGGTAATTTGGCAAATTCCTCTTCATATGGCTCCACTGTTTTTAAAATTAAAAAAAAAATGAGATCTGTAGGACTTATTCTGTCAGTTTAGAACATGTTGTTATCTGGCAATAACAACTGTGCTGCGCAGCACACACAAGTCAGGGGCTGGATGTTTATGAAACACATGAGAATAGGTGTTGCATTTTCTTATGTACTGCTTCATTTTACATAAACTGTATAGCGCCAGAAACACCCACTCGAAAATAAAGTGCAATAGAAAAATGGCATTCAAATGTTAAGGATATGACTTGGAGCTCTTGCAGCCAAGTACAATAAAGTTGAGAGACTTATTCAGTTTATAAATCATACTATTGTCTCAGGTATTCCAGCTGATGCAGTGGAAAGGATAGACCCCAAAAAGAGGATTATGGGGGATGCTACATGTAGGTACAGTAAGATGAATACTGTAGCTGGAAATTCTAGTGGAAATATGTCTGACAGGATTCTCTCTTTGATTTCTAACTTGTGACCACCATGTTTTAATTCATTCTGTAATTTACTCCTATGTTTTTAACATCCCCAGGTGCTAAGTCTGCAAAATAAAATGTCCCATCTCAGAATGGCATCCTTGCTTTGTTGCTATAGATTATATCTGCATTCATATGCCATGACACATCTTTCACTGCTTCCTCATGAATAAAATTGGAGAAAGATGATGTGCTTCAGTGGGAGCCTTGTTATGCAAGAACAGTGTGGATTGTTCAGGAAATGCCACTCAGTCTCCTCTTCCATAGGCTCCCTGGTGAGAATTTGAGGCTAGCAGATACACCTTGCACCAGTCAGTGTGACAATAGACATCTCGGAAGTGGCTGTGTTATAAGCTGAAGACAGAAGTGTTGCAGTGACTTCAACTTGGGTCACATCCAAACATGATTTTAGAGGGAGGAAGGGAAAGCAAAAAGCCTCTAGGGTTTGTAAGCATGGGCAGAACTTCTTCTTTCCCCCTGTAGTCTCCCACCTTGTTGGGTTTTCTTGCTGTTAGTGGTGGGTTTTTTGTTGTTTGTTTTGGAAGGGGGGTGGGGGAGAGCTTGTTTCCAACACTTCATATTCCACATGTCTAGACACTGATCTGTAAAGACTCTTACAAGGATAGTGTTCCTCCTATTCTGTAGTTCCACCATCACAGCAGGTAGTGAGTGATAACCTGTTGTCATATTTGTGGTCCTTAAGTTTACTCAGAGCCTAGAAAAAGTCCAACTTAGCACTTGGATACAATGCTTTTTACAAATCTTTGACCTTTTGGCTTGGTTTATTCTAATGCATGTCAAATGGAGGAAGAGGAAAAGGAAGAGAGGCCATAGAAAGAGAAATGTAAAATTATCTAATAAAGCTACATCAATACATTATATAAAACTAAAAAAATAATTAGAAGATGAACTTTCCTTCTGAACTACACAATCCTCTCATCTTGGGCTTCCCAAGTAGGCACCCTGTTCCATCACTGAGTTTCCTTGTCAGTTTTCATAGGACGTGCAGCACTATACAGCATTGTTACTCCTCTCTTCTTTGTGTAGAATTTACAGCCTGGCTATTTTGCCTAGTTACTGGTGGGTCATGTCTTCAAATAGTCCATCAGACATGCCTAAATTCAGTAACAGTGCTTTAAAATAGAGAGTAGTCCACTCTAGGCACTGAAATTTCACTTCTGTTACATAATGTGATCATTCTGTTACAATGATACTATCTGGGCTAAACTTACTAGTGTTTTCTGTGTTATCATTCTCTGCTCCCTTTTGTTCTGTTACTGATCTGCATTGAAACTTCATAGCAAAAAGTCCTACTAAGAAACCAGATCCTCAGAAAACAGATTTCCATGGGGTAATTTTCTTCTTCAGAAGCTGAAGATTATCTTGCCCAGTCTGTTTGTGGCTTCAGCTTGCTTTTTTTTTAATCCAAGCTCAACTAAATTGACAATTATTTGGAGACAATGAAGCCAATTGTCCTAATTAATGTAAGTGGGCTCAGCTGAGGTTAGAACTTCAGACCAGTCAGATGGTATGGGTAAAAAAACCTCAATTTGAGAACTAGGTACTGTAATGGAGAAGCTGGGGGTACCTAAGATTGTAATGCTCCTGTGGTAAGTTTGTGGGGTTTTTTGGTTTGTTTTTGTTTGGTCATTTGGGTTTTTTTTTATTTCTGCTTGGATTGTTGTATAATGTATTGAATGTATGGATTTTTGTATATAAGGGGCCGCATCTGAGAGAGCGAGGTTACCTTAAAGAAAAACCTTCCTTTCAAATAAAGTGCACTGAGTGGTTACTACAGCCTTGTAGCTTTGGTTGATCCTGAAATAGTTAGTAGTGCATTTCATGCTGTGGCAGAATGTGCTAGGTTCATCCAGCAGCTGGCAAAGTATGGATTAGCCACCAAGTGAAGAAGTACAAGGGAGAGTGCAGGATTGTGCCGTGTTTCTGCTGTGTTGTAGTTCTGAGATGAAAACTATGACAATGCTAACGAGGTGCATGAAGGGGAGTCTTTTTCAAACAGGAGTTTTTCATGGAAACGGTTAAAGCAAACTTAGAAATCTTTGAAGGTGTAGTTTTTGTGTAGTGGATGGCAGAATATTATGCTTGTCTAACAAGCATCTATCATTTCATTGCTATTTACTCTGCTCCTTGATCATCCCTCTCCATTTCTGAGATACCTTTATGTCGGTAGCTGTCACTGAAGACTTCTGCTTGCTCCCTTGTATCTGACAAAGATTCTAAACAGGGCAGATCCTGGTTGTTGACTTTGAGAGTAGATTTTAGCCCAATTTACATAGATAAGATTTGGCGTGCTATCCTATCCCAAGTGTCTGTTCAGTGAAAAACATGCAGCTATCTGTGCCTCTATCATTTTGTTTGCCAGCAACCTGGCAAGCAAAACTCTTTTCAAGTCCTGACCTGGCTGATGGCTATTTGATGGCATAGAAAAGGAGGAAATAAATAGCAGTTGAAGAAGTCCAAAACACATTAATTAGGTAAGGATTTGCACTAACATCCTGCATTTCCCTGTCACCTTCAAGAATCCCGTTGAACTGTGCTACTAAGCACCACACCTTATCTCTACTTGTGGGCTAAAGGCTTTGCCTTTGGGTAAAAGGACTTTCCCAACCCTGGCAATAACACAATTAAAGGTATGGGAAGAGGTCACCAAGTGCCTGTTATGGTCCTGTAGTCACAAGACAGTCCATCTTCCCCTTCATAAAAATCTTCCTGCAGTATTATTGTGCGTAACCCATGCTGATTCTAAAAGCAGTATGAATTGTATACATCTTGCACATCAGTTTCAATGTCTTAAAAAATGAAGAGTTTTTTTCCTTTTTCCCCTTCCTTTGAAGTTTTAAAGCAGAACTTGCTGGTGACCCACTTTTGCTAACAGTTCTCTTAACTAACCCCTGTACTCGCTTATACATTTTTTTTCTCTTCCACCCGCTGTCTGTCTAGCCTGGTTTAAAATTTTTATATATGTACTTTTAAAAAATTGATTAGTTGGAGAGCTGCCCGTTCTTCTGCGCTGTATAATAAGGATTTAAAAACTGCACACTGAATTCTGTATAGTGTAATTAAAACTGACCCAGATTTGGACCTGAGAACACCAGGACTTAGCCAAACTTGCCATGAGCTGAGTTCTGATGGCAGATGGAAGCTAATGAGGACACACTACACTCCAGAATTTCCCAGCTGCTTGGCCCCTTTTTGTACAAACAAGGTTTGGAGTGAAGTCCCAATCCCAAGAGCATGTTCAAGCAAATGTACTGCACCCAGTGTTTTGGGAAACAAGGCAGTGCTGTCGGACTGCTTCAGGAAAATTCTGAGGCGTTATTTCCAATGGGCTTTTACTGTGTAGCCTGGTGTCGTGCATATGCTGTTTTCCATCTTGTCCTAGTCTTGGGTGTGATCATATGGTTCAGACCCTACCTGAGTACTCTCCTCCAATTTCATTTGGGAGGGCTTCCACTTTAAATTAATGGAGTGTTAAGATCCCAAAGTACTGGGTCTCCCTTCGACTTGTGGTTCCCCTCAGTGGATTCAATGTCCTGGGATTATTCAGGCAGATGTAATTGAATCAGTTTGAAGCAGCTGTAGCTGGCATGTGGTCTCTCAGATTGCTAGCACCTGCTTGGTTGGGGTTTTTTTGTTGTTTGTAACTCACTAGAGTGAAAATAGTGCCAAAACTAGCATTGGTCTTGGAGCTGATAAAGCACTTCAGCTCCTATATCCCTTTCCCCTTCTAGCCCAGCTACCTCATTACTGGTGCCTGCAATAATGTTGTTGGTAGCGAGCAGAAACAGGTTTATGCTTCCCCTCCAACTGCCTCCCTCCCCTTCAAGCCAGTGCACTGCCAATACTGACTCTCTTCTTCATAAGCAGTAAGACTTAATCGTGCTCAGGTGTGCAGAGCGTCTGTGCCCTCCTTAGAAAATTGGGCAGCCCATGGTTTGCTGTGTCTGATGCAGGCAGCACCAAGTTCATCTGCTGCTCTAACAGTCTAACTGCTGGCACAGCAAAGTTACTGTTCGTGTGTAACAAATGACTGAGGAGTCCTGGGAGGTTCTGTTCAATACTTCTGCTCCCTTCCTCTGGTGTCGTGTACATAGATTTCGGTTACTGTGTCCCTATTACAGTCAAAGTTTTAATATGGTAAGATTTCAGAAGAGACTGTGAGTCACTTGGTTGCCTCTCTATGTCGTGTGATTTATTGTAATCAAAGTTCAAATTAAACACAGTAGTGCACTTGGCCAAATACAGTAACAACACACAGTGGTGTGGTTTTCAATGTAATATTACAAGATGGCATATTGCAACATTAATTTTTTTAATATATCCCTCCACTGACTTCCCTTTCATTTGTGCATAAGGTTTATGTGCCTCCCTTTTATTTTGTCCCTCCATGCCCTAGAGAGATAAAGGATGTATCTGGATTTTTAATTCCAGCCATTTTCATCTTTGGTGTTAGCCCCACGCCTCGCTTCTTGCTCTGTTGCTTTCTCTTTCTCTCTCTCTCCCCTCCTCCCCCCACCCTTTCCTGGGTATTACCACATATTTCTAGGGTTGAGAGGGTCTTGTCCATAGCTGATGTATGGGACTTGATTACCTCTTGCAATAGCTTCAATAATTGCTATTTTGGGCAATTAAAATCAGTTCCACAAAGTGTTCCAGGTTCTGAAGCTGCTTCTTTCTTTTTCTCCTTTTAATCTGTATCTTGCATTTATATCACATTGTGAAAGGTTTTGATTTGACTGTAGATATTTGGGATATAGGCAAAGTATCTCCTTCCATGGAATATTCCATCTCTTCCCCAGCACATGTGCTAATCCACAGCTCTCTGTGGTTTGTTGAGCTCAGGCATTTGAAGGGTATTACCGAAGGCAACTTCTCTGGGGTTCAAAATACAATTTCAGTTCAGTGGAAGTTAAATACCAGTTTAAACATAGAGAATTAATTGGGTTTGATTTTTTTGACATGTAAAGGAGATGCTTCCCTTTATTTACTTGTTTTTACAGTACAAAATACTCCTGGTTTTACCTTTTAATTTGCATTGTGTGCTTAGATAACCCTGATAAACTACCTTGTATAACTTGTATCTGTGAAAGTGATGCAGTTAAACATTTTGATAGTTGTCTGATGGAACTACAAAGGAAAAAAAGAAAAATGGAATTCCAATCAAGACAGAATTGTTTTTACTAATCCGGTAAGGTTATGTCACTGCTTGATTTTTCTCTTGTCCTGTTGTGATTTGTAGTGGTTTGTTTGTTTGTGGACTTATTTTGTTTTCTTTCCACCCACACTCCTGCTTTCCTATTCCCTTTTGGTTAGTCTCGAAATATCTACCAATAAAAACATCCATTTGTAATGATAGCTTTTGCTACTTTCTGTAGTCTGGAAGTGTTGCACCTACAGATATCATCTACTGAATATAATGTCATCCACCAATTCTAAGAGGGGAAGCTACTAAGGCTTAAATTAAGAAATGGCCAAGGACTGTGCCTCTCAATTTTTAGAGATACTGTTTTAAAACATTTCCACTATAAGCAACACTTTTTGTGAATTAAATAATGGAGAGTAAATATGGAATATTTTATCTTTTTCAGATGTTTTGAATACCCAGCATCCTTTGATGAGATCAGTAGGATTATGGAAGGGAAACTGTTCTTGAGACCGCAATGAATATAGCACCTATGAATAGCTAAAGAAATTGCAATAGCAAATTAGAAAATGTTGTTTATATGCAAAAATACTTGGGGGTGTTGGGGGGGGGAGGGATGACAAGCAAAGATTAAGTATGCAGGTGCCTATCTTAGGATTTCTTAGTGCCATTTTAAGCCAACCAGAACAAGAAAGCATCTGCCACTCTTATGGTTGTCTTGAAAATAAATATAGTTTTAGGTCAGCAGCAAGTGCTAGCTGATATATTTTATTTCTAGAATGCTTTTTTTTCATGTACTAGAGTTTACTTTAGAAATGCAGGCACTAAATAATTGTGAATTCTGCACTAAGTACAAGAGGTAGTAGAAAAACAACAGGATTTATGTTCTCAAGAAGTCTATCTGGCGTAAGCGGAGAGAAAAATATACAGATGTTCTTTTCAGTCTGCTAACATCCTGACTATGAGCTGTGAATTAAGTGGTGTTTGTTGTGCTGAACCATGCTTTTTATACATTTAATTTGAAGGTATCCGTTCAGAGACTGTACATCTCCTACTTGGATACAGATAACTGATCGATTGTATGTGAAGCATTCTAGCTTTTTGTGCCCATGGCGTACAGTGCTTTTCAAACTAAGATATATTAGTAACTAGCACAGGAGGGTGACAGAAAGGACAACAAAGGAAGTTAATAAATTGATCATGAAGTGGGATTATAGAGGATTGAGCATGGATATTAGAACGATTTCAAACATACTTTTTAATCACTACCACTCTGCTCTCATGCTGTCTAGTGGCACCACCCTGAAATGTATTGTTGGGTATTTGGTAAAAGACCACTTGACTTGTCACTTATTGGCAAGCATGTACACGTCCTTGGCGGGGGTCAAGAGGTTAAATGAGTGACAGGCAAGATTCTTCTGTTTGCCATGCAATCGGTCTCTCTAGAAGAGCCTTTACTTATTTAAGTTGACAAAAATGTTTGGAAAACTTGCAGTATGGTGTCTGATCTACAACTAAAGCTTTTGTTGTCTGGGCTTTGCGTTCCATCAGTGCATCATAAACATACAAAATTAAGAAGTCGCTGACCAATTTAACACTGAAGTGAATATAAAAAGATACCATATTGTACTTCTAACAAATAAAACTGTGTAAGTGAATCAAACTAATGCAAAGTACAGAGGAGGAGATGCTAACATAACTGAAATGGACTCTAAATCTCAGAGCATTTTCAAGAAGAAACCCCAACCAAATTCTCTCTGTTAGATTGACCAGGCAGTTTCTTGAAAGTATGCGCTGTCTCATACATACTTACAACATGTAACTCTTGTCCACTTCCCAAACCTTCAGCTTCTGCTTTTCCCAAAATTCTGTACTCGACAACTGGACAGAAGGCTACGCTGAATTAAATTTTATTGTTCTGGTGTTCTCCATCCATTTGCAATGCACATAATCAGGAATTCAGCTATGTCCCAAGAAACCCGTTTAACCTAATGAGAGCAAATGGCAATGGGTGTTCCTTACCCGAGACAGCAGTGCCAATGTTTCTGCTTAATTGGGACATATTTGGCTGGTTCCGGTGCTTCAAGTGGTTTTTAAACAGGTGTTTAATGGGTGTGGGATTCTGAACTCTGCCCTTTTGATGCAGCAGTTGCCAAATAAAGATTAACAGAAATAAAAAGATCTAATACAGAATAATAATTTTTGTCTTTGTATATTTATTCAGCATAATTTTTACTTCAAGTCGCAGGCGGGTGGGGAGGTGTTTCTTCTCATAATTGAGAAAGTCCATTAAATAGAACAACAGGATGTCTAGCAGGGTGTCCTAATTAAAATTACCCTGTAATTTGAACAAAACATTCATTTGTATGTAGCTAAGGTTGACCTAAACCCCATCTAAATCAGGAAAAATTATTATACCATTTTTTTTTCTGCTGAAAATGAAACTTAGCATTCTGCCAGCAAACAGCATGGTTCTGTTATTATACAGTATTCAAGAGTAAGTATTTTCTCTTCAGTGTTCAAAAAATAATGTTTTGAGTAAATTTAAAAGAGATTTCTCTCCTACCTCCACCCTTTGATAGTATTCGTTCATGGTTGCGTTTCTGTGGTATGTGAAAGCAGAGACAATTTTGTTCTGTGCATACTGTAAGCCCATCTGAAGCCTTTGGTCGTGGCCAGTGTACTGGTGAACTAATAAGCAACTGAGATAGCAGCTGCTTAGCAGGACTGATTGGCTCGGGCTTGACTTTGCTATCAGCGACTCCGCAGTTTCTGACTGGCTTGGAGTACAAGCCGGGTAATTTTGTTATCTCGGGGAGTGTGGGCCTGCATGCATAATCCGGGCTGTCTACACAACTGAGGAGGTTGTACGCTCTGTGTAAAAATGACCTACTCATGCTCTAGCTGTCGTGCTTTAAAACGCTGCTGAGGCAAATTGTATTTAATATAATTTATCAAAATCAAAGTGAATGGTTGAAAGAACTAACTTCAGAAATGTTGTTTGTATTTAAAAAGAAATTCGCAGCATCTTTAACTTGACAGAGCTGCACAAACTGCAGTTTGTGGATGTTGCTGCCAGGACATGAGGTGGTGGAAGTTTATTTATTTATGCCCACTTTCTGGGCAGGTTGGGAAGGGGGAGGATTTTCAAAAATGCTTGAAACTGGTCTGAATATGCTGCTGATGGGTTCAGCTTGGACTTCTTCACCATGATTTGAGTGGAAAGACCTTGTTCCTTTGGATAATCCCATCCACATGTACAAAAAGTGGAACTTGACAAATGCCAAAACTTAATTAGGTGCAATAGGAGTTCCCTTCCAGGGAACTGTTCATCTGCTTAAACCAGTTTTTACATTTTCATCTCTCAGCTTCAATGGAGTATATAACAATAAAAGAAAGGAAAAGGAAAAATCTGATGAACAATTTGCTTAACCTACTTTAAGCTCCAAGAAGAATTGTTAAAAAGAAGGTAAAATTTGAGGCTGGTGTTGTGGTAATATACTTTTAAACTGATCAAGAGCACTTGAATAGAGGGTATTCAAATATTGGCATGATTTAAAATTTTAGATTTCTGTCATTTGTTTAAAGATAGTCAAAACTGATGCGGGCACCTGTTGTAATGTGGAAAGAGTAAAATTAATTCAATCAAACAGGTATTGGCCAAGGTGTTTTATATGTGTATCCGCACATATGTTATCATGTGGATATTTGAGTATGCATGCTTTCCAATGGGCAGTTATTTTACAGAGAAATATATTCAGTGACACTACAGTAAGAATATGTGCACAAATGGGTTGTTTTGGTAATTATCTTAAAGGCAGTTGAAGGAAAATGGGAATCTCCTGTTGGGGAAACCAGCCAGGCCTCTTGTCTAGGGGCTGCATAACTTGAACATGTATAGGTTTGTGTAACAACCTGCACAGCTGCCCGTGGTTGATTGAATAACTGTAGCCATTTGGAGAGTGTGTAGAAGACTGCAATGAAAAATAATGTGCAGATACCATTGCCTCAGACTCATGTATGCTGGAAAGCACTGTTTTGTTCTTGTTGAACGAAAAAGTCACCAATTCTTATTCCTGGTCTGGTATCCTGCCCTTGAGGCCTGGTTGAAATTTGGCAATACAAATTCTAACTGCAGTACTGAAAAAGTGGGTATTGGTTGTTGAGCTAATGAAAAGAGGTGAAGATAGGTGTCTGCACTGATTCTTTTTCTCAGTTACTGTAATTTCCAAAGGTGGTGAATCACCTGTGGATGCTAACTGGCTAGTGAAGCTCTTCCTTAGTGACTCCTCTTGAAGATATTGTAGATGGTGGTGTCAGGTAAGATTCCTTACCACCACAGGATCTCTCTTGTATGATGTAAAATGTTCCAATTCCCTATAGCAGGGAAGGAAATGGAAGGGAACTTCAGTGTCTTCTGGGTCCAGCTGAAATCCAGACACCCACCCTGCACAACTGTCTGGACAGGGTGCCTTTAGAACTGCAGAGTTACGAAGTTAATTTCTAGTCAGGACGCAGTTGATGGTTCTTCACTGGAAAGTAGCAAGAGAGATGTGTAGTATGGTAACTGTAGAGATGTAAAGGAAAATTTCTGCTCTTTATTTCCAGGTGTATTTTCTCAAGTCCTTGAAAGATTTTTCAGGAGCTTCACCATGTTCTGGAAACAGTGGTTCTTAATCACGCGCTTTATCGTTTGCCTTTGGCAAGAATGCTCAATTTTTTCCATTTGAATGTGGAGCCTTGCCTTACTGCCTCAGGGAAGTGTTACTGTAATGCGTGTCACTTGAGGCTAATTCAACCTGCCACTCGGAAAATGCCCCTGGTGCAGATTGTAGCAGTGCACCATTATCTCAAGCTATTTTTCATCAGAAGCAGACTGCATCTGTTCTGTATGATCTGCGTAGCCCAACAGTTTATTTTAAGTTAGCATGTGAGGTGGGGTCTTTTTTACCTATAAAGCTGTGGTTGGTTTGGCTTTCAGCTGTGTGATAAGAGCCTTTCTCCTGTGTCATACCAAAGCAGCCCTAGACATCGCAAGATGTAGGTCCACAGCAGCTTAAACTAATCAGAGTTGACGCTGCTCTGTTGCTGTTCCTTCACTTGAACAGTTTTGCTGCCTCCCTAGCTCTAACCCCTGAGTTTCCTGCCTGGATCGTGAGCTGCAGCGAGGGTTTGATGTGGCTGAAAACACATGGGAAAGAAGCCTTCATTCAGCTGAAAGCTCCCTGAACCAGGCACTTACGCAGTCCTGGCTCAAGGATGGACTTGGTGACATGTGGCAAGGAGAGGAAGGAGGTGAGGGAAGGGTGGGATTGTGACAGCTCCAATTAAGATCAGCTTACATCATAACACAGCCATGCTTGTAAGTTCTGGAAATGATAACCCAGTGGTTTCAGCAACATACAGCTGTGAGCATAGGATATGATAATCAGAGGAACTGTGGGTTTGGAATTTCCTTCCTCCACTGTTTTCTAAGACATCATTTTGGTACACATCAGAAATGCTGAAGATCACACACCTCAACCTTTCCACCTTTGAAAAGGGAAAATGATATGAAGGCTTGATTAATTTCTTTTATGAGGTTTGGTTGCTGTATGTCACTAGAAGCAGATCAGGCAGAGGGGAAAAAAAAGAAAACATTTTTGTAAGCAGTAGGGAATTTTCCCCTTTGAAAAAGAGCTGAAACTTCATTAACATTTCAGCCAGCTTTAAATTAAAATTTGCATCTGAAAATAATCTATAATGCATTTTGAGTGCCACTGAGTCACATCAGGGCAGTATCAGCACAAGTTTCTAGTGTGTACAGCTTGTGATGTGGCTCCTGCTTCTGCACCGTCAGTCATAGCATTATGTGCCACTCATGCTGGTGTGAGAATGCCCAGGGAATTAACACTTGGCCTTGTACTGATCATATAAAGCCAGTGTGCCCCAGGCCACGTGGCTGGCAGGGGCAAACTGAACGGAGCAGATGACTGCTGGGTCTTGAATTCTGCACCTGCTTTGTGTGCAGGCTAACTTGGCCTAGTGCTTTTTTTCCAAGAATAGTCCTCTTCCATTCCATTGCAATAGGTCTGCTTACACCAGAAAAGGTTTCTCTTGTAACATTTCTGTAGGACATGCCCTTAGAACATGCCACCAGACTGTTGGGTCATCTTTAACCCATCCCTATGCCCCTGAATGGTGATATTTTAATTTTTCTGCCCCACTGAGCACAAGTCATTGAGTTTGATGTTGGGAAGAGGAGAGCTCAGAAGTGAGGCTAGCAGCTCTGCTGTGCAGGCAGGACAAATGGGAAGACTGCTTTGTATCCTTAGGTTTCACACAGATGAAAGGATGTAGGCATCTGCAGCATGCAGCCTGAAATGGTTTTTTTCCTGCAAGGTTTTTATGTCAAATCTGTATGGATTAGATTTGTAGCTGTCCTGAGCTATTGGTATCCCAACTGCAAAGCCTTTGGAGAAAAACACTTTGCTGATTGTATCATGCTTTTGGTAGGGCATGTATTGGAGTTCCTGGTAACTTTCTAAAGGGTTTTCTTTCATACAAGGTCTTAAAAGATAATTTTCTTCTCTTTTCTTTTCCCTCTCTCCTCAGGGAACTAGAGGGCTTGACGCATCCTTTACATCCTGCATTTACTCTGACCACAGTCCCTCCCTGTTCTCACAAGCGGAGCTCAGCCCTGCTTCCCTTCCTGTTGATTCCCAGTCAGCTACATGGTAAGTTTTCATTATCTCTAGACTTGTTGCCACGAGGTAAAACTCTGGCAGACTCTCTCTAAAATCCATTAGCACTGGGCATTGAGGGCAGAGTACTTCATGCCCATCAGAGATCGTTCAGTTGTATTCCAGGCTGCCTGCAAGGAAAGGAAGACAGTATTGAATTAGCATTGGAGCTGAACTTCAACATAGATTGTTATAGGAATAAAATATGAAGTAAAATATGTGACAGAATTAAATCCATCAGTTCTAATAAAAGAAACAGAAGAAAGCAAAGAAATATTGGACCCTTAAATCCCATTAACCAGGCCAGAGAGAGAATGCGTTAAAAGGAAGCTGCACTGTATCTTTTTTCATTGTTTGATGAAATAATCTTTTTCACCCTTTAAGTAGTGTGTTTAAAACTCCTAGTATTTCTGAAACAAAGAGAATATACAGCCACCGAGCTAGCTGGTTTTTATACCTTCCTTTCTGAGTATTGTCCTTCAGTGCAATACAGAGCCATTTCTTTGTTCTCACAAGCTAGCAGTTAAATTGTATGTAAATGTATGCAAATTAGATGCTGTCTAATAAAGAGAGTCATTAGATGGAAGAAATATTTAGTTTAGGGGGGAAAAAAGAGAAGAAAGCAGGTGTATTTTGCAATAGAAAAATGTAAGATTGCAAAAGCCCCTCAAACTTTGGGTGAAGGCTTTTTATAAAGCCATTAAAATATTTTCTAAAAGGCTCGTCCTACTCTTGGTCCAATTTTCTGTGTGTTTTTTTATGTGTGTACACTTCTGTATTCTTAAAACTCACTGGCTGTGCTATACATACAGACATGTAAGTATTGTATTCATAAGTATTTTATTTCTTTAAATCATGTAGCTATGAATTTACACATATGTACCTTGTACTAGAGTGTGTTTTCTGCTTACTGGGTAGATAGAGGTGGAATTCATGTGGTAAATTTTATTTTCATTGATTGATTTATTCATCATATGCTCTGACTGGATACTTTTTCTCACTTCATCATCTTCCTCCATTTCATCAACCCCCTGCTTAACAATTTTAAAGCTTTTTTTACCCATTTTATTTATTCGCCAAATAATAGTGCCAGATGCATTTTCCATTCTTGCACTTGCATTTTCTGCCAAGTTGTCCCTTTTGAGGTATGGACTTGATTTAAGCCTGAAGCAGCAGTGACCTTTCTAAACATGAAGTTGCAGCTTTACTGTCAGGTGTCATAACACTAAAATGCTCAGAATGTGAAGCTTTGTGTCATCCAAAGCTGGAGATTCCACACCTGTCGATGGAGAACTTCTATCCATTTAGGCTCTGAAAGATTTAAAATAGATGAATCCTATTTTCTTGCCACTTCTGAGGAGATGAACTTTGAGACTTTTCTCTCTCTATCCTTTGAATTTCTACTTCTGCTCTTTCAGCACTTCTGTTCAGGTGGACTAGTATACAAAGGTGACATGGCTCAATTATCTTGAAGTCTTTCTTGTGTTTTGTTTCTGATGGTCAGTTATAATGGTTTCAGGCAGAGACAATAGCTGTATGTCAACTTGCCTATTTTTTCTGTTGCAGTTTTGCAAGTCTGGAAGTCTAAAGACATATATGTATATGTGTATAAAATATATGTATATAAAAATAATGTTGTTTAAATATTTACATATAAAGCCAAGGGATTGGCTTCCTTCCCAGAATTACTGGAACTACCTTCCCCAGGAACATTTGGACTTGAGAAATCTCTACAGCAACACTTTTTTACTGAAATTAAACATCTTGCGAAGTGAGTAACTAGCTCTCCACTCTTTGTTGTTCATATGGGTTCTTTAGCTTGGGGTGTTGGAGAGACCTCTGTGCATGGGTAGTTCATTTCCAGCTAATTATGATAAGATTATCTTTTATTGCCATTTCCACACCTCGGTTTCCTCATTGGCTTATTTTATGAGAGCGGTCTTACAAGGGAACCTTGGACAGAGTTGGAGTATTTTTGTCACAGTTCTAGAACTGGTCCATGCAGTGTGCTGCATCTGAGCAGTGTGTGCAATCTGGGCACTGCAATCCTTTCTGGACAGCTAAAGAGCAGTCAGACTGATCACTCAGAAGAAGCTGATCCCCCAGCTGCTCAGTGTCCCAACCACCCTGGCTGAGCAGTCAGCAGAGAAGCCATAACGTCTCTGCTACCCAGTGGGAAATGTAGGCAGGGTGATTGTGAGCACCTGGGGAAGTTTGGCAGTGGATACTTCGGGTACTCTTGAAGGCCTAATAGAATATGTAAGGGGGAAATTGTGAGGAATGCAGTAAATCTGAGCTGTAATATAAGGATGCTAGAGAGAGATGAGGTAAAAATGAGGGGTAACATGGGGTATGCTGGTGACTAGGAAGGATGAAGCCATGTTAGCAAGCAGAAAATGTTGGTGGTTTACTGGCTGACTTGCGGCACCACTCTTCTAGGATTTCTGGCATTGAATGTCCAGGAGAACTGAGTCATTAGTGATGCAGGCATTTAACGTGGATGTTTACACAGAGTTTGCAGTCTAGCTAGATGTAGTTATGCACATTCTTCAGATTTTGGGATGTGATGGTTAATCCTGAAACCTTAATTGGGAGATTTACACTGGACATGGGACAGGCTAGCAAACAAAGTACCTTCTGTCTCTCACATTCTTGATCAGATTGCAAAAAATACATACAGCTGAGTGACACTCATATGGAGAAAGACTGATGCAGGCTTATGGGCAGGGGTCTGGTTAATTCCATGTTCCTTCCCATGCATCCTGTGGTCTGGAGTAATTGTTCAGGGCAGGAGAGAATTCAGTGCCTACCTGCTTTTGAGGATATGCATCTTGCTACCTTATCCATCTCAACAATAACAATAATACAGCTTTCCTACTCTTGAAGTACACTGCAAGCATATATATGCATCAAAAGATGTGAGGCTTCTGTATCCTGTGATGATGAATCCAACAGCAGTACTGCAGACGGATACAGTAACCAGACTCCTGGTCCATCGGATCAGGCATCCATCCTGTTAATGTCTTCAGCTTCAGCAGTGGGAGGCACAAGAAATCCTAAGTTGTAACAGTGGAACAACTAATTTTTTTTCACTAGTGATCTTCATAGTAAATGAGAATTTTTAAACCTGTACCTCTCAGGAGCTTGTGCATCTTTAAAGAAATAGTTTTAAGAAATAAAATATGCCACACTAAACTAATCCTAGAGCTAACGAACAGGCATTGGGACTAGCAGCTTTTGCTATTACCTACTGCTTATTATTGTTATTATTATTATTTCTTTTTAATTATGCAAAGTGCTAATCAGTTTGATTATGCACAGTGCTAATCAGGTTAATTATGCAAAGTGCTAATCAGTTATTCTCTAAGCACACGAGGAGAGCAGAGGTGCTGGCAGTGAATGGTGGTTCTAGATGGGGGTAGTCACGGCAGTCATTCCTTATTAAAAGAGGAGTCGGTGAGATGATAGGGGTTTTTGCTTCCATTAAAAAGTAAATAAAAAAAAAAAAAGAAAGCCATGAGGGGGATAGTTCTGGTGGGGTAATTCTTCTTTCACAGCAAGGTAGACTTTTTTTCCAAGTCAGCTCATGCTGTTGAATAATTTCTGTAGGAGTTTGAGTGCACTGATTTGGGCGAATGTATTGCAGGGGAGTCTTTTAATGGGAAGGGTACAAGGTGCGCCCACTTAATAGGTCGGGCTGCATAACTAGAAAAAACACAAACTAAGGGAGTTTAGTCAATCTAATAGTCACCCTTTAAGCACTGGTAGGTGGGATACTGATAATGTAACATGGATGATGGTTGCTCATATGTTTTTATGGCTGAAGGTACTGTATGCGCATGCAAAATGTGTTTCTTTCAATGTAACACCTTTAAAAGCTGTAGGAATGTAGGGTACCTTATCAGTGGAATGTATGTTTGGCTGTGTTTCTTCTTCCCCTTTAGCACTACATCGTAAATTTTGTGTGCCTGTGAAACAAGATCTGTTTTCAGTAAGCTACGTTCTCCTGACAATTACTGAAGTTTCGGTGTATCTCTCTTACTATGTTCGGTGTCTAATATCTAACCAGTATTCCTTATTTGATTATGTTTCAGTATCGGTGTGGGATACATAAGCATTACTTTTTTCAGTTAGTAATGGAGATGACATTCCCAGAGCAGAAAGCTACTTGCTCATAAAAGTCCTGGGTAAAGGATCTTAAGAGATTTTTTAAGTCATTAAAACAAAAGACTGCTTTGTATAAGGCCATCAGTACTAGAACGTTACTGCATCAGCAATGCAAAAGAAATTTTTCTGGAAAAATTAAGCATTGAAGGTACTAACTTATGGGGAGTCGTGACCAATTTTCAAGTGTACTTAAAGCAGGAAGTAAAGCAAAGCATCACTAATATATGACTTAAACCAGAGCCTGAAAATTGATAATATTGCCTTCTTGGCTTTGTGAGTGCTCCACAAGGTACTGATCCTTAAAACAAGTTTACTACCAAATTTGTGGTCACAGATGTTCATCTATTCTAATAAATTCATTCTGGTGTTAGAAATCTAGAGAGACTAATAGATCAGCATCAAGTCTAGTGCCTTAGATCTGGAGGAGGGGAGTATGTGATGCAAATAAACTTAAGTGAGAGGGGGAGACACCAGATGCCAGTGTCCTGAGACTCTGAATGCATTCCTGTCCAAGCATTCACATCTTTTCAAGTGGGAGTCACATCCTGAGAAAAGAAAACTCAAAGGTTTTCATTTTCCTATGGGTATTTCCCCATAGTATCTAAAAGCTTCTGTAGAGTTAGACAACCCTTGAAAGGTCAGTAGCATAAACCCCACACCATAGTATTTGCATCTGAGAAATATAAATCTACCTGAGACATAACTTCTGTTGAAATTCACCACCTCAGATGGCTGGCCTTCTGATGAACTGGGGAGCTACAAAGGCAAAACTCACATTCTGCTCCTAATTCTACTGCTGTCTTTGTAACCCTGCTAAATTGCGTTACCTTGCTCTGCATTAGTTTATCTTGATGGCAAAGTATGGTTAATGACACGGACCTAATGCAGTGGAGGTGGTTTGTGAGGCAAGTGTATTGTTTGCAAAGTACTTTGATATCTCTGAACTAAATGGGTTGTAGAAGTCCTGTGTACTGTGGGGAGTTGTATTATTAAGAAGCATCACCAAATCTTGTGATATTGTGTAAATTAGTGCAAGATGGCACCAAAATGGTTTGTGTATTCCCAAAGAGTGAAATAAGTGGATGGAGAAAACTCAGTTGCCTTGACATGAAGCTAATGGGGTAGCAACAAATGAGGAAACCCCAGTAAGGAAATCTATGCCTCCTGTGCTTGAAGAGGTGTGCCCTGAGTGAACAGGGAAGTCATTTGCTTGTATGGGAGAAAGTCATTGCTTCAAAACTCCTTCTGCATTTTCTTGAGGTCCTGGTGTGCAGAGGTGCAGGCTAAATGCTACTCAGCCCAGTAGGAGCTGCATCTGCTCATTGGCATTCACACAACTGGGAGCTGGTGGGGAATTAATAACAATAAGATTTTAAACGTTCAGCCTGACCTTTTAAAGTTACTGACCTGCATTCAGGTTACAAATACAGAGCAATTTTCTCTTGAGCTGCAAAGATTCTAAATGTTAAATCAGTAACTCAATCAGACTAGCAGCCATTCTCCTCTCTGTTCTCTCATGCCCAGCTGCCATGACTGGAGTAAAGCAACTAGAAAACTATCTAAACATATCCATATCTTACTGTGACACAAGTACTTAGAAGAAGCCCCACTGACATAAACTAACACAAAGTGACACATTGTTTAAAAAGTTGTTTCGAATGTCTTCTCCCATTGATCTTCTTCAAGGGAGATAAATAAACACTGTGTGTGGTGCAGCCAGACTGAGTATTTTTTCTCCTACGAATGTTTATACATTCTCTGGTGGTTGTTTGTATTGCTGTTTGTTGACTGTAAATTCCAGACCTGTATGTTTGTAATGTATACATTTACAGGAGCAGTGCAGTTTGGGGAGTACAGTCAGGGCAGTGCCTCTTTTGAACACTACCAGGTGAATAGTGGGTGGTTTGTTTTCCTCCTCCTTCCAAAGCAGTGAATTTGTCTTTGTGCTCCCAGTGAAAGAGAGGGCTGTGGTGGCAGGAGCTTTAGTAAAGCAGGACCTTCAGGTCCACGAGGAAAGCCATATAGGATTGGTCTGGTAGGATCAAGTTACTTTAGCTTTTCATCTAATTAGCAAATAACTCTATTGCGCTGTCATTTCATTCAGCGGTGATGAGGATGATGTGTGTTTTCTCTCAGGAGGAAGTGACTGAAGTTGTTACAGATGACAAAATTCCTGTTGGCTGAGACCCCCCTGCCCCTCTTGTTCCTGTTTCACAGTTCTCTCCCATGTCTTTGAAAAAAATCTTCCCTTCTTCACTTATTGTTATTATCAGCATCCTATTCTCCAGGGCAGTGGGATTGTGTAGAAGTGGGGAATGATGCAGGCACTTTTGTCCACTAAACTGAATGAGCATAGCTCCCTGAACATAACCTATGTGTAGGAAGAGTTCAGCTTAACCAGTCATCATTTCTCCTATTAGGTGGAATTTTCCTTGAACCCATGCTTCTGTTGTGTTTGTGTAAGTTAAAATGACGTGTTTCTGATGTTCCAAATTGTTTAAAGCCTGCCTAGCACTTTCCTTTCTGCTCTCTCATGCACCTTATCTACATTTATTAGATACAGGTTTTGCTGCCTTGCAGTTACCGTCACAGAAACCACTCTTATTTGAGTATAAGCTTTATTGATATGTAACAATTTTTAATTAGTCTTAATAGCTTTAAACATAAGTTTTGGGAGAGCTGTTTCTGCCTGAGGTGGACTGTTTACAAATCTGGTACTACAGGAAAACATTTGATTTTGCCCATGCTAAAATATTCTGATAACATCTAAGAGTTTTTGTGTCTTCATGGTTTGGAATGAAATCAACTGAATGACCTTTGTGGCAGGGTTGTATTTTTTTTATTCTGCTCTATGCTTGTGCATCTCACCACCCTCATAATAGCTGTTCCATGAAAATAAGAAGGATCTGTTATGATTATCAGCTTCTTAATGAACTCAAGAGGCAGAGGTCTGTCTGGTGGTCCTGCAGGTTGCCATACTGTTGATGGCCACAAAGCACTGATATGTTGGTATGTAGCAGATTCTCTTTTTCACTTGGCTGTTTGAAAATTCAGGGAATTAAATGTATGAAAAACAAACAAAAAAGGAAATAGTATTTAATTTACCTGAAGTCAAACCTGTGAATACTTGAAGTTCACAGAGCAACCTTAATTCAGCTTCCCTGTGCTTTTCCTGTTTTTATGTGATCACATGCTGGTTTTGGTGGGAACCAGTCATCTCATAGTACACCTGATGGACCTGATCTGTGGTGGAATAGAGATTCTTTAGTAAGCGGCTGTTTTCTTCAGGACCAGTTGCCTCACTTACTGCAAACACTGGAAATGGTTTAGTATATGAGGCAGAGCATAGCAGAAAACAAACGGGTGCTTTTACTCTCAAGATTACGGTGAGAGCATGCATGTGCTTAAAGCAAAAAATGTGCTTGAATTGAGTTGCTTGTAAAATCAGACATCTTTAGGTGGGTTGCAAAGCAAGCTAATATTTCTGCTTTCTCTTCCCAATTCACTTACTCATTTTAACTCTTCACTATTTCTACCTTTTAAAACATTCTGTTTGATTTCCTTTAAAGAAAAAAATTAAGTCAATACCAGTAGTAACAGCCTACCCTGGTCTTGCATCACTTTGCTGGTATACAAAATACTTTTTTTTTTTCCTTTTTGGTTTGTTTTATTTTTTTTTTAACTCTCCCTATGAAATTGGAGTTTCCAGGATTTTGACTTTCAGTTGGTAGGAAATGCACTATGTTCTACATTTATTCACTGACAAAAGTGCACACAACTCTTCCTGACACTTTGACAGTTTAGTGGAAGATGCTGCTCTAAGTAGAATGTGTCTGTCTGTAGCCAGGTCCGTTTTGTAAGCACTGGGAATTCAGCTGTTTTCTTGTGAATTCTTTTTTTCATATTTTATTACTACGGAGAGAATACAAAGAGTGCTTGTTTCTTTCTTTCTTTCTTTCTTTCTTTTTTTTCCCCTCCAGTTGACACAATCAGTATTATTTGAAGAAAAAAAATTACACACAGAATGGGAAATAGGGTGGGAAAATGTAATAGGAACTGCAAATCTTTTCTGTCTTGTCTGAGTAAATGAGAGCTGATGAGAGATGCAGCACAATGAGGTCTAGGGAATGCTTGCTGAACTTGTGTATAAAGATTGTTTCATTTTGCTTCATTTCATTTTACTGTATTGAATTTGAAAGGGAAAATTGCAGCGGACATGAAAGTTTGCTGTGGAAACACCTTCGGTTGCAGTACCCTTGACGTGAACCTGGGCAAACATGAAAAGGAACGTTAAATAAAGTAGTGTATGAATTGTGTAGGTGTGCTTCAGAAGCTACTTTTTGAAGAGTGCCCTTTCACAAAGAACAGCCCAGCCTCTCAGGTTATTCTGCTACTTCTGTTTTTAATCTCTTAAGGTGTCATTCTGGGTTGTCTTTTGGTTTTTTTGTAATTTGGTAGTGGGGAGAAAATGAGTCAAAACCATATCGACTTGCAAAACTATGTGGTAACATCATTTTCAAATGCCAGTTTTTTTAGTCTGGAAGATTATTTCTTCCCCCATTTACGCCCAACCTAAAGGTTCTTCTCCCCTTTTCAAATGAGTATAACTCAGGGGAACTTGGTTCTAGGCGGGATACTAATACAACAATGCACTCCTCAACAGACAATTTTACTTTTACCTTGTATGTTACAAGCTGCAGTGCTTCTGTCCAACTGGAATGACTGCACATAGTTTGCTGGAAGGAGGAGCTGTGGTTAAAATTAGGTGTGATTCAGTTTAATCTGATTTTTTTTTTTCTTGTGCTACCTTAGGCATCGTTAATTCTCAAAAAATGGGGAACATGAGATTATTTTTTTTGCTTAAGTCAAAGGTCTCAAGTAATGCATCATGATCAGCAAACATTGCTGCATAAAAGCTCTGGCAATGCAGACTGTAAGTTTTGACACTCCTGCTGGATCCATTACCCTTGAGAGAGATCTTTGATGATAAAACATAAAAAAATTCAACTTTTTTCCTAATCTAAATATGCAAATTGTAACGTTCAGAAGTAAGATTCAACATCCTTGTCTTCAGAGTCCAGCTGGTGTGTTCTCATGGCAGGTTCGTGTCATGAGCAGATTTAAGACTCTTCTCCTGGAAGAGTTTTTTACCTTCTGGAAACTTCTGGATTTCTATGAGGTAGGCATGCTTGGCAAGCCTTTGCCTGGAAAGCATTATGCTTTGTACACACCTTCCCTAATCAAAGTCCCAGAGAGTGAAGAGGTGGGCACTGGAAGAGAAATGAAGGGGGGTGGTTTTACTTTTCTCCCAGCAAAGGGGTGGTTTAATGGCATTGTGTAATACAGCTCTTCTGCTACTCAGAGGGTTAGGGAACGATTGGGTAGGTTATTTAATTCCTCCCCCCTCCGCCCCTGCCATTACCACTACCTCTAAACGGAGACCTGCAAGTGCAAGGGTACCCATAGGGATGTCAGTGTCTCTGGATGTGATTCATTGCAAGGAGGATCGTTCAGCTCAGAATCTAAAATCTGGGTGTTGCTAAGTGCCATGGATTCATGATCCTAGTCTCCTAGTTGAAGCACAATCCATTTTTTTTCACGGCTGTGGTTTTGGAAGTGTAAGGGTTTCTCATTGGGTTTTTTCCAGATAAACTTCATAGGGTCAGACAGAGAAATCTTGGATAACAAAAGAGAAGTGACAAAATCAAAATTCTTCTCAACCTAGGAGTCGATAGCTCATGGAAAAGGGAGACAGTGTTCCCAGTACGATGAGTAGATGTAATGGCCATGGAGCATTAAGAAAAGATCTAAGAATTTAAGAGCTGATTGAAATGCAGAACATGTTGGGATATTTTGGGGGTGGGGTAAGGCAACCACTCTTTTCTGCAAATTTTTCTAGTCAGAGTCTTTATGCTGTGCAGTCTGACTAGCTATGCTATTTCATATACAATAATAATTCAAGGAATATTCTTTTTAGCAGAATAAACAAATTTTTGCTGCTTGACATGTGAAATGTTTGTGCTAGTAAATTCCACAGACAGCCTCTTCCANTTTCCCCCCCCCCCCCAGTATTGTTTTGTCTGATTATACAATCTTGAAAGTTTAGAATTGACTGGTTTACTGTAAGAAGCATTAAGTAAATGCAATCTCCCTATTTTTAATAACAGAAGCTCAAATTTCATGTGAGATCACACCAGTACTCCAGTGTAATTAAGTTTATGGTTTTCTTACGCACTTCAAATGCCTGTGATGTGCAGTTAATAGTATTTTTCAGACAAGTATTAGGACACCTCAGCAGCGATGCCAGTGTGGGCTGGTGTCTATCAGCAGTGCAGACACCACAAAACAAAGGAAATTGCAAGACCCTGGTATAATTTGTCTAAAAATATGCATGACAGCAGAGCTCTTTTTTTACCTGAGTTTAGAGAGTGATAAGGCTTTGAATTAGAGTGAAGCTTCATAAATGAATCAGGCATGAAACAAGATTTTCAAGCTTGGCTTTAAGTCCAGTGTGTATTGAGAGTGAAATATGGCTGGATATCAGATCTTCTGCATCTTGGGTTTTGTGTAATGACTGTATCTCAAGTCTATTTTCTGCTATGCAGATTTTGACTGTAAGCTTATATATGACTGCATAGGAAGTTCTGGAGAAAAGCTTTGGATGAACTTTTCATCTGTGTACATATACACAGATACTTTTGTTTGTTTGCTTAAAGGAATCATGATTTTTCAATACAAGAGTATTCTTTTTCTATTTCTAAGGAAAAAAAGTAATACTAAAGATGCCTAAGAATTCCAGAGAAGTGGTTTGGAATAAGTAAAATAAAATATTTCATTTAATTTAAACTGGGGAATATTTTTTGTTTATTTCAAAGAACTTTTGATTTTCAAATGTTTTGAAGATGAAGGCCAAAATTTTCATTTCATGAGGAGGAAGAATGTTTCTGACTTGGCTCCATCTGACATGCCTGTTGAACACTGAAACTTAAAATTGTACTTACTTAGATACAGAGCTGGATCTGCATATGCAGTGTGTGTAACAGCTCTGTACATTAGGATAAGACCTGAGTATTCCAATATCTTGGACTGTCTCAGCCTGAGTCTGCAGCATCAAGATTTTGTGATTCTTGAGATTCAGCTTGGTTGTGTATAGAAGTGTTGGAATTGAGCCCCTGCTTCCTTTTTGAAACAATTCCCTCTGATACAGTAGGGCTGTCACGCTTGCTGACAGTAAAGGCAAAGTTCTCACATGTCCATAAAACCTCTCCTTCCCTGGAAAGCTGAAGCACAGCTTGCTTTATGTAAGTATTTAGGGATACAGCAAAGACCAATAGGTAATGTGTGGGCCATCTTCTCAGTCACCTTCTTTTGAGCTCATGAGCTAACTCCTGTGCAGTGCTTAGCTGTGTTGTGGGGACAGCAGATCTGGAAAGTCTCTGGCAGGTAGCCATAGAATAACCCTTCCCTTACTTTATTAAAACAGCACATGCAAATGCTAACCAACTGTTTGTTTTGTTCATGCAAATTTTTCCCATGCAAATTTAGACTGCAGGTTTCCTTCATTACACATAAAGAGGTTGGAATGTCCTTTTGAGAAGGAAATAATAGCAAGGATCGTTTAGTAGCACCACTTTTTATTCTATTTCCTCCTTAATCAAACGAGAACCACGCAGACTTCAGAGTGGCTGGTGCAGCAGTGAGGACTACGGGGTTTGGCCCCACAGGTATTAACTCGTGTCAATCCTATGGGGAGCTTTCTTTGTCTGGCAAGCTGCCTTTTAGGGGGACTGTTGGGGGCAGGAAGAAGCACATTTGGGACAGGCAGTGGGAGTACCTGCTGTGGCTTCAACTGCCCATTGCTGGCTGGGAAATGCTAATTGACATTTGAGAGAATATACTTTATATGAGAAAGTGATGAGTGAGTGGAAATTAAAACAAAAGGGTTGAAAATAGAGCTGTAATCAATCTAGTCCTGTATCTCAATAAGCCAGGGGCAGTATTTCATAGTGAATTTGGGGCAGATATTGCAGCAAGTGCCACAATAGCAGGGGGTCTTCCCCCCACTCCCTCCTCCCCTTCCATTAAATCTACATTTGGAAGGTGGATGGTGCTGACTCATAAATTAAATTGGGGTAATACATACAGTGTATATATATTTCTGTCACTTTGTCTCAAATTAAACACGAACCTTCTCCCCTGACAAGATGATAGAAAAGTTAATTGCTCGCCCTGGCTTTAAATTGGAATTTGAATTTGCAAAATGCTAAAGGTTTATGAGATCTAAATCATGAGGAGCTTAAATT
The DNA here is from genome assembly GCA_013397795.1 of Orthonyx spaldingii. NCBI lineage: Eukaryota > Metazoa > Chordata > Aves > Passeriformes > Orthonychidae > Orthonyx > Orthonyx spaldingii. The sequence goes on along the minus strand of VZTJ01000638.1, from coordinate 808,394 downwards.
ACATTCCTGTGATAAAATATTAATAAATCAATTAAAACATAAGCCGAGTATAATATTACTTTTTTTGTAGGAACCTTGAACACAATAATTCATTAGACTGTGCAGTAACAATTATTGTATCTTTTTTAATTTTCTTTTTTATTAGCTTCTTTTTTTTTTTAAACTGGGGAAAAGGCAACATCAGATGGGAAAACACCACACAATGGTGGAATATTATCCTGGTACCAAATCTAGTCATCTCCTAGTAACGATGCACATACATACAAAAGCATCTCGACACCCTGAGCTCCACACATTGCACCATGGCTCCATTATAACAAGATTCACTCACTGAAAGCTGGGGGCTCTTTTCCCCCTTTTTACCATGGAAAAGAAGGGCAGCAACATGGGAAGAAGGAAAGAAACCTTACTGCTCCTATTTTTTTTTCTTTTCCAGCCTCTTTCCATGCCATTTTATTCTTTTCTTATTTTGCTTCTCCTTTCTCTTTATTGGTATAAGATTGGTATGATTTCAGTGTCAAAACTGTGAAAAAATGCACAGATCTTTCTGTAAAACTGGCCTGTGTTTTGTGTTGGGGAAATCCAGGTTAGAATTGGATTTCGTTGCTAGATTTTTAGTTATGTTTTGAACAACTCTCACAGCTCTAATCTTTACATAACCCATTTCTGTGTACTATATAAAGAGCACTTCAGGCACAGTATGAAACTTAGTTATTATTTGAGGAAGGAGGTGTTATGCTAGCTCAGCATGCATTTCTTATATGCAAACATTAATACACAAGGAATGCAATTATTACATATACCTGCACACCTCTAGTGCCTGTGAAGGTGCAGATTCCTTTGTCAAGTGCTTTTTACCTTCTGTGAAATGACTGGACTGCATGTCTGATACAGCTATGCTTAGTAAAGTGTCTAATTGCTATTATTACATTATTTGTGTTTAAATTCTTGAAAGGTTATTTAGTACAAATTATGTGTTAGCGCCAAATTGGCAGCTCTGGGGCCTGAAGTCTGCTGCACACATCCATAGTGTATGTCCTGTGGCTGAGTGTGCTCTGCCCGCCCTTCCCTGCACCTCAGAGTTGTGCACAGCCATCGCTCCTGGTGGCCCTGGAGGGTCTACTTCAGACTCTCCTGCTTTTGCAATTTGCAGGTGAGACCGTGGCTTGTGCAGGTCATGTGTGCTGCTGCCTAAACCAGGGCATCTAGATAGAAGCCCCAGCCTGGTTCCCCTCTCAAGGGACAAGAGCGCTGTGCGGGAGGCGAAGGCAGGGAAGGGGTGCACAGCTACTGCTCCCACCACTCCCGCCACCAGCCTGCAGCCGTCTCCTTCCAGCAGCACGGGACAGCTGCCTTGGCCAGCTGAAAGCAGGCAGGGCCAGAGTCAGCTGGGGAAACAGTGACAAGAGATCCAGGAGCAGGTGGTGGCTTGTGCTTCTAACCACCTGTCTGAATAACGCTTTCCTGTGCTGCCCAGAAGCTATGGCAGGCTTCAGTTTTCCCTGGGTATGGGATCCCTCATGATGCTCAGGGCCCTCCTCATGGTGCGACCATAACGAGTTCCTTGAAGGATCCTGCTTTACTGTGTTCCTGGCTGTCCTAACTCGGGAGTGACCTCAACTTAAAATTAAATCTTAGTTTCCACAGACTTTTGCATTTCCAGTCCCTCTGCTGATGAAACCAGTAAGGGTCTGTTGTAGTGATGCAGAATAAAACCAAACTTTGTGTTTCTAAGCACACATACTGTGTCAGTATTGCTAAGCTCTTCATCAATATTAAGGAGTCAGTTGTTAGTTTTTACATGCATTGCTTTTCATTTTCCCCATTTCATGAAGGGGGGATGTGAGAAAAGTCACTTTCCACCAGGGCTCAGTGGCAGGTAGCAAACCAGTGGTGGTGATTCAAATGACTACATGTCTCCCACCAGCCCACCCTTGCACTGAACCTCATCAAATTTGGAGAAATGCCTGTTTGTCAGGAAGTAGATGATCATTGAGCTTGTTTTGTGCAGACTGAGGAGAAGCCATCAAATGCAATTAGCTTCTTGTGGCTACCAAAATGAGGTAGCACTTAAACAAACACACTAAAACTGAAGGCTTTGTATCACCAACATGGTCTGATCTTCCTTTTGTATGATTGCAATAGATTGTTGAGGGTTGACCCAGTATTATTTATTCATAGTGCTTGATAATTGCATTTACTCAATAGATTCCATACTTCACAATTCCTGTTATAGACTGTGACTGAATCTTTGTGCATTCCTGTAAATAAATTTTTTTAATTGGATTAGTTGAAATTCATGTGTGTGTAGGGAGGTGTTCCAGATTTTTCTTGTGAACAGGGATGACTTGCAGCACAAGTGAAGAAAACTTTTAATGTCAAGTTATTTGTCAGTGTTGCCTTTCTGTGAATCATAGGAGTTACACTGGTGAAGTCATAGAATCATAGAATGGTAAGGAGTTGGAATGAACCTTAAGGATTGTCTAGTCCCAGACCCTCACCTGCCGTGTGCAGGGACACCTCCCACTAGACCAGGTTGCTCACGGCCTTATCCAACCTGGCTTTGAACCCTGCCAGAGCTGGGGAATCCACAACCTCCCTGGGCAACCTGTTCCAGTCCTTTCTCTGTGGCACACTGTGCTTGCTGGCAGGTGAACAAGAGCATTGTTGTCTCCTGTCTTGCCCGGACATGGAAGTTTATTTTAGCCCTGGGTGACATCAGGTGTTTGAGGTGGTGAGTTGAGGGTGCCTATGGGCTCATAAGAAAGGAGAGGAGGACATGGACTGGCCAGTGCCAGCACACGGAGTACCCTGTGGTTTTGAGGACCGTCCTGTCAAAAACCTTACTTCCTTGTCCCACATATGGACTGCCATCTCTTCTTTACTGTGCCCCAGGGAGGCAGCCTGAGGAAGGATGGACAGACAGATGCTGCTGTAAGTGCCTGTTGGGGGCAGTGAGTTTCTCGCCGATGATGGTAAACATGATTTGGCTCCCGCGCTCTTGTAATCAGGCTTGCTCTTGCTGAAACAGAGATTGCTCTATTGCAGTGCCAGGCCTGTAGCAATACCAACTGTTAAATAATAAACAGGCCCTGGTTGTTGGCAGCATCTCCTGGCCCCCCGCCCCCGCCAACATGGAGTACCCGTTCCGCGGGTTCACCTGCCCGCCTGTGCGGGAGCGCGGAGCAGCGCCTTGGTCGGCGGAGGTGGAAGCAGTGCAGATACATCAGTCTCTGTCTAATCTGCTTTGTTTATTATTCTCCAGGGACCTGGGGTGATACAGCAAACATGCAGTGCTTTGGCAGCACTAAAAATGGCTGCGCTGTCGTTCTAGATAATATTGCAGAGTTTTGCCTGATGCACGGGGTATTTTAGTCCTCTGCTCAACTGCCCATTCTCTAAGGTCTTATTTTCTTCACCTTTACTTTTTTAAATTTTTTTGGAGGAGTGGGATAGATGGTGGAAGGGACTAGTTTCCTGTGAATTAAAAAATAAAGTAATGGGCTTAACTAGCTTGTTTTCCTGGTAGTAGAATGGTATTTATTGTTTTATTGCATTAATAAGTATTACCAAGCATTTTTCCAGTAGTTTATTGTTAGAATGGATGCTGAAATGAAGCACAATTTTTTTTTCTTAGTGAGTGGAGGGACTTCATAATGGAAGACATTCCACCAGTGGGGAAAAAAATACTGCAGCAAATAAGCCTCCACTCTGTTCTCCATTTTGGCCATTTCTGTAGTTTTTGTTTGATTTTCTTATTACTGTGTACACTGTATGTATGTGGAAAGCAGTATGTCCCGGTTTATGTAGAAGTGAAGCTCGAGCTTGGAGATCAGTTAGAAAAAATATTGTGATATTGTGAAGAAGAAGAGATTATACTGCAGAGTTAAAATGTAACTGCATGAATAGACTCAAGCGTACATATTAATTTCCCCTTCGTTCTCTAAACCTTGAGTGGAACACAAGCCAAAATTTTCACTTGGTGGGATAATGATTTTACTTTTTAAAACCCATATATGACATGAATTGTAAGGAAAGGTTTTTTTCCCATTGCATGCTGCTACAGAGTTCTGTATTTGGAGACAGTTAAACTTTGCACAGTGTAGACCATTTTGGCCATCTGTGAGGGAAATCCCTGAGCTATGGGTTAGCCATGACATGGATGACACAAAAGATCTTTGTGTTTTTAACAAATATTGTGCTGTAAAAAGTGTGGTGTCTTCCAATATTCTGGAGGGGATTCTGTCATAAAATCCCCTATTAACTCTACTTAAAACTCCACCCTTTATCATAATTATGGCAGGTGCAAGTATAAGGAAGCAAATGCAATTAGTAATCAGACCTGCGAGTACTGCCCTGTCGCCAGCTTTTTATTTCCTCTATGTAGTTTTGCTATTACAGATCTGAGAACCCTGTAAAGCCCTTGCATAATTAATGATTAGTTTTTAAACCAAGAAACACAAGATGGTGAGGTCTGGGGATCACTGATGCTATTTTCTCTTAAAATAGAGGGCATTAATGTGAGTATATCCATTCATTTTCAATAGGTGAGTCAAATTAAATACTCCAGAACAAGGTGGGAAACCTTGAGTTTGTCTAACTCCTTGGGCCCAATCTCATCGTGTGGGGTTTTCAGATCATCTAGATGATGCTAGGAGACATGAGCAGCCTTTGCTTCCCATGCCATTTGTTTTCCTAGCATACTTGAGCACTTCTGAAAATTCTTGTGTGTTTTTTTAATCATCCCTGAAGGCCTTGGCCTGAACAAGCATCTGGCATTTGACGCAGTCTGTGTTGAGATTGCAGTAATGACTTCTTCCCCTGCTTGTCGTTTACTTGAGTAGATCTCTACAGACGGTCTTTTGATTTATTCTCAGTGGGAGCAAGTTGGAGTTCAGTGCTGCTGGATGTCTTCAAAATATGGGAGAAGTACAGACAAGGAACTTGTTGGTTAACGCCTTCTTTCTGAGAGTTGTAGAATTGACGTAGTTTTATACTTTTTTAAATTTTTTTTTTTATTTCATAAGAATGTTGAAGCAATGCCAACAGATAATTTTCAGGAGTCTCGAGCAGGGCAGCTACAGGTATGCAGGGAGAGGCAGTGCACTCAGGAGATTAATGAAGTGCCTTTGCAGCTGCTATTGTAGAAGCTGGAAACCTTGTTTCATTAAGCAGAAAAATAAACTACAGAAACAGAAGACTCCCTCTCCTTCTTTCTAAAAGTGTTTCCTTTCTTAAAATGCACATTTTTAATCCAGTGGGAAGAGTCTTTTCTTACTGCTGACATACTCCTTAAATCATATTGTTTTCAGGCAGTAGGTAGAGTGTGTAGATGAGTGACATTTGCTTGTAACTGTAACTAAAACATAGTTTTAGTGACATCAAAAAATGATTGCATTTATAAGCTGAACCATTTACAGCAGGTAGAAGGAAAATTCAAAGCTAGAGTTAGGAATGGAAAACATCTCTTATCACTTTGAGCACCTGCAGCTGTACCATCTTGGAGCATGATGTATTTAGAGTTGCTGGTCAGTACTTGGTCAAGAGAATCACCAGGAATAACTGGAGGGACTCCTTGGGAGTGATTCAGTAGGTGGTGCTGTTCCCTTGAAGCCAGCTCTGATTCTGTGCCCAGCAGGATATTTAGGGGGTTGTTTATTTCTACAGCTTTAGCTTTTGGGTAGTACTTGAAAATTAGCTCTTTGCTGCCATAAAAAATCTCATTAATGTTGGGGTTTTTTTTCAGCTATAGCAATATTCTTAGACCATATCTGAACTTTCAGTAGCATGGGTGGTGGGAAATATAGTCAGAGTCATCTCATATATGCTTGAACCTGAAGCTTGGAGCAAATTTCAGTATCTGTGAATTCGAGGAGTCATTACTGGAAAAAAAATCCTATGGCAACAAATGGGCACATAGTGATAGAACATGGGGTAATGGCTTTAAACTGAAAGAGGGCAGGGGCAGTTTTAGATTAGATATCTAATAAGGAACAAACTCTTTTATGAGGGTGGTGAGGCACTGGAACAGGTTGTCCAGAGAAGCTGTGGATGGCCCATCCCTAGAAGTGTTCAAGGCCTGACTGGCTGGGGCTTGGAGCAACCTGCTCTAGTGGAAGGTGTCCTTGCCCATGGCAGGGGGTTGGAACTACATGAATTTTAATATCCCTTCCGATTCAGTTCTGTGCTTCTGTGATTTTTGTAACTTACTGTGTGGATAGCAGACCTGACTTGGCTTCCAGCACAAGGTGAAGTTGAATGCAGAAGCAGACCTAGAGGGGACTCCAAACATTCCAGCTCTGGGAGTTGCTTGAATGTGAGCTCTCAGTGATGGCCCTCCACAGAGCTATGCTCTGGCGAAATACAGTCACTCAACTAACAAACAAAGCGACAAATATTTTTCAGAGGATGTGAGCAGTGTCTTCCCAGGCTGTCTCCAGAATTCAGAATTTTTCTCAGAAATCTTCAGAAGCAGTGAAACCTTTCTGCTGTGCCAGGCTCATCTTTTGTGGGAGGACTGCTTGTTATGGTCACTCAGAAGGAAGAATGTTCTTTTTGACTCTGAAGGTCACATAAAACATAATGTCAGAAATTTCTTTTTGTATGTTTTGAGGTCAGAAAGGTCATTCGTGTTTTGAACCCAGTTTTGCACAAACAGATTCTCTCCATCTTGAACCCATCAGGAGGTTAAAGCTCCTCCCTTCCATTGATAGTTTTGTTCCACTGGTCAATTCCCTTGCTGTTTGAAAATGTGGGATTTGTTTCTGCTTCGATTTGACTTTTCTTTCTTTCATTCTTGGCTTCACATTCCAGACTTTGGTTTTTGTTACGCCTTTCTTCACCCAACTGAAGATCCCTTTAGAAAACAATGCAATAGAGAAAAGTAAAAGCCTACCCACTACCTCCTGTTTATGCCTCCAGGGATTGCTTTGGCCATCTTTGCCACATGGCACTGCGTGTTCATGTTCAGTTGTTTATTTGTTGTAATCCTTTTCAGAATCTCTGTTTTTCAGGGTGCAGCACACCCCACCTGCACCCATGTCCCATCCTGTAGACGCAGCATAAGTTCCTTTTTCTTGAAGGCTTGCTCTGCTAAAAGGTTTTATTTGAAAGAATGGAAGTTTTGCAAATACCTGATTCTCCTCATCTGTTGATAATCCTGTTCTCATGGTCTTTTAAGAGTCTTTGCATCACCTGGAAATTTTTACCACCAGTGATTTTATAACTTGGGAGTCATTGAGCAAAATGCTGAATAGTGTTGTTTTTATAACTAATTTTACCTTCATCTTCTTAAACCCACCTGTCTTTGAAGACCCCTTAGGGTAATAGATTTCTGAGGGTCATCCATTAGTTAGCAGTTCCGCACGCGCTTTCATTGATGAAACTAGAATGTTCTGCAGTCGTCCCAAGTCGAATGCTTATAAAACTGTAAGTGTATAAGCTCTTAGGCTTATAAAATATATATACTTACCAAAGAATGAAATCAAGTTTGTTTGACAAGACCTATTTTCCATAAAACTGTGTCGACTAGCATTAGTTACTTTCCTACCCTACAGTTCTTTATCAATAATTTTGGTCAGCATACATCAGTACAATTTCAGTGGTGTCAGTAGATTTGTACATTTTGCTCACTTGCCATGTTTCTAATGAGTCTCTATTACTAAAGAAAGCAAAACATAAAGCAAAAGTCAGTGCTAAGGATACAGTAATGTACTTGAATGATATTTGGAGAAGCAGTCTGTAACTTCTCTGTGTGGCTGTGGATGGAATGCACTGGTAAGTCCCAGTAGTCCCCACAGGCAGAGTGGACAGTGGGGAAGGCCCCTAATTGGAATTTTAATCCATCAAAATGTTTGTGGGATTTCTTTCAAAAACTAGAATTGGATCTGAAATCTTTTATCTTGCATACAGCATATGTATATGTATCTGCTCTGTGGGCATTGACACAGTACTCCCACAGTCTTCTCTTGTTTGTAGTGAAGCTCAGGTAAAGCTTGGTTTTCCTGAGCTGGTCTCTTCTTTTATTTCCTAAAGTTCACAGAGCGAATCTAGTGGGGAAATTCTCCAAACACCACAGAGTTTTAGGTACTCCTGAGGTGACTATGAAGCAGCTGTGTTGGTGGGGAGGCAGGAGGCTGATGACTCCTGGAAACAGATGGGTCTTCCTTTCCGATAGCTTGAGACATGATTTTCTTTCTTGTTAGGTCTTGAGCTGCTTAGTGTTTTAAACACCCTATTGTGTCTAGTAAGCCTGAAATATTTACCATTTACATTAGTCTTCAAATGAAAAATGTTGAAAGGCTATACAAGCAAGATTCATGGACTACTGCATTTGACTGTTCAGTGTATAGAAATTTGCAAGATGTGAGTGAGAGTTATGTGTATAAAAATATTTGAATTTTGTATAAAATAAGTATGTGGATTTTATTTTGTCTCGAGGTTGTAGAGACTTGGCCAAAATTGGGCTGGCATGGATGGCAAAAAAAAAAAAAAAAAGAATTAGAGTATACCAGAATGACCTACTTAAAAAATTAAATTGGAAAAAACAGTAATGGCTTGTAGCTATGGGATAATGGAATTTGGGACACTTCATAGTAATCTTGCTTTTAATTGACAACGGGCGTGTTTGTGCTTTATTGTGGAAGGACTTTGTGATCAACATACCATTGCTGCATGAAACACTCCACTTTTTATGATACTGGTCAGAGAAAACAGTCCAGGATTCCAATCTCTAGGTCCAGGATTTTCACTTAAATCTGTTTGCATTGTGTTCCGAGGGAAACTCACTCTGATTACTGAAAAACAAACCCCACCCAGTCTCCTTCTCCCTCAAAAAATCCTCACTTTCTTTCTGAACATTGAAACTTCTTCCTGCTCAGAGGGTGACAAAGGACGGCTGGTGTTTCTGAAGAACATTGTGTGGCAGGTTAATGTTACCCCTGTTAAAAATATTTGGTAGGGAATCCCTCTTTCTGTATGGTACAAGCAGTTGTTTCTGACCTGACTCTGGGCATTATTGTGATAGAAATATTTTAACTGCCATAATGTATGGATTGTAGAAGTTGAAATGGAGTTTAAGTGATTGATTTCTGTGTTCTAATGATAGATAAAATTCATGAGTCTCAAACCTACTCTTTTAGCACTAGTCTTATTTTACTCAGTAGCCAAATTCTGAAGCTTCATAAAAGCATTCTGTTTGCAAGCCTTTACAAGGAATATCTTAGTGATAAGCCATTTGAAACAGCATTTTTAACTAATTTTTTAGCTGAGTTGTTTTATCTACAAATTTATTATGATTTTCTCATTCTTGATGAAAAAGGCATTTTATGTCTTAGTTTATCTATACATTCAGTCCACAAGCCCTTCCCTTAAAAGATCTCAGTAGATTTGGTGAGATACTATATGCCTTGGGGAGCTTGAATGATTTATTAAAATCCCACCCTTCATCCCCTTCCAAATATGACAGTCAGAATTCAAAGTGAGAATAATTACAGCTGTGCAGTTACAGCGGTTCTGAAAGACAGGGTAATATGAAGACTCCAGAGGAAATGTTAACAATTCTAATAGTTTTTCGTAAAAGACAGAGAGACACTGTCAAACCAGAGGTTTAAACAAAGAATAGGTTAAAATATAAAAAGAAAAAAAAAATACTTAAAGGCCATCAAGGACTAGTAGAGCCATGGAACAGAAGATAAGCAAGAAAAACTTGTTGTCTAAAATACTGATATCTTGCTGGCAAAAAGAGACGTCTGTTATTTGCCCCACTAGATAAGTCACAGGGGGACACAGGAACGAAATAAATCTCTTTCACTACCTCTCTCTGAAATACTAAATTAAGGTTAGTGGCTACATTTGACAAAGAAAAAGTGTTTCATCTGTGCTGCACGTAGTGAACTATTAGTATGACTGCAGCGTTTAGACAAATTGAATGGCATGCTATTGTCCGTCATCTTTTTATTCTCCTTTTTTTATCCTAATTTTGAATAATTCATAGGAAAAATGATCACTTCGTAATGCCACAAACTCACAGCAGGCAAAACTAATTTTACATGATATGAAAACAGATTTTATTTATTTAAGAGTAATATTTAAAGAAAACAACAACTTTTTTGACACCAGCTGCTGGGAAATAAATAGAATATTTTATGACAGAAAAAAAATTCCAAATGCGTTAAAAGCTGTTCCTGAGAGATGGGTTAAAAAGTAGAATATAGACATTGGGCAGATAAATTTAAACTTGGTGGTCACTGATGTAATTCTGTTCCTTAGGGGGAGTGAAGGATAGTTTTCTGGAGAAAAGGAAACTTCAAAGGAGTGCAGAGTTGTGCTCAAAGTACTTGTCTGAATAGCTGATCTCTGTGCTGGTGACTGGGGGCAACTTGGGTGACAACTCTTTAATATCTTTTACATCCTTTAGACCATATGGGTTTTTTACCCTCATGTCTGTTGCGTGAGAAGCAAGCCTCCTTTTTTCCTTTTTTTTTTTTTTTTTTCCTATTTTTTCTATATCTGACCTCAGCTCTTTAGCAGGAGTAAACTTTGAACCTACAGCTTTTTTGCTGCTGGGCTGTTTTTTTTTCCTTTCCCTTTTTCTTGGAGTGGCTTGATGAGTGCAGCAAGAGGGCAATCTGGAGGGATATTTTTTTTTTTATGAGGCCCTACCCAACAGTAGAAGAAGTGAGCGGGTCAATACCCAGTTCTGGTGTCTCAGGATAGGGAGGAGGAGATGGAGAGCAGGAGGAAAGTTGCACAGCGTTTTAGCACAAGAGCAGTTGGAACAAATGCCATCAGTAATATAAATGTTGTGTACTGCATTTTCATGTAAAATTGTTTAACTTAAAAACTCTTAGTGACAGAGGGAATGTAAATCTGAGGCTGAGAGCCTGAGTCTCTAGCAGAAGTTTATTATTATGCCTGATAACAGCTGAATTCCAGCCTTTTTGCATGCTATAAAACGGGGCAGTTTTGTCTATTATTGGCGCCGTGTGCACCACGCAGTGAAGGGTTTGTCGGCAGTTCAGCTGTAAGCCCCCATTTTCACGGGTTTATAACTCTACTGTTAAAAATTCACTCCAGGCTGGAACTTGGCACACGAGATGGAGTCTCTGCAAGTTATGCTGAAACTTAGGCTGTTCTCAGGCAGCTTCCTGACAGTGTTAAAAGACACAAGGGGTGTGTACGGCTCCTTTCAAAAGACAAGAGAGAGCAAGGACAAGTCCCACCATTTTGTGCCTTTGATTAAAAATTATGTTGTTGGATTCTGGCTTGCTTAGAAGGAGCACCCTGATGCCCCTCGGTGTTCTTGCATGTCTTAAATTTGAAAAGACTTTTATTTAATTTTTTGTGTAACTTATCTGTTCTCTTCCTTGTTATTTTTACATAGAGAAAAATTGATCAAACCCTTTGTATACATTTCCTTTAATGAGATTTAAATGCAGTGTTGTTTTGCTGTTCCTTAAGGTTTGAACATTGAATATTTCCATTTAACTAGCTGTCATTAGTTAGTATTTATATATAATTTGGGTGATTATAACAAGCCCTAGGTATATGAAGTGTATTTTATTTAATGCTTCCAGTAATATTTTCCAAGAGATGAATTTCAAGACTACAATACAGTTGTAACTGCTGAGTAGTTATAATGATGCAACCTTTGCTTTGACTCAGTCACCTGGTACAAGGCATGCTGTGATCTCATGAAGAGAGCATGATTTGGTGTATTTGTATACTCTAATTTATCAAGGTGTGAGGGTCAACTCTTTTTTTGAAGGGGCTTTCATTTTTCAAAGAGGTTGGATGCTTTTATGGTGTTGTCATCTTGAAAGCAATGCCATCAGGATACTTTTGGTTTTATCAGGGAGCACCTTCAGTGCTGCAGACCAGCAAGAATCCTTTAAAGAGAGGAAGGGAATGGTGGGAACTCTTCATGAGATTGTACAGATGTGTAAGTAGATAGGTACAGCTGTGAAATGTGAAGTTGACCTAGGAAAATGAACCTTTCTGGACGTCACAGTCAAAAGCATGGGCAAAAAGTTCCAAGAGCAAAGATCTATCTGAGCTTCACCAAGAGGCAAAGGGTGAAAAAAAAATAAATCTGTGGGTTAAAATTCAGTCTCTGACATATATGGAAAGTTGGTGCTTGTCTTTTTGTCATTAATAAATATAAAATATGTATCTAAAAAAAATGTGTCCATTCTTTGCACATACAGTTTTATTTAGATTTTTTTAAGCATTTGACCCATTAAGTATCTAATTCTTGGCTTATATCCATTGATTAAAGAAGAAGACTTGGAATTAAATTGGCTCAGTGAAACAAATTCTCTCCTCTTACATAAATCAGAAATAATCCTGGATTTTTGTACAAATGTCAGTGTTCTGGATTTAATCTAGCATATATCTAAAATAAAAATTTGGCCAGTTGTCTAAAATTTGGGAGTTTCAGTTTGTGTTGGAAAATAGGAGTTGGTTGGCATCGGCCTCCTTTTGCTGAGCTCATCTGGTCGTCTGTCTGCCAAAATCCACGTTGCAAAAAAATTTCATTATCCATAATATGCACCATTCCTGAAGGATGACTCTTGTGCCTAACCTTGATTATCTCTGGAGAAAACAGTTAAATACAGTCTTCTGGGATTTGCTACCAAATATTTAAACTTCTTATTGCATTGGAAATAGTAAATCCATGTTATGAATTGTAACTAGCAATGAATCTGAGAGGCATCCTCTGGAACTAACTTTTTGCTAAACTTTATCTGTATTCAGACACTGTTGGCAGAGCAGGTGAAAGGGCTTGAGTTCAAGGGGGTGCATAAGTGATAGAGTTCTGTGTGATCAGTCTTGGAGGTCTCAGACTAAAAAGCATCATTAACTCCGTGTTACCTTTCAGTGCCTTTCTAAAATCTTCATTTTAGACGAGAGGCCTGCGTGCAGAATTTAAGAGGCTTATTTTCTTATACAGAAATAATGCTGCTAAGCTGCTAGAAATCTCAGCAGCTTAATATAAATGTTCAAATAAAAAAGTTAGTATTTTAACTGTATAACCTTCAAATATAATTAATAATGAAATCCTAAGCAGGAGCCTAGGGGAAAGCATTTGGATTCTTTCTATTTGTGGAATAGGTGCAGGTCTCTAGTGTGCAGTTGAAAATAGGGACTAAATATGAGCTGATGATTTGGAAATCACTAATGTGTGCTGCTGAATGCAGTCACAGTTGGGATGTAAAGTAGAGCACAGGAGAAAATGAAAACAGAGGGACCTGAGCCACCAACTTCACGCTCAGATAAAATACCGAACTTGCAGTACTAGGTGGGGATATTCTGATGCCTTTTTTTTTTCATTTGGCCTGAGGATTAAATTAATGCTATCCTGCTAGTGCAGGAGGTAGTATATTATTTTTCTTCACTCTTTTACCAGTGCTACCCAAATTATTATTATGGATCTTAATTATGGAGAACAAAAATCTCGGGAAGAGGGTGTGTCATGATTACCTGTGTGATGAGCCTGTTAAGATTTCTAGCACAGCAAGATCCTTTTCAGAAACACTGCTTCCCAGAAAAAGATGTTGTCGAGAGTTAATCCACAGGTGGTGATGTTCCGACTCAGGAAAGGCAAAAAGGAACTGTTCAGATAATGAAGGGTGTTCTCCAGCATGGCTGGAGTACATTGCTCTGTCTGTGCTTACACTTTTCAGAACCTGTGCACCACTTCCATGCCTGAAGGTTGCATAGAAGGCCACCAGTTTCTTCTGTGATGAAGTGCTTAAGCTCTGCAGTGTTGTGTGTAAACAGGAACTATGGAATTATGTGCCAGAATTTTGGCCTCTGTAATGAAATCAGCAGAGAGGAAAACGGTCTGCAGATACATCAATCATAAGGGATGACACACAGTACTCTTTTAGAGTGCAGGTGGAAAAGGCAGAAGCCCTGAAAAGAACTGGCTCTTTCTTTTTAATTTCCAGTTCTTTAAGCAGCTTGAAGCACGTGGTGTAGGTCTGATTAAGGTGTAAATGTGTTGTCAGGTTGTGGGTTGCTACACTGCAATCCTTTTGAGTCACATGATTAGGAAGGAAAAGAAAAGAAATATGGAACTGGAAAGTGGAGTTTGGTGTACACAGTAGTCAGCGTTCACACATCGCTGTCACACTGTGTGACCTGAGGTATTGCAGCTATTTCCTATGTAGGTATCAGTTGCCATTTTGCTGACAACTTCTGGAAAAGTGATGGTATTGGCTAATGGAGCAATCATACTGCTTGTCAGAAAAGAAAAATTATTTTTAGACTTGTCTTTTATAACAACACCCTGAAATGGCTGATGATGCCTAAAAGAGGCAACACAGAAGTCAAACTGTTATTTCACATAGCCTGTTTTTCAAACAGAAACAAGCAAAAAATCTCATAAAATGTGCAAAGGACACTACAGATTCACTCCCAGTCTACTCTTTTAGACCCCTACCCCAAACGTGGTAGCTTCCAGGGCTGCATTTCAATCGTGGGGCACCTCCTCTCTTGCAGACCATGTTGTGTTGTACACTGTCCATTCTCTTGCAGTGGCTGCATCATTCCTCCTCCACTGCTCAGCAGCAATTACTCTTTGATGCAGGAGCTGTAGCCTAGGTTTTTGTGACCATCTGTGATGTTTCTAAGAGAATCTCTCCTCTATCCTGCCTTTTCCTTGGGAAAAATTATTTGCTGATTGAGCTCATATCCAGCCCATTGCTAACCAATTCATTAATGCTTTCAGATTATGGTGAATCCTTCTCCCACCTTAAGCAATTGAAGGATGTACTAATGAATGACTGTTTAGCAACTTCAGATTGTTTATGTAGTCTTGAAGTCTCTTATTTGCCTTTCACATGTGATGGTCACATCTGAATGTGCCTTGCACTACTGACACAGTTACATGATTTCTGAAGCCAGAAGCATGCTGGTTTGAAATCGCAGGAAGATAAATAATGTAGAAATTAACTTTGCCCCTTACTTGGGAATCAGAAGGATGTTCTGGACATCTTAAGACATTAGAATTACTAGGTAGTCAAAATATTAGCAGATTCCTCTAATAACATAGTTTTTAATGCGTAATGATGTTTTTTGGTGATACATAATCTTTGTTCCACCCCAGGAACTTAATGAGAAGACTGCTTCTCATAGGGTTCATTTTTATCAGGACTGCTGAAGGTTGTAGTAGAGGAGAAGAATACACTTCCAGTAATTTTCAAGAAACATTTAGTTCAGTGAGCACTGGAATTTAGATTTTCTACAGATTAGTGTTATGGTTCATAGACTTCTTGACTAAGAAATACTCTCACTGAAGTACTTCCTGCGTTCTGAGGTGTTTATAAATCCAGTTCTGTGGTGCTTAAGGTATGAACTTGTACTGTTGGTACTGTCTGGAGGAAATTAATAGTGTTTCTCTTTACCCCTGCTTATTTCTTTAGGTTTTTTGGGGTTTGTTTTTGTTTTGTTTTTTGGGGTTTTTTTTGTTTGGTTGGGGTGGTTTTTTTTGGTTTTTTGTTTTTTATGACTTTACAGGAATCAGCCTTCTTGTTCAGTGTGATAATCCTCTAGCAAATCTGGCTGAAATTGGTAAATTAAGAGTATTAGTGAGAGGATGTATTCAGGCAGCACAATTCTAGCCTTAAGGAAACCAAGAGGAAAAGCTGATGTCCAGAGACAGGATATCTTTAGTTATTCCATGCTCAACCAATGATTTGCTCTATGACCTTTGGCCAACCACTTGTCTCTTTATGCAGTACGAAAATACTGATTGATTGAATCGATCTGTGTGTGGGATGAGGGTAATTTCCACATTTCTCACTGAGGATCTCGGGGTTCTTTATTGCCAAATACTGAGAAGGTAGAAGGTAGTGGTAAACAGGCTGTCAATATTTTCTGAAGGTATCCTGTCATTCGTCGTGATAATGATTCATACTGAAAGCTTTAGGCAGCTTCTGCTGTTTGAATAATGCAGGTGAAAATGTTTTTTTGATTCAAGGACAGTTTGGGTATGGACTGTGCAGCTTGAAGAAAGGAGACCTAAGATCATTTCCGGGTTTAAGAGGTTTGCCTGAACATTACCTTAACATTAATAAAATAATATCCTGAAAATTAGGAGAGATTTCTTTAACTCCTCCTGTACTATCTGTGACTTATTGAAATTTGCCATAAGAGAAACAGATTACATAAGTTTACTTGCTCGGGTTGTTGTTTTTTTTTTTGGTTATACACTGGCAAATGTGTGGAAAGTAAAGCATGAAGGTTCTTTTCATTCCTGCTACCTGTCTATAATGTATGCTGGAGCCAGTCCTTCCCTTCTCTTCTTATTTGATCCTGGGATGCAACATGTGAGCCCTGCAGTGAGAAGGTGGGTGTTGGCATCAGTTACAGCAAACAAGTATTTGGAAGACTGGCAAGTCAAGCCAGGGTAAAGGTTAAAAGCAAACCTTTATTAGACTGGCATTCATTAACAATACATATAGCAAATAGTTCTTAATCATTATTAGCTGTTACCACTGCATATTCAAACAGGTGGTTCTTAACAATCGCATATTTTTCCAGGCATTGCTTAAGAACTTGCATTGAGAAACTTAGCAAACAGTATTTTGACCACCTGGAAGAATAAAAATCACTCTGTTTCTTAATACTTTCAAGTTTAATATTAGATATAGTCATCCAATGTTCTGCACCCACCAAAGCAGAAGTTGTCCACAATACCTTCCAATAAAATAGTAGTGTAGCATTCAAACTGCTTTGGGAATGGATAAGAGAAAAGAAAAATAAGGATTTCCTAAAAAAAAACCTAGTAAAGGAAACTATGACAGCATTATGCTTGTAACCTGAACTATGTGAATTTTAGGTTTTCTTTTATAAGCCATATCTGATAAAATGAAAACATGAAATTTGCATAAAACATGACACAATTTGGGGTTGATACAAATCATGTCCCTCAGAGATGCCTACAAGCCTATGAAAAGAAAAGAACACCTGCATTACATTTTTATATGTGTGTGTATACATATATATATATCTATGTGTGTATAAACAAAAGCTTCCAAAGCAAAAATGCAGAATCTTCTTTTCAATCTCATTCTTTCCCTATCCCCATTTTACTTAGTTCTTTCAGACTCTTTTTTACAGAAAACAAAAAAGGCATAGATTCCAATTTTTGGGGTTGCAAACTGTCTTTAAAGATCCCTTCCACTTTAATGTTTCTGGCTTCTGGTTTTCAAACAATTGCCATTTTACCTAAAAGGGCAACATGTTTACAGATTGTATGTGAAGTCACTTTCAAGAGCAATGCATTTCCGGAACATTTCTATCTTTAGCACGGTGATAGCTCAAAGCTAAGGACCCTTCTTAATTGGAACCATACTTGTAGGAACTTAAAGATAGGCTTCTTTATTTTTTCCTGATATGGACACGTCTTATTGTAGGAGACATTCTAGGAAATGAGAGACAGTCCTCCTCTTCTTCACAGATGTGAGGCTTCTCTCCCCTCCGGGTTAGCTTGTGTAGTTTTCTTGCAGAAGCTAACTGGGGTTGCTTCCAGTGCAAAGTTAAATCTTGAATGTGCTTTTAGCTGGTTTTGTGGGGGATTTGTTGTTTTTTATTTGTGGGGCAGGGGGTGGTGCTGGTGAAGTTGTTTTCAGATGAAGTTTAGGAACTGGAAATAAAGTGAGCCAGAGCAGTGTGACTAAGGAGTTTTCTGCAGGCCATCAGCAAGATTCTCACCAATGGTATGCAGACTGTCATCCTGCCTTCAGAGAAATGGGGTTAATGCATGGCTCTTCAGAAGTCCTACAAATAGTGGTCTGGAACATTTCATTAGGAGTTTAAGAACAATAAGGGAATGCAGATTTAATAGGCTAATATGTTTAAGTGGCCTTGGTACCATCTTATTTAACACAGTGGAATTTTCTGCAGCCTGCAGAGCTAGGAAATAATTCTGTACACATTTACTGTGCAGTACGTCCTCCTTTTGGACTTAATGTGGCTTAGAACTAAGAGAAAAACAACTTTTCTCCTGTAATTCACATTAGAGATATATTTATTCATTTCTGTGAACATCAGGGCCCTGCTGTACTGGCTATTTTTTCTTAAACCAGACTTTCAGTCAATGAGGACAGAAAGGCAATCACTGACTACATAAAACTCTAGGCTGGTTTCAGTTATAGCTCAGGAAATGGAAAGTTTCTTTCCTGCCCAAATATGAGGCTCAGTCAGTCAGAAAATATAAAGACATTAATGTCATAGGGCATTGTTAAAGAGTAAAAACTTCAGCTAAAAGAGAGAAATGCATGAGGGACAGTTTTGTGTCAGATGGCTACAGCAGAAGATCTGGCAGCTGGACTTCAGAGTTCTGCTCCAGCATCTCCAGATCTGTTGGGGGAATAATGTAGCTGTTGTTGGCATTGCTGTATCTCTTAATGGAAAAGAAAGCGTGTTTCTAAAGAATTTTGAGATTCAAGGAGGAAAGGCTGAATTTGCTTGGAAATTTTAGCCCTGTTATTGTACCAAGTGATTATAGGGACAGTTGACTACATGTAATTGAAACCAAACGTCCATTCAATTGACGTTAAATAATATGGTATTTTATGTAATAGTCTCTGTTACTACACACAGATGCATAATGAGAATTTATAGGTACGTGTGACTCCTAGAAGATTGTTCTTTTTATTGTAAACTATTGCCCTAAATTTTAGCTTCTTATCATATTTCATTCTTTTGCTTGCATGCATTAGAATAAATGGCCAACAATCTTTACAAAGGTAGCACGGAGTGGAATAGCAGTGGGTGTTTTGTATCCTGGCAGACTTCATGTATTTCACAAGTGCCTTTACTGTGGAAGGTGCAGGTTGAAATTTTGTTCCTTATGCGGTATTTAATGGGGCAGCAGAGCATGAGATGGTGCTGGTCTGCATTAATTCAGAGTTCCTCAGCACATGCAAAGAAACTAAGCAGTTCCTCCATGATAGACCCACTTCCTTTTTATAGTTATTTGTAGAGAAAATGCTTGAAGAGTGCTGAGTTCTTTCTGTGGGAGGTGCAGAGGAGGGAAGAAGAAGAGTTTTAGCTCTTCCATACAAATTACAGGTGGGTTCATCTTTGGTAAATGTGGTAGATGAAGATGCACCTCAGTTATGACAACAAAAGTCTTGAAGCCTCTATCCTTTTAATTCTTTCAAGGTTTATTGAAGAAATAAAAAATTTAGTTGTATAATATGTAAATGATCCTTTTTTATTTATGAATATTATTTTCACTGTCTCAGCAATTGGACCTGAAATATTTTTCTGGGCTTTGCTGCAATATAAAGGCATTAGATCAAGAATGTTCCAAAAATCAGATTGGCTGGTATTTGCTTATATCACCATGACTGAATGTTACCAGTTTTAAAATGCTTTTTTTGTTGTTCAGGAAATTTTAAAACAGCTTTGATTTCAAACATGAAACTTGGCAAGTGACTGGTCCATAATGTGTTCTAATCACTTCTGGTATTTTGGAAAAGACTTGAAGAAGATTGAAGTTGTTATTTTATTAGAAATTTAGTTACCACTTGCATATCTGATGCTCCTGTCTTCTTTACCTGGAATGTGATTAGCATATGGTTTTGTAGTCTTTGCCCAGTGTTAGTGTTAACATGATAGAGCTTAATTTTGTATTTTTCTGTACATGTACAAATTTTCTGTAAATTTGTTACATTTTTTTTTTAGTGCTAAAAAATTATATACCAGTTTTAATTCTGTAGTTTGATTGACCACCAGGAGGATACACTCAATCTCATCTATTTAAACATTGCTCATGGAACAGGTTGAATAGTCAACCTTTTTTTTTCTAATAATAACATTCTATTGCTTTTTAGGTGTGTTTTGGTTTTTTGTGGTGCAAATGGAGCCAGAGTGAATTTTAGTCTTGGAACTTCAAAAAATTCAATTGTTGCAGAAGCCCCACGAACCTGAGCTCATACCATGTACTCTTCATCTCAAGTTTTTGAAGCAAGCATAAACATTACATAGATTTAAGTGTGTGCACTCCATAGCTCAAGGTCCCTGGAATAAATATAATTTGTATTGGACCTGGCTAACAGGATGCTGAGGTCTCCGAATCCTGCAATATATTTCAATATACTTTGTCTTCAGAAAATGGTAGCCATTCTTTTTAAAAATCCATTTTAAACCTATCTAGTCATTATGCTGTTGCTTTATTACCTAGATTTTGCAGGATGTGGCTGACAGTATAAAAATCTTTTTCTTGTTTTTACTAATATTGAACGTAAATAGAAGATTGTTTTCTCCTTTTTTTCTTCCAAATATTATTTCCTGTCCTGACACAGTGATCAGTTCAAATCATTGCTGATATATTTTCTTTTTTTTTCCCCTGCATTGTTTCTGGGGGAAAAAAAAATTACAATAGAGCTTTGCCAAATCACAATGCAGGAACTGAACTTCCCTGAACTTTTATATAGTTCCAGCTGGGTTTGAATTTCTCTTCATGTAGGATGATGTCTAATTAAACAAGAATTACATATATGGACTTCATTGGGAGATATTTGAGAGCTTGCATCAGTGTTGCATTAAAAGTTTAAGCAGTAGATTTGCAGTACAGTCCAAAGGTCTCAAAGTCCTCTGGTATTAGATTTGCAAAGATTTCTGAGATGAATGAAATTGGAGGGGGTTGGTAGCATTGTCCCTGTAATATTGAATCTCAATAGCCTGTACAATGAGATATTGTTCAGTATCCTCCTTGGGCCTTGAGCTTAATATGGTAGTTACATAAACTGAAATAATGTGAAACTTCTGGGCATGGTTCATGCATGACATTGTGCAAGATGGAGCTGGTTTTGGGCTTCAGGTTAATGGCCTTCTGGCAAAATCATAAATAGTGTGCTGAAGTAAAAGACTGCATTGATTTGTGCTTCTGCACACAGTGGAATAAAATCTGTCCACGTGTAATCTGGAAGAGTCCTGATACCACTTGAGACAAACCTGCTTATATGAAGTCCAAACTTAGCCTGTAGTCCTGACTTTGCTTTTTATTAATTTTATTTACTCTTAAAAGGTAGCATGCCCCTTCTTGCCTGTCAGAATCCCAAGTGCCTCCCAAGGTCCTTAGTAGGCTGCAGAGATAAGGCATCTGCCTAGGATGATGTAACAGTGATGGACCTAAAGTCTGTCAGGCCACAGAAGCCACACTTGCACTTGCTGCTCCGGAGACCTGAAGTGGATATTGCCACCTCTCATTCTTTCCACATCTCTGACATCAGAACCACAACTTCGTGTCTCTCTGCAAATACCACTTCCCTCATTGTCTCTTTCTCCTGTGAGAGAAGTGTCACACCTTCATCCTATTCCCTTCTTTGTCTGCAGCAAGAAGGGAAAATGGAAGCTTTGTGGTGTGAACAAGGCAGATTCCCACAGTGAAGACGGACAGAAGCAGGTGCTTGTCAGGGAGAGGAGATGGGCTTAGGCTGCTGTGTGAGGGTGGAAGAAATGCTGTAGATCTTGGGGGAAGATCAAAGGTCCCAAAACCATAGGTGATGGAGATGAGTTACCAGGTACTGTCTCCTGATGTCACATGTCAAGACAATGACCATGAGCAATAAGTCAAGAGGAAGAGTTGTGACAACTTTCACAAATTTCTTACAGTTGAAAACGTGTCGCTTTCACTCACTTTGTCAGTTTTGCTGTCTCAAGAGAGAGGGCATTAAAAGTTATTTTGGCCTTATTCTTGGAGTGGCGCAAGTAAGCAGAGGCTGTGATGCTGGGGATGTGTTCATGCAAGGAAAGAGAAAGAGGCAGGATACAGTGAATTTCACATCTTGCTGATATTGATGAGTTTATCCTGGAAATATTCAACGGCTATGTTTAATTGCTCAACACTTAGGGATATACAGACTTCCGAACAAAGGTTTATCACTTTGATCTTCTCTGCTACATGCCCCATGAGATTTATGTGCATTGCCCCGGGGTTTTTCATTTCACCTAAGTACATTGCCTTTCATCCAGGATCTTGCCCTTTCACAGGTAAGGGTCAGGCTGAATTTCTTTGGTGCAGATCTGCAAAGGAAGTGAATAGGGAGTATCGATTAAACTTTGAGTGTACACAGTGTCTTTGTGGGGATAGCTCAATGTCATCTCCTGTACCAGAAATCAGCAATGAAATGGCTTTAGCTGTACAGGGCAGTGGAAATTCAGGAACTACAACTAAAAGAGTACCCTGGTTCCAAAGAAGCATTTAAGGATGTCATATGCGATTACTCTAAACTTTAAAATTTTAATCATTAGTACTAGTATTCTAAGAAAACAGGCCAGATGATCATCCCTTACCACAATGACTGAAATGCATTATTTTAGTTTGCTTTGCAAGGGAACCAGTTTCACAACTAGGCCATACCAGTGCATAGTAACATGATGAAGTCAAGCAGACACAGTGAAAACCTTCTGTTTCTGAGTTTGAAAACCAAACTCTATATTGCTTTTTGATAATGTTTTTTTACTTTTTAGATGTATTAAATACCACATTGTTTTGGCTCATGCACATCTCCATTATTTGGATCTTACAATTTTGATACTTTTCACATTTGATGAATTTCTTCTTTCTGAATCATCAGTTTTGGATGCTGTCAATATTTACTTTCTTTTTCTCACACTTAATGAATCTATGTAGTGATAATAATCTGAGCACCTGTTGCTCAGCATCAGAGTAGATTCTTCTTTCTATTCTTTTCTAATACCATTAATTAATAACTCATTGCTTCCTATCTGTCAGACAGTTTTTATCCACCTTATTGTAATAGTATTCAGACCATAATTCTCTAGTGCCTCTATGAGCTTCCTGTGTGGTACTGTGTCAAAGGCCTTGCTAAAATCCAAACAAATTATATCCACCACATTTCCTTTATCCGCCCAGTTTGTCACCGCACTGAAATACCCATCACAATGAAACATTTATTGTTGTAAGTTTCTCTGTTAAACCAGAATGAATGTGAAGGTTCTGCTGTGATTATGTGATAGAGCCTGCTTCTTAACAGGTATTATCATTTTATGCTCTAAAGATAATATGAGCCATGGGAGATGATACCATTCAGCAGGAGCAGTGAGGCTGTGAAGATCAAAGCATTATGAACCTTGAAAAGAAGTGGGAGAAGCTTATATGCTACAATAGCTTGTAAAGGGCATAAGTAAAGTCTTCAAGCTGTATTCCAAGAGATGCTCAGTGAATATCAGCTTCAGAGCTGCTTCACAAAAAAACTGTATCTTTAGAGAAGGAATTGTTTGGGCAAGGCCTCGTGAAAGCTGCATGCTGTCACTGTTCCTGTTCTTTGGGAACATAAACAGGATCTAGGGACAGCTTGTGCAAGAAAACAGTTGGAATAAGGAATATCGTGGTTTTCAGCAGCCAACTTGATTACCATCATCGCCCCTGCGTAGGAGGAAAGCTTCAAGAGGTATTTAGAAGGATGCTGGGTCCCACCTGACTATAACAGAACTACCCATTAAACTCCTAAACATTAGGAGTCCAGGTCAGATCTTAAGTGCCGTTATAGAGACCAACTCTTCTGTGGGTTGAGAAGCTCAGCTTCTCATGTGCTTTCACAGCTGGGCTTCTCAAGTGCTTGTTTCTTACTCTGTTAGCAGTAGGAATAAGTGAGGGGAGTGGACTGTGCTGTTAAGGCATCCAACACATTTAGCAGGTTTGAGGGCCCTTGTGGTGAAATTGCATCCAGTACCTGTTTCCAAGTGACCATTAGAGTGGATTATGCATTGCAGCTTTTGTACAGCTGATTGTCTCTAACTTTCTGAAACCGAGATTTCAAGGAGTGTTAGTCTTCACCCAAAGGCGGGTTTTATCGTACCTGAACAAAAATAGTTCAAATACTATTGGGGGATGTGGGATATGTGTGAAATGTAGCCAAAACCCCACCTTTTTCCTGATTAAAATGCTTCTCTAGCTGAAACAACCATGGTTTGGAAATTAAAATTTGTAATGGATATGTTCTTCACCGGGAAAGTAAACTCAAAGGATGAATGCCATAAGGAAGACAGAGTCTCTGTGGGCACTCATCTTTGCAGTGAACCAATAACAGATGGATATTTCCCATTTTGACAAAGAAACTGTTGATCTCCTATTGTCCATTCCTGCAGTGGAGGGAACCCTTAATCCCAGCACAATGCTATAGGTTGTCCTCTGCTCCCATTCTGTAAAATTACAAACCCCACCAGGTTTCTCTCATCAGCAGCCCTGTGATTCTGGTTTGAGCCACAGTCCTACGGTGTTAGGAATAAACCCAGACCAACGCTGCTAATCAATACAAATGGCTATGAGTTTGAAGGCAGAACTGGAAATAACCAAAATTCCTGCATATTTTTGGAAGTGTACTAAGATCTCCAATTCAAACTTTTTGGGAGGATTTTTCAAGCACTGGCATTACTTTTTTTTTTTTTTTTTTTTAAATTTCTTTTTTATTCTGTCCACTCAGGCCAAGAGAAAGGTGACAAAAATAAAGCTGTTTATGCAGAATTAATACCAATTAAAGTGCATTCTCCTTAAAAAAGCAGTAAAGTAATGCTATAGCTATGTTAATAAGATTTGTTGTTTTGTTTTACCAATGAACCTAAACAGAGCACTGTGCTGGTGTGTCTATACTGGTTTCAATTTCAAAGTTTGTATATTTGTTGTTAGATGAGGAGCCTGTACAGTTGACTTTCCTTTTCGTTTCTGTGACACAATTACTCCATGGCCTTGATTATGTTTTCAAATCTAAAATGCCAGAAAATAGTCTGGGCCATATCCTAAGTAATTATTTAGATTCTGAAGCTGGAATGGGGTCTCTTATCTGGCCCATGAGTATTTTTGAATAATCTCTTGAAGATAATGGGCTTGGTTTTTTGTTTATGTGTCATCCAGTGCCCTCCCTTTCTCCCGTTTCTTGGTTTTTGAAAAGAAGTTCCTTAATATTACCAATGAGTTCTTTTTCTTGAGTAAGGACATCAGTATTTTACCTTCTTTGAATAGTTACTTGTGGCACTGGCTTCATAATTGATTTCCAGTTCAAGAAGTGAACTTGAAAAAGATCAGTTGACTGATGTTGTAACTTCCATATGTAGAAATTTCTAAAGATATAGATGTGTTGTACTGTGTTTTCTTCCAGTCTTCCTTCTCCTCATAACTAATCAGCTATATATGACTCTAACTGACCTGCTCCCACTGACTTAAAGTAGTCAAGAAAAATCAAAGCCTTACAGACATGTAACTTCTTTACTGCTAAGAGTTTGCCGAAGGCTGACATCTTCTGAAATGCTTCTCAATAACAAATTACACTTTTTTCCTTCTCTTTAATTTTTAGATTGAATGAATGTGATTCTTGTCAGAAAGGGGAATTAGACCATAAGCATGAGTCAGGCAAAGTAGAGTCAGGGGCCCACGAAAGTCATGGAATATTGCTAATGAACTTTGGTTGTTGTAGAGTTGGTAGCTTTCCTCTCACAATTTTCAGACTCTGCATAAGCTTTATGGCAAGAAGAAATTGTGAGGGAGCAAAGTGAAACCTGTTTACCTTCCGATATTTGTTTTTAAAGCCTTTGCTAAAAGGTAACACTTGCTCTGTTGTCAACACTTTACTCATGTGCCTCATTCCTGACCTGCCATACTCCTTATTCTTGCAATTCCAGCTCTTGGGCTTCTCTCAAGCAAACATTCATTGACTATTATTGAGCCATGTGTCTTGATTTCCACAAGGGGATTAGGGCAACCTCTTTCAGTCAACAATCATGATCTCCTGCCCCACAGGTGTTAAGCATCCTCACCTGTGCACAGGAAGACAGGTTCTTACAGAGAGATATTTCCAAGGCTCTGTTTCTTTTAGTGGAAGGATTATAGTGTGTGCTAATTATGCCTGCCTTGAGGAGATGGGCCACTTTACCTGCAGGCACTATGCCCTTGTGCTAACTTACAGAGTAATGTCAAATGTTACATTCCCCCCTTTCCCATCAGAAGAAAGTGGGCAAAGCACGAAAGACTTCAGGTTAAAACTACTGGGAAGGTGCACTGAAGAGCAGTTGTCAGGATTTTGCCCAGCATGGGAAGGAGGTGCTATGCCTTTGTGCTTTGACAGGAGAAGGCCATGTGTTTCCTTGTTCTCTACAAGAAAATGGGGATTTTGGACAAAATTCACTGTGGTGAAATCCATGCACCAATTTATTCCTATTTAGGTCATCAGAATAGGGCTTCAGTGGTGCAGTCTCTATGCTGGCTCTCTGCACAGGGATACATTTCACCCTCAGTGAATGCTCTTTGTTTTCTCAGTTGAGGTCAGTTTTTCACTGCATTCATTAGAAGAAATAGCTTTGGATTTTAAATACTGCTGCCCCTCTCCTTCCCTGCCAGCAAGCCAGCATTACAGTCCTGAAGATGTTAGAAAAGGGGTAAATTTGGAAGGGGAAGGAAGTAAAAGAAATGGGAGTTCAGAGGCTGAAGCTGTTATCACTTGCATGGCAGTTGTGCTGTTGCCTGCTTCTGATGGACTTACCGGTTTTTTGCCTGGATTTCTTCACTGTTTGTCTACCTTGTTAGATGTCAACCAGGAGAAAGAGGGAAAGTTGTTTGATATAAGGTCGTCTAAAGGAAGAGGAACATGTCTCAGATGGTTCCTTCAGGAAAACTTTCATCCAAGCCTATAAGGGTTATCTTGTGGCAGCACCATCCTAGTGCCTCTATCAGGGGTCTCTTGAGCATTCAAATACTTGAGAATTGTTTCTAATCCTTCCTGTGCCGACCCCTTCTGTGCTCTCTGCTTTGCCTCCTGCTCTTCAATACTTCTGATCCTGACACAGTGGAAAACTTAAACCTACAAATAAGTTTGTGAGCTCATTTTTGTTTGTGGTATTGGTGTGTGTATGAACATGTTTGTGTGACAGTATACTGTCTGATACAGTGTGTTTTATTCTAAACATCTGTGAGGATGGATTGAGAAGCCTCATATAACACTGACGTCTGAGGAATTGGATTTTTACTTATGGGAGAACAAAGTAAAATTACACTCGGGAATTGCTCCCAGCCTGTGGTACATTCAAAAGCAGTATTAGATTTGCATCCGGGATTTATTTGACCATCTCTGTGAGTGTGCTGCTGGTGAGGGGAATAGCTTTGACTTTGAGTGGGGTAAATTAGGCAAGTTCTGCTGTCACCTTTTAAAAATAAAATTTAATGAAATTTTGATTTGTTCCTTTAATGAGTCATTGGTACATTGTATGTGTCTGTGTATATTGCTGTATGGTTTGTTATTATGAGGCCAAATCTTGACAACTCATTGCAAAATTGTTTTAATTTATTATTAATATTTTTTTGTTTTTCTCATTTCTCCTGGTTTTGGAGCCTTTATAATTAGGTATAATTAAAACCACAGGTTTTAAACTCCAGTCTAACATTTAAACTCATTTATGGTACAACTCCTGGAGTTTTATTGTCATTCCAACTATTTCAACTGCATTTTGAAAAAAAAAAATTTTTGCATCTGTTCAAATGCTGTGTCTACAGCTACCACTTCTTAATCATCTGTTTTGCACAGTAATGTGACATTTATTTTACATGATAAGAAACCGTGCAGTTTTATAGATGAGCTATTTCATATCCCTTAACAAAACGTTGCAAAGGACCTTTTGCCTTGTACACTTTAAAAACAGCTTTCCTCTTTTTGAACTTGTCTTTCTCTGCTACTCCATGCAACAGTCTCAAAGTGCTGCATGCTGTAGAACAAATTTTTTTTAAAAATGTTGTTGGCTGGCATTATGTAAAACCATATTTTCCCTTTTGGTGCGTATGTTCTGGTCCTAGCAATGTCCTTGTTTTGCTGAAATTAACATTTTTATCCTCACAGTCTTTGGTATGTGATGGTGTTTTTCTGTCTTTTTTAATTGTGATTTTTTTTTTTTAATTAGTATAAGGTTGATTGTTAAAATTAAGTGGCAGAAGGCTTCTTTCCAAATTATTCAGAGATCTTTTGCTGAAGAAATATATTTTGCTACTCTCAATTGCTTTTTTCCCTTTTTCTTTCATTGCAAACTACTCTGGGAAGAGCTTCTTTTAACAAAAAAAAAAGGCTACGCTTGACTGATAATGCATTGCTTTGGATGGTGAAACATTATGAAAGTTTAATTTTTAATTAAATCTGAAATACCAATTATAACTGAAAGAGATTTTAACCTGTTTCTTTTCAGACTGCCTGAAGTTACATTGTAGATGCTGAAATCACTGCACCTTAAAAACAAAAAGATTAAGCCACACTGCATTCCTGTAAGTAAAAGCTTTTCCGGTACCTTTTGTCCGTATTTTTCCTCTATATGCATCCAAAGTGTTAGCACAGTAGCTGGTCTTGGATAAAGGTCAGAGTCCCCTTGAATAGGATTTAGAAGTTCAAAGGATGTTTTATTTAAAAATTAAAAAGGAACTTACATCTTGCAGATCTTTAATTTCAGACCACTGAATAGATCATTCTTTCCTGCTTTGTTTTGAATATTATTAGGAATACTGTGCATCTCTGTTTGTTGACTTACAGTTCCTGTCGCTTTGTCAGTGAGGATTTCTGCACTTTGGTGCAGAGATAACAGAAAGTAGCAGAAGATTCCTCATAGCACAAAATATAGTTTATTGTCTTCTCGTAATGTCGTAACAAATTCTTCTCCTTTGTATGAGAGAAAAACAAACAACTTTCTGATGACATCACAGGGGACTTCATCTGCTTTAGGGTGTAGATGAAGGCAGAAATGCCTAATTCATCTCTGCTGTGACACAACAAAACAGTCAAAATAACATCTACATCTCTCAGCGAGAAAGGAGTCTTTTTCTAAGAGCATAGTCGTTCCATAAATGCAAGTCAGATTGCACATCACTCTGATCTACCCTTATTTAGAATCTGTTTATTGAATGTATTTGGGGTAATAATTAAGATTTGGAACTCGAGTGACTGAACAACAGGCATGCAAAAGAGGATTGGAAAATATAGCAGATTCAGATACTCTTAATCTAATGAAATAATATAAGAAAAAAATACAGAAGGTTGTAGAAAGGAGGAAAAAGATCGATTTCAGTTGAACAGTACAAAGCTGTGGAATATTACAAAGCAAAATCAGTTTGTTTTCTTGTTTAAGATCAAAATGTGCAGTCTGTAATGAAATCCAGAGCCTTCTTCCGAAGTGGTACTTTTGTACTTCAGTTTTAAAATACTTTAACTATTAGAGGGGATTTATCATGCCTTTACCACCCCCCCCCCTTTTTTTTTTGATATATTTTAATGTTGTATTGTAAACTAGCTGGAGGGTACAGTTACACTGTGGGCAGCTAATGCCTGCCCCTCCAGCACACAGTGCCAAGCATGACTCAGACAGGCAGATTGTGCCATTCTGGCTCCACTCCACTGTGTTTTTACATTACTGGCAAGGGCCATGCCATTGTGTTGTTTAAATATTGTGTATTAACTGCAGGCTGTGGCCAGTGAATGGTATTTAACATTTTCTGGTCTTCATTGCTGAATGTGAGCAGCTTCCTTGGCCACCAGAGGTTAAAGTTGCAATTACACTGGTGAGCCGAGTTGAAAACACTTGTGGATTTGCTGGGTCCAGCAGCAGTTTAAAGGGAGGTGTTCAGGGAAAAATGGGGGAACTCTTCTGAATCTGTGAGTACCAAATTTCATGCTTGTCTTGCAATTTAGTGTGAACAACCAGGAAAATTTTTTGTTGGAAAGCAGGAATAATTCTCTTTCCAAAATGCAGCAGCAGCATAAGAGTGAATTAAGGCAAATTCTTTGAATCCTCAGGATCCAGATGGTCACTAAGTTCTGCATGGACAGCCCAAGACAAAATAAAAGTAGCAATTGGTGCTGGCTGGGATGAGCTTTTTTAGTTATATGAGATTCTAGACTTTGAAGGGGAAATAAATACGCAAGTGTAAACTTCATGCATAGGAAATATTTTTTGTTTTCTTTTTTTATCAAGAGTGTCAAGTGCATCCACACAGAGATGTTGAGCAGCTTTCTCAAGGTCCAGGTAAATCAGTGGTCAAACTGGGAATGGAGTGTGGGATCATGACTCCTAAGACTTTCTGCCTAGGTCTTCTTTCTATTCCATGAAGTAAAGGTCCATATATTTAATCCTTGAGTTTTTTGTGTTAATACTTAAAAAACCCACAAACAAATGAAACTGCAACAACAACAAAAAAAAAAACCACAAACCCCCCCACTTTTAAACTTTTAGCTGCTTTTAAGTTCTGTAGCCTTGGCATACAGTCTGTCTCTGGAATATAGAAGAACAAGGTGAGGAAATTTTACATAAGCACATGTATCCTGTAAAATGAGAATGTGGTTCTTGCTATACCTTGTGCCCAGGTAACTAGTTACTTAGCACAGTAAAAATGGTGGCACTTTTTTTTAGTGGAAGGTATGTTTTGAGGATTTCTTTTGTTTCCTGTATGTTGCTGTAATCAGGTGTTTCTAATTGTAATATTCTTAACAAGGTGAACCTGCCACTAGGGCTTCCCTGTATTAACCCAAAACCAGCAGAGAAACAAGGCAAGCCATATCCTGGTAGTTTTGTATTTTATTTCTTTAATTAAAGGGTGGAAATCTTGCTTTAATGTAGGGGTGTCCCTAAAGCAACTGATTAATTAATATAACATGAGTCAAATTTTTGGCTAATATAAAATACTGGACTTGGTACATGGCATTAAAAGAAAGTACAGATACATGACAGCTGAACATCTGTCAGACAGTTGCATGAAAAACTCCACTTTCTAAATGTGGTACAGATATTTTCCTCATGCAAAAGGTCTGTGGGCTGGATTCTTGCTATGTTGGGTTCTCTGAACTAAAGTCATGTAGGCTGATAGGCAAGCAGATCTATTGAGGTCAATGGGACTACTCAGATACTTAACTTTAAGGATGTGGTTTAGTACTTTGCTGTGTGCAACTAACCCCAAATAGGATTAAGTCAAGCATGAGGAGGTACCTCTGCTCACACTCAGTGTCTGCATGATTTTGGAATGAGACAATGACAGCACACATATTGTGTGTGGAAGAAAAAGATGTGCTTTCAAAGCAATAGTTTTAGTTTTGTTGCCATGGGCTGAGGGCAATAAGGAGTATATGGCATGTTATTTTTGTTAAAAAACAGGTTGGTTGGTCAAGGTTTCTGCCTTACACAGCCTGATCTGATCAGTGACCAAGAGATCCGGTGTTCTGATCTTTAAGGATACTGGATCAATGAGTGGCATTGGACAAGTCATTTAACCTCACTGTGCTGTGTTCAGCAGATCACTCTTTCAGTCTGCTTCAAACTGATGCAGCTCTGTGAACATTACTGAATTTGTGTTTGCCAAGCTCTTAGGGGATAAATAGTAACCATTGTTATTATTAATAAGTATATTGTGTAGGCAAATCATGAGGGATGGCGATACAGCCACTCTGGGGGGTGATCTTTCACAACTTGCTTGTGCCTTTGTTTAATCCCATCACTCAAAGGTATCAAGGCCAACTCCAATTTACAGAAGTATTTCTCATGTCACTCCCCCCACTTTTGAGTATTTTTTTGTTCCTGTTCTCTCTCTGTCTGTTTCTTTGCTACTTTCCTCCATGCTGAGTTAACCTTGCATACCAAAGTTTATTCCTTTTTTTTTTTTTTTTGCATTATACAGCAGAGGCATTTGTGTAACCTCCAAATTACAGAGAGCAAATTCATTTTGTCTAGTGATTGTTTGCTGATGATGTATGAAACAGACAGAAGACAGTTTGAATTTTCATAAGTTCAATTGAGCTTGCAGGCA
Organism: Orthonyx spaldingii; assembly: GCA_013397795.1. Lineage (NCBI taxonomy): Eukaryota > Metazoa > Chordata > Aves > Passeriformes > Orthonychidae > Orthonyx > Orthonyx spaldingii. Next base: position 776,596 of record VZTJ01000638.1, on the reverse strand, counting down.
TAAGGAAAGGAACAGGCAGAACCCAAGCCAATGTGACACAGTAAGCTGGCATCCCAGAGCGCAGGCTGCATGTGTAACGTCAGGATGTCAGGGCTGGGAAGGGCTTTGTCCATCACAGCATTGCTTTTAGATGAAGAAGGGGTTTTGAAGCAACAAACAAGCCACACTACCATGTTCTTTACAGTGCAAGAATCCTCACAATTCTTCATGGATTTGGGACTTGTCCTTTCCTCCTACAGCTTGCTGTTTTAGCTAGAATTTCAGGTCTATGATGGGCTTTGAGTCCATCCCCAGTTTCTGTTCCTCTGACAAAATGTAGACTCTCGTGAGTTTAAACCTTTTCTTAAATTTCTTTTGATGCAGATATTGGCTTGTAGAAGGTGTGCTGCAAATGTGAAATGAGTATGGAAGTGTGCTTGCTTTGAACAAAGATCAATGTCTTGGGGCTGACTATCCCTGCGGAATAGTGTTAGCACTAACAAAGAGAATTAATTTTGCCTTTTCCCCTTCCTATACCAAGGCATTAATACAGAAACTCATGGGAATAAATTCTGCCCTGATTTCTACCTGTGGAACCCCAGTGGAAATGTGGAGAGGTCAAAAACGTTTGTCAAGGCAGAAATTGGCCTAGACTTAAAACTGTGAAGGAAGCAGAAACTGGTTGATTGTTATCTGCCCCAGGGGCAAGAGGATATGTAGGAGCCCTACCTGGCATTATGTGCTACTGAAAGTGTTGCTTTTGTTGTACTTTAAGGAGCATATAATAAAAAAAAAAAATCAGTGAGTGAGAAGTTATAATCAAGAGCACAGTGATTAATTGTTCTTCATGTCCACTGGGAGAAAGACCTAAAGAAATCAGTTCAACAAGCAGTGAAAATTACCAGGTTAGATATGTTCTGACTGTATTGGTTGTAAAGTGCTGGAACACACAACCTGTAGGTACTATGGAAGCAGGGGAGGTTTCTTTTTTAAGGAATGGCTTGGAAAACCACCTCTCAGGGTATGCTAGAACTTAACATAAGACAGAAGACCAAACTGGATGGGTTCTATTATTCCCTGGCGTTTATCTGATTCAGTGTACTGTTTGGAAATGTTGGTATGTGGTGAATACATTCCTGATTAATAAAGCCTAATGTTCCCAAAAGATTTCCAGGGTTCTCATTTTCCCATCCTCTCATAACTGTAAGCACACTGTGTCTTCAAAGATTTCATTGGGCTGCCAGCATTTTGCTTTGACCCTTCTTTTTTTAGAGAAGGACAGAGGAGGGAGTCATATAGACACTGAGAGACAGATTTTCAGTCATGGTGAGTCTGCAGGGGTTTTTTTCCAGTCAGTGCACAAATACTGATTTGTTTCAGTTACTGGTTTTTAAAATTTGGATTAATGGAGACACTCCAGGTATTGCCTGATACAAGCTCCTCTGACAAAGAACATGGAGACAGTTGAAAGTTGCAAATAGGATTGATGATCAGAGCAAATATGTAATGAGGTTGGAGTAAAGCCTGCTACAAAAAGGTAAATGTCTCAGGAGATTAAGAGCTTTGTAATTGTCTTTCTTTTCTTATGATTGCCTCTGTTTTCTGAATTTTCATGCAAACATCCTAGAAAGATATTTTCACTTAATGAAACTGCAAATCTCAAAATGCAGTTGGCCAAGAACTAAGAAAATTTTCTTAGTTCTCAGGTTGGTTTTAATCAGTCTCATTCACAATTTAGCACAGAAAAGGAGTTGGAAATTATTTTTGACTAAGTCTCTTGTGGTTTTTTTTGTTTTCTTACAAATGTTTAAGAGTTTTTTTTGGGAGGTGGATGGGTTGTGTGTTGCTTTGTTTGTATGTTGTAGGTCTAGATGTTAAGGGCATCAGCTGTAATGTACAAATGGATAGAATCATGACTTTTTTCATAGATGGCAGCTCTTGTTTTTGCAGAATAGTGGCCACAGTAGATGAGGATAGGAAAATGACTCTCTGGTGTGTGGTTGTTTAGTGTATAACGGAGCATGGGCTGTGATTCACTCATGTTAAAAAGGCATGGGAATATAAGCATTGATTCCCTGCGTAGCACTGCTGTAGCAAGGTGCAGTAAAACACTTCAGCATTTCTGCACCTGAAGATGTTATAGTGAAAGTGGAAAATCTTTCACTCCATTTATCAAAGCATTTGCTAGTCTACTTCAAGATAAAATAAAGATTAAATATTATTGAGCAAGGAAGGTTATCTTAGACCAGAGATGCCATTAGATAAACTATGAAAGGAAAAAAGGCAACACACACCTGGCCTTTTCCAAAGTACTCCTATTTTGTTCTATCTGAAATGAAATTCTTTAGCTAAAGCAGTGTATAATGGGAGGGACTCCAGAGAAAGGCATTGTGGTTACCCTATATTTACATCAGTGTCCCTGAGGACACTCTCACTGAATCATTTCAAATTCCAGAGTCTGATGTAGGGCAGTCTGATGAATGTAAGTTACCCAAATTTTCTGGTCTGTTTTCTTCACTGGTGTAAGTTGTCCAGCTCTGAATTTTACTACAGAGGATCTCATTCTTGCCTTCTTTTGTGCCATTGCCCCTGCAATATCGAGATAATAGATTAGGAAGAGATTTTAATCTGTTGTGCCAGAATTGGTCTGTTGTTTCCAACAGTTTCCACTGGCATGAAAGAGATCAGAATATTTGTTTTATTTGTTTATTTTTAAATAATAACCAAAAAGAAGTATTCGACTTCGCAAAATGTTTTGGTGTCAGCAATAACTGAAGGCATCTTTGAGTCAAAACCTGCATTAACAATTTTTTGAACCTGTTGCTTTCTTTGGCAGATTTTTTTTCTTCATATTTCCTTAGAAATTTCATTCTAGTTCATGCAATGTTCATATTGAAATTTTGAATAATTAAAATCTTTTGTAAAATGGAAGAGTGTTATCTCATTTATTCCAAGATTTGCAACAAGTAATTGAGAATCCTGTGACTCTTACCAGCAGAACGTTTTCAAGAAATAAGGTATATATTTCTCAACAGCAATGATAGCAGTTGTGCACCAGATCACTGCATGTCCTCTCTGAATACAAACCAGATTAGGTCACGATCATGCAGCCCCAGTTCATTTAGGTGGGGTATAGTGTCACAGTTCCTATGTATATGGTTTGTAAGGTCAGACCATCAATGGAAAAATCTCAGTCAGAGACAGATGAATTCTCATCTCTTCCCAGTTCCTCTTTCCTTTCATTAGGGTTTCAGGTGAGGAGGGTAATCTGTTTTGTCATGTCTGTTGCCCTGTTTTAATACACGACTAACCTTCTTGTGTCTGAGCGGCTGTCACTTCCCCAGAACATGTGGTACTGGGTTCCTGAAGCAAACGGCTCTAAAATAATCATCCTTTGGGGCAAATTTAGTGCGTTACTGACAGCTTTAGCCTGGATGCTGTTAGCAACCTGAGGGAAATTTCAGTGGTCAGGGCATCACAAAAGCCTGAGGAATGTAGAGAGAGGATGCTGAAGGACCCAGAAACCAGGTGAGCAAGAAGGTATAGAATTAAATCAGTGAATCAACTCAACTGGAAATATAGCATGACTAGAAGTGAAAAATACTTGAGTCAATAGGCAAGGTTGCTATAGGTAGCGATGCTCATGGATGGCACGCAAATGTAAAAGTTTTGATTGCTCATAATTGTTTCAATCCTGCAGGAAGGAAAGGATTATTCTTTTTACTTTTGTCAGGACTTCAGTGCCATTTAATTTCTCTTGGTGCCTGTTGGCCATGTGACATCACTCCAGAAACGATCCCATTTGCGGTTTCTTCCTGTCTCACAAATGGGTGTATTACTACTTCTTTGTGTGTGTGTGGCTTAGAAAATATTCCTCTTTTACAACTACATCTGCCCTCCTTTGATCATGCTTGCCATTCAAGAACACATTTATCACGGCAAGCTCTTGTTCACTTTAGCAGTCTTTATGATGCTGTGGTGTTCTCTTGATACCCATGGCTCTAGAATGACACTGAAGAAAACATTCAGATACTAGTACATCTCTAGATGTCTAGCAAGTATTTAGTTTCTTCATGATACCAGTTGTGATCACATCAAGTGTTTTCCTGCTCTGTCCAGGGAACTGTCCCTTGGCAAGAGTTCAAGAGAATTCTTAGTGTAGGAAAGTAATCACAACTAATAGTTATGATTATAATTTATAACAAATATAAAATCCTTTAATAGATATGGTTTTGGACTGATATTGCATTCAGATAGTCCCTGAACTTCTGTGATGCTCAAAACATCATTCTTTTCTCATATGTAAATCTTAGACTATTGTAAAGATATGGAAATAGGTGGTGAGAGAACACTTTGCTACCAGGTCCAAAGCTAGATGCAGTAACATTTAGGTGCATGACTCCAAGGGGAATTCAAACCCCAGAGTTAGAGTCTTTATCCAGTACTCGGGATGTATTAAGGGCAAAGGGAAGCATCTTGTTGGATGGCATTCAGTCTAGGGACAATCAGAGGGAAGCTCGAGAGAATAAAGACTTGGTGATTCTTCCATGGACAGGGTTTCTTACCAGCAACATAATTTTCCTTACTGCAATCCATTTATGTCCTAGAGAATTCAAAATGTGCTAGGTACATTTTACTTTTTTATGAAATTATCAGCTGTTAAAATATATTTTTATCCTCCTATAGAATTTGCCTTTCATCAGCATGAGATCGGCAGAAATCTCCTGTGCCTTAGAACGGTAGAAAACAATTCTGATGTCCCTGCATTGTCAGACTGTCAGTGGCACAGTTTTTTATGTGATCATCTTCATTATGACTTAATTACATTTAAAAGCATTTGATTTCTAAAAATCTCTTGCATTATCTCTGTCATAATGTTTAGAATGCTTTATCTATATCTATACCATACAGTAGATATTCTTTAAGCTCCTTATGCTTCTATTTCTCGTTAAAGAAATATACTGTATAGCAAAATAAAATTTCTTTATTTAATGCTGAACTAATTCTCAAAGCTGTGTTGTGATTAATCTTGGTTGCACAAGTGGAAGTTCAGAAAGCGTAGTAGGCTTTTTTCCTGCTTTTTCTTTGTTGACATGGTGGGAAGCCTGAACATCCATGTTATGAAACACCAAGTCTCACTTCTACTGCTGCCAGTACTTCATCCCACTGTCTGAATGGGATAGGACTTTGTAATTCCCCTCTGCTGCTTCCTAGAGCTGGCAACTCAGGGCTGTGGAACTGGGTGAAATTCAGGGCTGCAGGTAAGCAGTGTGACAAAGCCAGTGTTCTTTCTAGTGCCCAGAGAGGTTATGCAAACATAATTATCACCTGTGATCCCTGCCAGATCTCTGCACACCATTTCTGGATGAAGTGCAGCCATTTTCTGATCACTTCTTTTACAGATAAAGAGGGAAATGCTGGCCCAAATAAAGTCCCTGGGCTTCTTCCACATTTCTTTCAGTGGAGACAGGAATCATTGGAAACATATGTGCTTGAACTGGCCTTGTACATGGGTTGGGTTGTGGTATGTCTGATGCATTTACATGTATTCTCTTTTCCCCCCTCTCCAAAAGTTCTGCCCCAGGTGAGGGGAGAACTGCTGGAAGTGCAGGACTTTCCTTAAAAAGTGAGAAAATAAATGCATGCTGCTTTCTTTAGAGAGGCTCCCAGCCACG